>OX596265.1:10733710-11263948 GCA_951394255.1 Polyploca ridens | reverse complement strand
GGTTGATTGTAAGTTTTAAGCATTCTTTCGTTAATCTTCGGGGTCATACTTTCTTTTCTGTGCGAACGAAGATTTACGACGCGCCATATAAGTTGGGTAATACTATAGGGTAGTGGCACCAAAAGATGACCGACCCCCAATAGATGAACGATCGACCGAAAATTAAAGAAATATAATATAAAACCTAAATTTACATGTTTGTAATATTTTTTTCCCCATAAGGCAATATTTTTTCTTCCATATTCCTTAACAACATTGACAATGACAGCCCAGACGCGCTTGCGGTGAATTTTTTATGTGTACTGTACCCGCCAAAAATCGGTTTTATATGGAAACCTTCTAACGGTAAGTCCCTCCAAATTTAAGAACATTGTCAGCGTATAGAAAGAATTAATGTCATATTAGAGCAGTTTTGGTTGGAATAAAATCTTGATATATTCTGCTTTCAATAACTTAATATATATTATTACATTATTTACCGTTTTTTAGAGAAATTTACTGTTCAAGTAATGGATTAAATTTTGTTCACTTGATCCAATAGATGAACGGCGTTCAACTAATGGAAAAAGGTCTAATTTTTATACCCATTTAAATCTTTAATTTAACGATTAAACACAAAAACAAAAATACTCAAATGAATTTTATTAAATTTATGAACTTAGTTACCAAAAGTTGAACAAATTATTTTACAGTTTTTGATTATGTTAAACCTAACTTTCCTATAGAATCACCATTATAATCGGTGGTCGAAATTTGAACGGTTCACATTTTATTCGTTCAACCTTTGGGTATATTTGCCTCAAGTTGAACGAATAATATTCACTTAGAATATTATTCGTTCATTTTATGGTTCATTAATCCATTAAATGAACGAACTAATATGGAATCTACTCCTATTCAAATGTTAGTTCAACTTTTGGGTACAAAACGTTCATAATTAGGGCTCAGTGTTCAACTATAGGGGTAAAACCTAAATTTTCATACATTTACAATTTTAAAAAAAATATATGAGGATGTAGGATATAATTACTTTAATCCTTCAATTAATAAGGATTTAAGGTATTATTGAAAAAAACAACAAGCGCCTATGTCATGAAATGACTGAGTTATAGCTATTCAAAGATGGACAAAACGCTTAAACGTTCATTTATTGGTGCCTCTACCCTACATGGATTGATTGATCTTTATAGGATAAAATACCACCGATAATATGCAATAAAACCCAAAATACACGAATTTATGACAATAAAAATGAAAACGCGACGTCACTCTGCAAGTTCCCGCCAAAAAGCCCTATGATAGTTACTTTAACGGCCTCCGAGAGAAGAGACACGCATAGAAACAGGGAGAGACACCTATCTCAAAAGGCCACCATAACGTGCCACTAGTTTAAATGTTCTGTAACAGGCGACCTAGAATGTTGGACATGTATAGTATGATTAGATAAATTGAATCCATTCTATAAACACAACATATCGGTCCGAAATGATCTACGTCCAATAGTTTTCTAGATGATAAGGATCTGTAACGGACCGTATATTAAAACGGTGCTTTATTGGGACCCATAAAGTACCTATTGCATGAGCAAATATTATAATTGATAAAGAAATAGGTACAACTCACTCTCACAAACAGGCAGCGGCGCACTCCAGTTCCCAGAAGCTCGACACACCAGCACTGAAGCTCCAAGAAGAGCGTTTCCATTGGCACATGAGAACCTGATCTCGGTTCCCAGTCGGGTTCCCAAACCACTTGCTACGAGACCACGACGAATTGGTAGCGGGGGGCAGTGTACATCTGGAAAAGACGAGTAAGTTGGTTTTGATGGAATAATTCCAATGGGACAACCATAAAGCCTTTGGTCTCCACCGGTTCTTAATATACTTGAACTGGGAAGACTACAGCAAGAAACTCAGCATGATGATTGTTTGTTACCAGAAGAAGCTGTTTGTTGTCAAAAGAAAACAAAACGGAACTCTTTAGGATCAATTTGTTGTCCGTCAGGCTGTCTGTCGGTAATGCGTGGAGGTAACAAGCTGAAATTAATATCAAATACTCAAGCTACAATCCCTTGGAGCAGTGAAAAAAATCAAACTTCTATGTCAACGCAATCAAGAATACGGCCATTTATGCCGTATATTTTGACGATCGCAAAGGAATCATAACCTATAGGGTACTTCCTGTTGACCTAGAATTATGAAATTTGGCAAAAAGCAAGGTCATGTAGCACAAGTAAAAGGGGAAAAAATCTTGAAGACTCGATTCCCGTGATGAACGAACTATTTACAAACCTACAAGTCTGAACTGAACCCTCGGTGCGCGAGTCCAGCTTCGCACTTGGCCGGTTTTTCATTTGTGATTCTTCCGTTGCATTCAAATTAAATTCTTACCTTCAACAATAATCTCGACTTGATGACTCTGCCTGGCAGGAGTGTCACAGCGGTAGACTCCGGAATCTTCCTTGGCTGCGCTTAGGATGCTAATACGGTATTCCAGTTGGCTGTCTCGTCCAGGGTCTGTTGTCCAGCCTTCTGGGTATTTTCGCTCAGGGCTATGGAGCAAAAAATTGCTCAATAAATCCGCGATTAGCGCTAAGCGAGATGGCCCACCATTGAACTGGTGAGAGTTACTGGGAGCTGCTGAATATGACCAATATGATAATGATAAGGTTTTACTTTTTTTTATAGTTTTGAAGATGCGACTTTACAGAAGGTCCTTATCAAGAAGCATCAAAGGTATATAATAATTAATACTGAGGGTCCACTTTCGAAAAAATCTTGATACACGTTATAAAATGTCTGTCATCATGATGGCAATAAACTCTTGAATTAAAAAGTCCCAAATTCTATCTAATGAATAACAGAAATGTTCGTGACAAAAATACAACTTACTCTGGAATATTATGCGTGACGTTCCACTTAGGGTTGCCAAACCTTCTCATCCAGAGGCACTCCATGTGTAGTACAGTTCCTGGGTACACCAGTAACTTGCCATCATTTGTTTGTGCTATCGGACCTTGGGAGTGTCTGAACAGGATCGTTGGTGGCTTGTCCACTGGAAGCACAGAAGGAAGGTTTCAGAATCGTTTAGTTATTAGATGTTTTCTTTATTGGATCGAATCTTTAACAAAGAAGATATTACAACTATAGCCACAGATATTTGAGCTGTTGAATATTTGTGTCCAAGACAAAGATTTGAGTATTTGGGCATCTGGACCGAGTCGTTCCAAGCTCCATTTTACCTCGGGCAACTCGACTCGCTGTCAATTCTAACGAAAACCGATTGGATGTTTTTATAGTTTTGGTACTGATCATAAGAAAATCTTCGATGATATCACAATGATTTTGCGAGGCTAGAAGTCTAAGCCAATCCTCACTTTGACGTAATTATTAAAAATACATACTCGCATAATCATTTTCCTGATTGAGTCCAAAGCAAGAAGGTTTGACGCCGTCCCAGGAGTCACCTACGCATTTCCGTGTTTGGGAGCCGGTCATGGCATATTTGCCGATATCAGTGCATCTGGAAAATATGAACTGGTGAAATGTAGGTCTCTCTTTAATCCAACTTTAGGTGCAAGATGCAACACTGACGAAATGCTTTTTGCTGTTATTATCCTGTGTTGACATACCGAACTAACGGACAACTTTTTGCATTCTCATTTGTAATATGAACAGGAAGGGAGTTGCTTCTCCAGTGTCTGTTTCTTGACTAACAATCTAGGGACTTTCGAGGCCAGAGTGAATAGGTTCCTTCTAGGCAAGTGTATTTCAACCTAGTCTTCGTCAACGTCCTTTTAAGACAGCTCAATGACCTGAAAGAGTTCTAAGATCTTTGGACTTAAGATTTTTGTATTCAAAAGATGTTTAGGTCATGCAACTCCTTATGGATATTTTTTATATCCAGCCATTAGCAGATAAGTCAATAATATTGATATGCTATTAAATGGTATTTTAGAATAAATACCTCGATATAATAACAGCACCAGCCGGAAAGTCCACATTCTCAGTTATCTCCAGGTCATTGAAGAACGCAGCCACATGCTCCTCATCATTCATGAAGGTACAACTATTGTTGTTAATCAGTTCTTCACTTTGGGCCTCCAGTTCTTCTGCAAAAGAGCCAGAGAAGTTGCACTTTAAATCAAATTAGCTGAATTGAACCTATCTTCCCAAAATTTTCGTATAAGCAATATAACATCGCTTAGAGATAAATGTCACTAAAATAGAAGATACCCTTGTATTTTCTTAATTTTCTGACGCTCCAGTTTCCACTGATCGTCATAATTTGCCAAGAAATAGTATTCCACAAGTAATAGTCGTGTCTCATTGCCCCGCTAGCTTGGTGTCAGTTTCGGCCCTAATAGGGTACTCAGGAATTATGCGGGATACGCTGACCTAAACAATTTTACCAATCTGGCCAAAAAACATGATTAATCTAAGAGGCATATTCAGGCGTATATGGCCATGATTTCTTCTGCATACCTTGTCCGGAAACTAGAGCACGCTACTGGGTACATCCAGGTCAGAAAATGTAGTTGCCTTTTTAGCATTAGTACTTCAAGAAAAAGAACAATGAATATTCTTACCGCAGTTAAAGCTCTTCCCAACCCAGTTCCCTTGCTCGCAGATCAGTTTCCACGTGGTCTTCTCCCCCATGATAGACGCTATGCACCTGAAGGTGATCTCCGTGCCATGGGGGTAGCCTTCCACACCTAGAGTTCCATTGACTTCTGCGCCATCCCGGTAGATAAGTGTACCTTGAACCCTTTAAAGATTTGCAGGTGTTTTGAGGGGTTTTTGGTTCGGGTTACGATGGTGTGCCATTTGGTTGAAAGATCTGCTTAGAGGGCTATTACTGATATAGTTGGCTTTGGAATGAATAGTGCTAATATTTTTTTCTGGCTTGTAAACGCTCCTCGTAAAGAAGATTAAGAAATCTTTTCTTTTTGTAGTTTTAGCAAATGTTTCAACCGTCAAAAAATTTATCATTTTTAATTCAGCAAGCTAAATAATATTTTAAAAATATATTTTTTTTTCTTGTTTTCAGTAATCATTTTATTTTAATTAATAAAATTGCTTGCTAAATTAAAATTATAAAATTCGAATACAAGAAAACATTATAATAGTTATTTTATTGAATAGTTACAACGAAACCTACTGTAGTTTTTTGATTATTCATTTCATGCACTACATTTTAGAATAGTACTTAATTTTTGCAAAATAAATTAAGCTCGGCCAAGACATAAAAAGCTATTAAAACATTCAGCCAAACATTTAGCTCTTTTTTTATTAAATATTTTACTGAGTAAGTATTCTAAAGACAAAGTTTCTCTATATTTTTTTTACGAAAAATACTAATTCAAATTCTGAAATAAGAAAATCTTCGAATTTTTACTCAGTAAGAATACATATAAATAATCAATGATATTATAATAGAGATATGCTATTCTCATACTAAGCAGCGTTCAGTAATTGTTGAATTAGGTGAATGCGATAGATAATACGGAACGTATGGTACAGAAAGAGATAGCTATATGTAGCCGCTAAGCAAAATTACGACAATTGTCTGAATTCGTCTGCAACAATTTGCGTGCGTTAATGCGATATCTACCTCTTTTTATTATAATATCATTGTAAATAATAGCATATTAATAAATATACCTATATAATTCAACTAAAGCCCTGCCTTCAGAGGATTTGACAAAATTACAACCCTTAGAAAAAATATGAAATAAAATTTTATTTGAAGTAGTTGTACCAAATTTTTATATCAAAGATGGGGATGACGTTCTTGATGGCTGATGAGTTTGTGATGATCTGAGGTGGTGAGGAATTTAAAGAAGCAAAAGTTCGAACCTAGTATGGCTCTCACCAGGGCATCGCATCCCTGTACGCCAGGGTTCCCTTCAGGCTTTCCAGTCAGCAAATAAGAAACGCAAACTCTTTGCAAAAACATTATTTTTTTTGTAGAAAGTAGTTCTTCATCCTCTATAGGATTTGTAGTTTATATTTAAGCAAGTTGTATTCAAATTATAATAATTAATTAATAAAATAAACTGACTAGTATTATTGTTTGCAGCATTTACATTATTAAGTGCCTAAATCACTATTTTTCCGGTATAAACTTGTGTTTTTTATAGTATAAATAAAAATATACTCACATGATTTTTTTATTTTAAACGGAGAATATTCGACAGAGTAAAAACATAACAGAAAAATTATTGTCGTAAGTACACTTTATATAGGTATCATAGAAAAAAAAACCCTTTTCTCCTCTATCGAGCTGTATATTATTGTAATAAGACTTAACTTTTGAATACAACTTACTCAATAATCACATAAACACCAGACAATAGCAAAACAAAACATAATGAAAACACAAAAACTGAAATGCTGAAGCACAAGGCCCAATACTTTGCCCGTGTATTTTAATTTACGGTTTCAGTTATTTAATTTTTAAAATAACAACTTCTTGGTGAATGTCTCCACATATTACTATATGCTGTTTTTTTCATATAGGATGTCGATAATGTCAGAACAAAATGGCGCGTAAAAATTATACATTGTTTAAAAAATCATATAGAAGCTACAATGAAAGCAGTTTTCAATAGATAGATACAAACCACAAAAATATGACGCATAAATTCTTCAAAATTTGATATAGTTTTTTTATACATTTCGTAAATTGCTGCACATTACTTATCAATTGTATAGAACAGTTTTGAATGTCAATACGTCTGTTTGTGGAAGTAGTGTTTATGTTCAGCATAGCTGTTTATATGAGGTTATTTTTTAAAAACCAGATTCGTTGTGAGTATCTCATCAAATAAATAATAACTGCTTATTATTATTAACTGCAAGTCCAGAATGGATTGTCGTATATCCGGTAATTACTTCAAATGTTTATTGTTATTATTTTACTGAATTTACAGCTTACATTCATTACAGGTTTCAGTTATTTAATTTTTAAAATAACAACTTCTTGGTGAATGTCTCCACATATTACTATATGCTGTTTTTTTCATATAGGATGTCGATAATGTCAGAACAAAATGGCGCGTAAAAATTATACATTGTTTAAAAAATCATATAGAAGCTACAATGAAAGCAGTTTTCAATAGATAGATACAAACCACAAAAATATGACGCATAAATTCTTCAAAATTTGATATAGTTTTTTTATACATTTCGTAAATTGCTGCACATTACTTATCAATTGTATAGAACAGTTTTGAATGTCAATACGTCTGTTTGTGGAAGTAGTGTTTATGTTCAGCATAGCTGTTTATATGAGGTTATTTTTTAAAAACCAGATTCGTTGTGAGTATCTCATCAAATAAATAATAACTGCTTATTATTATTATTATTATTAACTGCAAGTCCAGAATGGATTGTCGTATATCCGGTAATTACTTCAAATGTTTATTGTTATTATTTTACTGAATTTACAGCTTACATTCTCATTTAGAGTATAAAAACACTAAAGAATATCAAATAACTTTAGTTACCTAGCTGGTGGTCCACACTCAGTGATAGTTTTCCCATTGAAATCTGGTTCCAGTTCAGAAATGTCCTCTCTGACTATGTCAGAACCACTCTGGAACTCTGATGTCGGACGAGGTCGGGACAGATTTGCTGAAATCAATAGAAGGGAGCCTGGGAAAATATTATTATGTAAAGAAATGGACCTGGAATCAAATATAGCTGCCAGAATCATAGCATGATTGAATTCAGGCGAAGCTACACCGGTAAGAGCTAGAATATCATCTGCCTGTCCTGTTTCCAATTATTCGGGGTCAACGCAATGTGTACGCTGCTTTAAATCGGCCTCTCTATCTGTCATAACGGCATCCACACCTTTCCTACTCATATCATCTTGCACATAATCCATCCATCTCTTTTTAGGGTTCCGTAGCCAAATGGCAAAAAACGGAACCCTTATAGATTCGTCATGTCTATCTGTCTGTCTGTCTGTCTGTCCGTCCGTATGTCACAGCCACTTTTTTCCGAATCTATAAGAATTATACTGTTGAAACTTGATAAGTAGATGTATTCTATGAAGCGCATTAAGATTTTCACACAAAAATAGAAAAAAAAAAACAATAAATTTAGGGGGTCCCCATACTTAGAACTGAAACTCAAATTTTTTTTTTCATCAAACCCCACACGGGATTATCTATCGATAGGTCTTCAAAAATGATATTGAGGTTCCTAATATCATGTTTTTCTAAACTTAATAGTTTGCGCGAGAGACACTTCCAAAGTGGTAAAATGTGTGTCCCCCCCTGTAACTTCTAAAATAAGAGGATGATAAAACTAAAAAAAATATATGATGTACATTACCATGCAAACTTCCCCCGAAAATTGGTTTGAACGAGATCTAGTAAGTAGTTTTTTTTAATACGTCATAAATCGTAAACCGCAATTTACCTTTCATTCAATATTTTTGGCGTTTTTTTATTCATAGCAGAGTTAGTTAATATTACACGGAACCCTCCGTGTGCGAGTCCGACTCGCACTTGGCCGGTTTTATTTTGATTGAATTTAGGCGAATCTACACTGGTAAGACCTAGAATATTATCTGCCTGTCCTGTTTTCAATGATTCGGGGTCGACGCAATGTGAACGCTGATTTAAATCGGCCTCTCTATCTCCGTCATAACGGCATCCACACCTTTCTTACTCATATCATCTTGCACATAATCCATCCATCTCTTTTTTGGTCTTCCTATTCCTATATACTGATTTTGACTTACCCAGTGGCCTACAGAAGTCATGTACGGTAGGCTGCAGTCTTCCCAAGTGGCAGTTCAACGTAGCTGATGGAGATCTGCCTTGCTCGCAGGCTATGTTCACTGAGGACGCGTGGGCTACTGTCAAGCCGGCTCTGTAGCCTGCTTCGTATGTCGCTCCATGGAGAAGTGGCAGTTCGCAGGGGGCTGGAAGAAGTTTGAACAATGAGTAATGGTGAAAGGTAGAAGTAGATTGTGCTGGCTCATTCTCTAGCTGTTTTAATGTATTTGTTAGACAGCATTGAAAACAAAAAAACTCGTTCAATAGTTTTGTCGATGCATTGTTATACACTGACTTTAAGACATACAGTCAACTAATTGATCGATAAGAAATCTCGGCTACTACATCGACACAAAACAGTTAAGCCAATGAATTGTCAACCGTGTGCTAGGACATTGACAACCTTTCACATGTGAACCATCATGAGATAAGAGAAAACACATCTCACCCGCTACGCATTCAGGCATACTAGTTACAGCCCATTCGCCCAGCCAACACCTTAGATTCGTTGGGCCTTGTACGTTGTAGCTGAAACAAATATATGATTTATTGATGACATGACAATTTGTGTCTTTTATATTGCTTCTATTGAGCCAGAATAAAATTCAGGTTTGACGTCAGTATCATCAAATCTTATGTCATTCATAAATCCATAATATCTGAATCATCTAGATTTTATAGACACATAGAAAGACTAGCTTACTGCCCCATGGTCCATCTACGCATTCACGATCCTCTATTGTACTGCCTTGCATAGCTGCGTTTTAGGAAAGCCTTTTAACAGGAGTACTTTACCTCCTTTATCTCCAGATTAAACTTTCGTCTATAAATCAGAATGTTTTACAGTTTTATTATTTAGTATTAAGTTAATAAAAGTGTGTCCAACGTACCCATATTCACAAGAGAAGTGCACGACCTGTCCATTAGGAACTGGATCTGTCTCATTGAGTTCCTTCTCCTCACCCTGATTCAGTCCGGCGCCCAGAACTTGGCTGGCCGTCATTAATTGGCCTTGCTCGGACATCGTGTATATACCGTACTCCGTTGAAGGTACGTGGCAGGGTACTGCGGGAGGTAGAATTTAAATCCCGATATTAAAATAATTAGATTTGGCTGGAGTTTTTGGTCCAAGAATTTATGTAACAGAAGCGGAAAATAAACACAAATATCATGCGCATAACATAAAAAATATCCGGGGATATATTGGTTTTGAAAAAGAAAACATTCCAAATGCACATTTTCAAACCCTGGAACTTGAAAAATTGGTGGATCGTGTAAAATAATCATTTGTTCGGCGTGTTTGATATACAAATATTGTTACTCGTAAAACCATGTATTGTATTTTGTGCATTATTCTAGATACCTTGGCTTTAGAGTTTTTCATCGATTTTTCTATGAATTTTACAAAAAAATATTGTGGAAGCAATTACATATTAAGCTGTTAAATATTTATTTGTAACCAATTAAATATTTCTGCTAGATCACATACATTTTAATAATGAAATTGAGAGCTTCATCCTGAGTCCTTTTCAAGATTACATACTAGCTCATCAAAATTTCTTATTCCAAGTTATTTACTCACGGATCTCGCACTTGGGTTTCTCTGGCTTCCATCTCCCTCGCACGCACTTAGCTGTTGTATTTAGCTCCAAGTTAAGGCCATACCCTTTGCCACAAGCGACACGGACGATTGTTCCTAGGGGAAGAACCCAACATTTGATTGATATCGTTTTGGGATTGACAATTCCGCAATCCGAAATTGCGCTTCATAAAATTACTGAGAAGGTCGTCTGAGAGTATTTAACAAATAAATTAAATTTTGGACACAGATTTTGGACCACGTAATGAGAAGGGTATAAACGATGAAGGTTGTGTTGATTGTGGTTCATGAGAGTTTATTTTTGATGACAGATTTCTAAAAAAAGGATAAAGAAACCTGATTTTCAGCGCTTAACACTTTCGGATGGGAGTTGAAGCAGTTATATTTTTATCTGGCGGAAAACTCTGGGCTATCTCTACTATTTACTACATATATGCCTTTAAGGATGTTTATTATAAACTCACCCGAACTAAAAGTATTATTTGGGTCCCTTCCATATTTGACTATTTCTATATTCACATAAGGATCACTTTCAATAGGTTCACATGGACTTTTCGGTCTGCCTTTCTTGCCCTTTTCAGAGGTACTGTCTGTCTTGTTCCCTCCTTCACCTCCATCAAGATTCTGTCCCTGTTCCTCATTGGAGTTATTAGCCTGTTGACGAGCCCTGCCACCTTTGCCTTCTCTACCTCTGTGAAAAATAAAAAGAAAATTATTTTGCACTTTCTTATTTAAAATTTGATTAATCTTGCATTGTAATAGTTTAGTCTTTTAATTATATGATGCTCACGTTTTAGGAATAGCTGCAGTAGTTTGATTTAACCTATCGGTTTTTCTACTAGTTCTTTTCTCTCTTTTATCCAGAATATTATCAACTTCAGTTGAATTTGTATTATTATATTGCAATGGAATCACTGCCATTTCTTTGTTGTAGTCTTTAGCAGTATAATTTTGTGATTGAGTTTCTAGAGGTATAACTTTGAGCATATCGATATTCAACTGATTATTTATATCTAAATTTTGAGCTGTTGGTCTTATAGTCCAATCTCGATGAAACTCTTCTGTAATGATATGTCGTCTTCTTCTTATTCTTGTTGTAGATTCAATTGGAATTTTAGTTACACTTTCTTTCGTATCTTCTCCTTCTAATTCTATATCTAATTCCTTTTTTATTTCATCACTGTTTTTATTCAAATATCTTTTACGTCGTTTATCAAAATATCTTTCAAAATATTGATGTTTTAATTTATTAATATTATCAACGTTATCAGTTAGACTTTGATCAGGGAACATTCCTCCTTTCAATACGGTCACGTGTGATAGATCATCTGTTTCACTGGAATCTTCATATTCGGATACATCATCATGTTTTATAATATCATCTTCTTCAGGTTCATACACAGGCTGATACGAAAACAATCTATGACCTATAGGTTCACCATGGACATTGTAAACAGTATAAACAGCTGTGGGATAGTTTTCTCCATCATTTTTTTCAGTTTCAGTGCCTGGAATCATATCCTCTTCAAAATCTATGTCGAATTTCTTCATGATTTTAAAGTTGGCATGCCGTAATGTTGGTTTTTGGGTTCCGTGGTTATATTTGTCGTAGAGCTGATTTAGGTGTTGTTGCGTGGGGTTGGCTTGATGACGAATATTGTTGTAGTATTGGCGGAGATAGGCGGATCTTCGATGACGTACTTCCGGTTCTGGTATTGATCGGCGTCTGCGGCTCCATCGTATCCGTGGATGTTGGTACAGTGTACACCTGTAATATTTATTTTAATTGTAATAGTATAGCACCATCTAGCAAAAGCGTTAGGGCTGCAATGCAAATATGATATTAAGCTTTATTTTTACTTACTTAGGTAGTTCTCTAGGGCTCCAATGCCCACCAATACACGTGGCTCCTGGTGGACCCTCAGATAAAACATAACCTTTTTCACATTCGTACATTATCTGCTTGTTGTTTACTACCTGCAAAAAAGAATGCATAATTTTTTTCCACGCTTTGATCTGATTCCCACCTCATCATCAATTATTTGTGTGCATGATAATGAACACAATTTTAGATACCCGTTTTATAAATAGTATGAATTTTATAATGCAGCTTACCTTCTTCACATAAGGTCGATAATCGTACAACCCCATGTTACCAACTAGTAACACTTTCCCATTTTCAATGTAACCGGGGAATGGGCAGAAAACTGAAATGCAAGGAATCAATACGAATTATTTCGAAAGTATTTGTAGTAGTACCGTAAGGCTTAGTTTATTTTTGCGCAAGCAGCGTTGTGTATTCCATTACCTTCTTCACACTTTGGCGTATCCCCACTCCAATTTCCAAAGGAGCAGACAACAATAGGGTTCCCTTTGAGTTCATAGCCATCCTTGCATCTAAACCGTGCCTTCATTCCGTGCTCAGTCTTTGGAGCTATTACCATTCCATTACGTGGAAATTTGGGCATTTTTTTGCATCTGGAAATTGAGAAATTAATAACCATGGCGTTCTTCTAACTTCTTAGTGAAGAGGAAAAATACGTAATAGTCACCCACGATAAGGTTGACGAACTTTATAAGGGTGCCGGAGAGACGAGTGTGAAATATGAAAAGTGACCATACCGTGCTGATGCTTTCAATACTAACCTAGCTGGCAAACATCTTGGTATCTGCGTCCAGGTTCCATTGTTACAGGTGACAGCTGCATTGTTCGAAGGAAATTCATAGTTATCCTCACAGGCTACAAGTATTATCTCACCTGTAATGCGAAATAAAATATGATTTGATGAAAATTAGAGACAGACAGAGAGAGGTTGGTCGGCTCCAATATTTATGAGTAGTTTATTCTTACCATGCTGCACCATAGAAGAACTGCCAACTATCTGTGTGTTGTCCTGTGTAGTATTATCAGTCGTCTTATTATCCACTACTAACTCGATCTTTCCTTGAGACACGTGGGGTACCACGCATGGAGCTGAAATAGGAGTACGAATATTATTCATCTTTATTTAATTTTAGTTATGTACTATAATGACTAGGAGGTCTTCAAAGTTAGAATGAAAAAAAAATCTTTTACACAGTGTATTTTTGGTTTTGTCGGTCCCCTAAAAGTAGGTACGAGGCCAAAAGAACATTATAAAAGATATCATTCTTATGTTTGCTTTGGATCGTTATCAGCCTTTATCTTCTGTTGTCAAAGTTTGATCTATTTTTATTTCTTACTTGAGTTCATTAATAAAAACTCAGGACTTATAATAGTCATAATTTGTTGTTTTTAAAACGCCTTAATTTGAATTTTTGATATAATTATATTCTTTACTTACCTAA
Source organism: Polyploca ridens (assembly GCA_951394255.1). NCBI lineage: Eukaryota > Metazoa > Arthropoda > Insecta > Lepidoptera > Drepanidae > Polyploca > Polyploca ridens. Next base: position 11,250,227 of record OX596265.1, on the reverse strand, counting down.
GCACATGGGTAAAGGATGACTCCAAGTTCCATCACTCTGGCATATAGCAGATCCATTGCCTTCCATCCTCATACCATCTTGGCATCGGAAAATTATAGAAGCTCCTAAACCGGTGCCTGAGGAGATGTTCTCTAGCCAGCCATTCCAGAGCTGACCTGGATGACCACAGTTGATTTCTGAAAGGAAGTTCCAGTATTCTATAGATGTATTTAGTGTAATATTGGGGCTTATCGAAGAGTTTGTTTTCTATGGAAGTAATGACAAAATTGTATGATGCTTCAATCTATATTGGGTATTAGTAAATTGTTAGCTTTTATATAAATGCTTACTTATTATTAAAAGTATCTTCTACTATGTCTATCATTATAGCATTTATTATAACAAAATAAGCTGGAGCTTAGGAGCGGGCAATAGCAGAAATATTTTAAATAATAATATATTTTACTTACCTTTGCACATGGGCTGCAATCCAGACCACTTCTTATCAGCGCCACAACGCCTTGTAGCGTCTCCAACAAGCCGGTATCCATATTTGCATTCATATGAGACGACTGAATTGTAAGCGCATGATGTGTACACAGCCTTGCCGTGACGAGGCGCCTCGGGCGGTGGGCACTGCACCTGCGTGACCACTAGATGGCGACACGGGTCGCTTTAACGTAACTCTCGTTGTGAGATATAGATGGCGTTGTTATAAATATTTAAATTTTAAAAAATTATGTTAAAGATTGATATTGTATAAAATACATGCAGAAACACAAAACAAAGCAACACATGCAGAAATAAAACAAACAATTGTATTTTTTTACCTTTATTTCGCTACAGCATAGTATAAGGTAGAGTTAGGAAATTCTTTACAATAAATTCTTGTACGTTCAACATTGAATTAAAGCCTTTACTACATTATTATCATCTAAGTACATGTAGCTATAATATTTAGCTATAGGCAGTTACAGTTTTATCATGGCCATAGAGTGTTTTGACTTTTTCGAAATAGTTAAGGAAAGTCACAAATACTATGTAGTTATAGAATTTGAATGATACAACAATTCTATAGTATAGTTATAACAAATATTCGTTTTAAACACACTACGTAATGTAATGATTGATTTAAACTCTCCCTTTCTCTTCTAAGGCAGCAGGAAAGGAGAAAAAAAGATGTTTTAAAAAACAAATTATTAACTCACAGCTATTTTCAGATCGTTATTTACTGCTCCCAATTTTAAATTAAAACTTGATTGATACACGAAACTACTCTTTCCTATATAAAATATTTTTAATCCCTCTGAGAGAATTATGGTCTCTCTCTATACTATAAAATATAAATGAAACAGTATAAACCCATTATAAACCATGTGCTAGAACCATATTTTATTTATGATAAAATGTAACATTTTCTATGTTCAAAACCAATTTATAACAGCCAGTACCAACAACACCCTCGCTATTTAATAATTTCATTTTATAAAGTTAAAATAGAATCAGTACAGGTATTTAAATTATTATAGCAAATATGGATATTTTAAAAATAGATAAAAGAAATAAAAATGCACTTTACACAGTATGTTTTAATATTTTAACAAATAGACACACATGCGGGCTATTGGCAGTTTGAAAATTATATTATTCACAAAAAATTTGAGCTGTTAATGATTTGGCATCATTTTAAATGACGATACAGTAAGATAACGAAGATATTAGTCAAATAAAAGAGCATATATTTAATTTCCTGTTCAATTTCAAAGAAATTCAATAGACATTTTTTTTGTCTATATTGACGTTATAATTGTTGCATGCTAAGACCTAGCCGAACTTGATATAATCCCAGTAATTTATTGAGTATCTATATTTGTAATAGTTCTAAAATGTTGTCCTGTATTTTGAATTAACATCGCTACCCTCACATAATAGAGATAAACAAACAGCCTAGTAGTTTCATGTATCAATAGAAGTGGGAGATCCGTAAGACTAATTGCGTCATGACAATGATATTGCTTGTTATGATAGCCATGATAATCATCGTTTACTGAAGCGTCACATGCTAACTAGTCACCGTTAGAACAATGGAGACATTAGACCACTTAAAACCATGCAACATTCCAAAATGAGGGACGACACTGAAATTGGCAACTACATTGTCACGAAGCAATGCCACGATAACGCGGTAAATATTTGAAAAAAATATTCATTTTGGTTTTGGTAATAAGTCTGTTTGAAATAACCTCGGATTAATTTAATTTTAATGGAAATTACTGTTGATTTGATCAATTAGGTCATCTGATTGTCTGATAACTAAATTAGTATCTATAATTTTGAATTTCGCATAAATGTCAGTCATGTGTTCATTTAAATTAACTTATTGGTGGTTTTAGTACAATATTCTATCAAATGAAATTTGCAGTTAATACAACTCGAATTATCATACGTTTAAAATTCTAATTTAAGTCCATATAGGTAAAAAGGTACCTTTTAAACAAGTTTTTTTTTTAATCTACTCTTAATTTCCAACTTACCATATCAGATCACACTCATTACCAAAACCAATTCTCAAAAAGAAAATATCATCTCAAGTCTACTTACGGACACAGGTAGGCAGTTCTTTAGGAGCCCATGCTCCGTCAGCTTGGCAGTAACGCTCAGCCTTGCCCACCAGCTCGAATCCTTGACCACATTGCACCATCGCTCGGCAGCCGAAAGTGTGGCAGTCTGCTGTTACCCATCCGTGTGGGACGTCGCCTGGTTCACCACAGGAACGAGCTGTGGTAGATTAGTGAATAGTTGTGTATTTTAAATTATGCTTATACACTTTTTTTGTATATCAGATATCGATAAATGGGTTTAGTTTTATTTAAGTTTCAGCAAATCTGGAAAGTATTGGTATGCTATTTATATAATTTCAGGTTTAGACGGTCAAACCAAGCTAATTAAACCTTTAATTTTCTGTAGTTTGGAAAACCTCAACATTTAAATATTTTACACTAGCTTCTGTCCGGCCTTTGATCAGCCGTTACTGTATTGGGCTAAAAGAATATCAGGAAGTAGAATAGGATACATTATATTTTCCATTCAATATTCAGCTCGCACAGCTCTTTAAAAATAATACCAAACCAATACCCACGTTCACAACTAATATCAGGCCCGTACCACGACGCCTGTCCATCTATTGCCAAGCACTTAGCCCGGGGGAAGCCGTTGGTGACGTATCCAGTGTGGCAGTTATACTGGACGGTGGCATCCAGGTCGAAGGTGGCCTGTTCTGGGAGCGCTGAGTGACGGGCGTGCTCGATAGTCGGAGGCTGGAGGCAGTAGACTGGAAACAAGGAGTTGTGTTATTTGGTTTGAAGGGACGTAGAATTTTTAAAAGTAACCGTTAAGATATAATATTCAATGGATGCTAAGAGATGATTTAAGGGTCTCTCCCTGAATTGGGAGTACAAAAATTGGGATGGATATAATGGGTGGGATGCAAATTGAAATTAAGAACTTACTGATAATTAAAACTACAAGTACCAGTAAAAGCTAAAATTGTATGCATAATCTTTGCTAGTAAATACATACTACATATTGTGGCTTCAAACATTTTGCATATCAAAAAGTAGTATTTACTCACAAGTAAATAGGTAGCCATTTCATATTGCATTTCACCCAATACTCTTATATCTTTTGCTTTGAATTATCTACGTAAGAAAATCTGTTCTAGTTTAAAATTAACAGCCAGATACTGTCAATAGGTCCTTAATCAAATTATGATTTATTCAAGATAAATCACATAAAAAAATACCATCCAATCGTTTGATTCATTTGAAGTGAAACATAAAGTAATTTACTATTTTCCTTGCAAGCCGGAGGTTGGCCTGCCCATTTCCCGTCCGCTTGACAGCTCCTGCTCTGCAGACCTACCACGTGGTACCCATGAGGGCAGGAGTACACGGCCCTGGGGAAATGAAACGAATGAGAACTGAGCAATTTTGTATTCATGGGGTGTTAATGTTTTAGATGGTAAATCCTCGTTTGTTATCGAGTTCAATTAGAGAGATTTTGATGGTGATATTCTTTATTCTGATTTTAATATACATGATATTTTTGATTATTGTTTGGTTTTGGGCAATGTTTTTTCTAGTTTATATGTTTTGTTTTTTCTAATTTATGTTTTGAGTAGTTACCAGGTACTCTATTGTAGTTGAATAAAAAAATTATATGCCATGCATCAAGGGCAATTATTTTTTTGGACTATTTTCTAGATTTCCTTCTGCTTAAAATAATCTGCTTACTAGATTTACTTTGATAATTCTTTTTAACCGACTTCAAAAAAAGGAGGAGGTTCTCAATTCGGTTGTATTTTTTTATATGTTTGTTACCTCATAACTCTGTCATTTATTAGCCGATTTGGAAAATTCTTTTTTGTTTGGAAGGGTACACTTCCCGTTTGGTCCCATTGTCATCAGATCAGGATTTCATTACTTCTTAGTGTACTTTGAAGTCGGTTTATGTTTTTTGTAAAACAGTTTTCAATTGTTATGTACATATTTCAAGTGCCTGTAAGTTTATAGTACACAAATCTACAGAAAAGTTAAAGAAGACAATAATTTCAGTACGAACTTCTAATCGTATTAATGTAATAGGTACTTACTTATCACCAAACAGCTTCCCACTTAGCGTTACTCTTCCGATATCAGGTTGCTCCAAGTCTGGACACTCGCGATCTGTAACAATAAAATTTATTTCACATAAACTTAGCTTATACATTTCAAACCGAAAGATTTTATTAAGCTCTTTAGACAAGGGCTACATGATTGGTAATGATAGATCAAAGTTTAAACCACTGGTCAAAGAAGCATTAAATTTTGTGGAATGGACTGAATGGATTTGGATGAATTTTGGCCCACAGGTAGGATATGTTCTGGATTAACAAATAGGATAGTCCAAAAATATTTAAAAAATGTAACCTTGCTGAGTTTCTTGCCGGATTCTTCTCAGTTGAAGGCCGAGTCCCGAACCGGTGGTAACTTCAGTAAATGTGACCTTCATAAGTGCCCTTCTGGGGCCTAAATTGAATAAATGGCTTTGACTTTGACTTTGATACTTTTTATGTCGGAAAAACATACAATATCTCGGCAACGCGGGTGGAACCGCGGGAGACAACTACTAATATTCCATCCAACACCAAAAAATAACAGATTACAAGTAAGGTTTCTATTATTGTTTTAGAAGGTGATTGGCCCTCTGGTATTCAGTCACCCTTCTCAGAAACTAAAATTGCTTGTTTAATATAAGCGTTATTTGTGTATCCATTATTCATGGAAACCTGTCGGAACGTATATCTCGCTTTGTTCCGCCGTGTAATAGATCTGCCTAAATACAGAAGAACCTAGACGCCTACCTAATTTGTGTGCTTTCAAAGGCTTCAGGCTGATTTGCTTTGTAATTATATTGTTATTTTTTCTATTCCTATTTCTGTAAGGATTACCTGAGGTTATTGACTCCTTTTAGTTTGTACCATAGAGAAATTGTACGACTACGATTACGAGTACGATTGACGATTGTACTAGAGTATGTGCCGGGCATCTGCAACGCTGCCTTGAAACGATCTGCGTGTTCTGACTAAATTGCCAATTTCTCGTTTTTTATCTATACTTTTACGAGTCGAGAACAAATGACAAGGTTCGATATTTTTTCTGACAGTAAATCACTAGTGTACGATATATATATGAATGGATCTATGCTCCGCACAAGATAATGTTGTTAACGCTATCACTCTATATTTTCTTACTATGGTTTGTACAGTCTGCAAAGTAACGGAGCAGATCTTTAAAAAAAATAACATTTTCTCTTTTTAAATGTGCTTGCGTATCACCACTAAGAAGAAAGATAATGAAAAAGCCTCAGATGGAGCACGTATACCTATTCACTCTTGCCTGGAATGTTAGTGGAATATCAGTCAGGAAACCGAACGCCGCGTGGAAACAACTCCCTTGCTGTCCGCATAATAAATGATGCAAAACGTTGTGTCAACAACGTATGGGTGAAAATTTACCCGGCATCTTGTGCACACTGTAACTATCCATAATATGGAAAGACTAGCAGACCCCCGCGGTTTCACCCGCGTACGGTTTCATCATATCATTTTTCAAAAATAAAAGTAGCTAAGTTACTCCTTATAACATCAGCTATGAACCGGAAGAGACAGACAAAAATGTTAAACTCAATCCGATTTTATTCAAAAAAAGTTGAACTCACATAAATGCTTGGTGCAATGCAAAACTCTTAAAAACTGGAATAGAAGAACATTTAAATCAAAAGCACTAAGGAGTATTGCTATCGACTTCGATGCAAATCACCCCGAAAAATCAAACACGGATATTTTTACTATTAAAACTAAAAAGCAATATTATACACTAACAAATAAAACTCAAAGAATCTTATATATTATTATAACAACAAATGAAAAAGAAATTAAATTAACCACAATCAAACTATTCCAATTAAATAGTGAAAATGAACTTTCAAACAAATTATACAGCAATCGCAAATATTCGCTAAGTAGGTAATCTAAGAGATTTCCAAGGAAAATCAAAAGGCATAAGGTAAGTTTTTCATTCAAATATGCAAGAACAAAAAAGAATTTTAGTTTCGAACTGTACTCCGATTTAAATATTCTTTTATATTTGACATTCCAATTTTAAAAAGTATTGCATTGCACCAAGTTTTTTGAATAAAATCGGCTCAGATAAGGCAGATAGAGCGTGCGAAACACGGGAGAGAGGCCAAAAAACCACAAAGTTTATTTAAACGAAAGTGTTTTTCGTTAAATAAAGTTTCTTAAACAAAGCAAATACAAATTCAAAAGCGAATACCAGGCCCCTATTTCACCAAGCTGATAGGTGACAGTTGATATGTGACAATTTACAGATGACAGGTTCTAGGCGACAATTCTACAAATTCGCATTAGATTACAAAGGAAATGCGAAAAGTTGTTAAAAAAAATCGTTTCGTAAACATTTATTGTTTGATATAATGTTAAGATTTATCTACAATTGTAGTTTTACAATGACAGGCATGACAGGCAACTTTTTATGTTATGAAACAATGTTATTTTTTACAACTTTACATATTTGTAGATTTGTCGAAAATAATTGACATGTGTCGGCTTCCTCTACTACAATAATTGTCGTGTTTTTGTTGTGATCATTTCAAATTGGCTCTTTGCGAAAGCAGTAAATAGGTAGGTAGTGGTGGCGATAATAGTTTCAATTTGTTCTCAAACTGTAAAGAACGAACATTTAAAGAAAATCAGATTACCTAGCGAATCTTTTTTATTAAATTATGTTTTTGGTTATCCATGATAAATATGATAATTATTATATTTAATTTGAAACGCTTGTAGTAAATGCCATGTAATTATTTATGTATTTATAAATTAAAATGTTAGAGAAAAGCCCGTTAAAAATAAAATAAAAACAACAAAACAACTATGTAGCAGCAAAAAATATATAAGTATGTGTGAAATTGGTGATCTTATGGCCGATTTCTATAAGTTATGGACCGTTATCGGTTAAAATTAAGACTCTTATATCTTTACTAATAATGAAGCAAAAATCTCAAAGCTTTGCATAGCAGACCCTCCCATATGGAAGTAGCTATCACAGGTAAAATTAGCTTACGAAATGATCTATATGCCCAGTTTGGCAATAAAAAACCTACCATTGGTAAGCAAAACGATTCGTTTTTGTTCATAGAAACCGGGCATTAGTTGGCCCTACGAACGGCGAGACGTGAGAATCGTAATTTTTCAATACATAACGCGTGTCATCAGCCGACATACCGTCGGATTTTGTTGACATATGGTAGAGGTTTATGAAACAATAATTATCGTGACATATCGGCGATTGCCATATTTTCATGACAATTGTCGCACCTGTCCGTCTGGTGAAATAGGGGCCAGGTATGTGTTTTACAATTTGTATTTGCTTTTTTGGCCTCACTCCCGTGTTCCGGGCGCCCCATCTGCCTTATTCTGTAATCTGTGAAATTCGGATTGAGTTTTCAAACGTGTGTCAAAATAAAATGTAATTTAAATCAAAAGTACTAAGGAGTATTGATATCAACTTCGATGCAAATCACCCCTAAAATAACTTTCTACCCCTTTTTGACCCCGTTAGGCGATGAGTTTCAATAAAATACGAAACACGTCTTCCATCAATTCTATTAAGGAATGTTTATGCAAAATTTGAAGTAGATCGGACCAAGGAATCACGTTGTCCCATACAAACTTTGCTCCCGTTTTTCACCCCCTTAGGGGTAGAATTTCAAAAAATCCTTTCTTATCGGATGCCTACGTCATACAAAGAACATACCCTCCAAGTTTCAGGTCTCTACGATCAGCGGTTTCGGCTGTGCGTTGATTGTCAGTCAGTCATTCAGGACAAAGCATTTTATATGTATAGATAAAGTAAAGAAGGGTTCTGAAATGGTCTACAAAAACTTAGAAACCACAAAATTCTATCAATTGTTTTGATTTATGTCTTGACATCCAATTGTCATCTTCAAAATGCTAAAAAATCTAGTGCGCCTAAAACTCCGATATCTAATCGAAGGTCAGACGGACCCAGGCTAGACATAAGGTAAATAAATCAAGATCTAGTAATACTTGTTTATATTTACTTAGCCTTACTGAATGGGGGGCAAAGGGGTGACTTGTACTAGGTCAGACGAGACGGGTCTGTTTTCTACATAAATATTATTACAATGAAGGGAGATGTGTTCACAGCATTTCATATATAAGATTAACGTTTTTAAGTATAAGTAAAATTTAAAATGTTTAATCACCAACACGTACTATTGTTCAAACTTTTAGGCGCTTCAGATTTTTAGATATATTTTCTTTAAAATCTTTTACCTTGTGAATATTTCTTTATGTTAAATAAACAATGTGATGATGTTTAAAATTCATGGCTAATATTTCATCCCCCAGTCCAGAACTCATCAAATTCATCAATCTATAAACTATCAAATTTATTTCATGATATCGCAGCTTTCAGTCCACCATTACTGGACAACACCGTTCCTAATATGTTTTCAGACCACTCACTCATTATTTAATAAGTCCAATGCATAATTTACAGATATCCTTCTAGATTAAAATAAAATGAACGAATCGTAAAAGCAACATTGACGGATCATCAAAAAATTCACTGGTAAAATAAACAATTCTGTGAATAAATGAGATCTCCCGTTCCGGAAAGTTTATGGAGTTTTTTACGCCTACTGAAGTTATTAATAGACAAAGTTTGATGAAAAATTACAGGATTTTCGCTTATTTATTAAAGATTAATGAATATAAGAAGAGGAAGAATGGAATGAGTGCTGGTATGACGGATAGAAGAGACGCATGGAAGAAGCATACATATTACGCTGACCAAAAATAAATTGGAAACAGCCCAGGTAGATGATGATGATAAATAAATATAGAGTAGGTTTTTATTTATTGAATATGGAGGTGCAAGGTTGGATGATACCTCCAGACTGGGTCATCATGCCGGGGGACCGCGGTCCAACCCTATAATACATGTTGGACAGTTAAATATGAACTGATCGCCGAATAAACATCATAAGCGCGATGCAGGATGTTGTGGCACCATCTATCTTTTTGCGTGTGAACTATCTTAGTGTTAACTGATAGATGGCGCTAAAATATATCGGCAGCAGCAGAAGCTTTGAACAAATATATAAATTAATGTATTATGTTTGTTGTAAATATTTTAATAAACTATTTATTCAATTGATAAACAAAACTAAAACTACCAGTAGTACCATAACACTACACAATTAATACTCTATTTAAAAGCACAAAATCCCTGAACTACAAACCTAAAAGAAAAGCGGCCAAGTTCTCGACCTTGGTCCCACAAAAGCCCAGCGTGGCGGTTTCTAAAGCCTCTCGTGGCCTCTCCAAGCCTCTCCGAGTCTTAGCTACGGTTAATTGCCTATAGTTTCCATGTAAAGTGGACGCTAAGAGGCTGGCGGTCACTTGTGAAAAGCCTGACACGCTGGTCTTAGTTTTGATAATAAGCTATTTTGTTCCTGTTAATTTGAGAAGCATATTTAAGTACCTACTACGAAGTCGGTAAACAAGCATACGGCCTACATGATGGTAAGCAGTTACCGAAGCCATATATGGTTCTTTGTTTGTTTAAACGCGCAAAATTTTGGAACTACCAGTCCGATTCGAAAAATTATTTGACAAATGGGATGCTACATTATTTGCGAGTGCCATAGACTTTATTCGAGAGGTTGAGCGTAGCATTTATTCTCTAAAGAGCAGCTCGACTGGGGAAGTACCTCCACCTTACAGAATACCGCAGGCAATTAAGTTTATGTTGTGGTCCTGCGCGTGATTAAGGTCGCCAGAGCTCATTGGGGAGGGGGAAGATTACTTCACGCGGTAGCCTTGCCAGAGACATCTTGTCTCATATCTCTGATATGTGAGCAATGACGGATATAATAAAAATCGCTTCAGTACTTGTTGCGGTATAAAAGCCATATATTCAAATTCAAAGCCATTTATTCTAATACCGGTTCGGAATGCATCGGTTGCATTTGCTGAGAAGAGCCGCCAATAAACTCAGCAATTACTCTTTTCAAAACAAGTTTAGAAACATACATAATATTTACATCATCCTCTTTCTCATCCTCACACATTGAAACCAGAATTGTTTCGAACTGTGCGGGCTCAAAGGAGTTTTCTTCCGCGGACGCTCAGACTGTGGAATGAGCTCCCTGCCGTGGTGCACCCAATGGAGTACAGCATGGGGTTCTTCAAGAAGGGTGTGAAGAGGTTTCTTCAGGGTCGGCAACGCGCGAGTGATACCCCTGGTGTTGCAAGCGTCCATAGGCTACGGTAACCGCTTACCATCAGGCGGGCCGTATGCTAGTTTGCCACATTAGTGGTAAAAAGAAAACAAACAATTGCATGCTTAGAAAAAACTTTTAACCTACTTCTTTCATTCAAATAAAACCCGATATCATTCTCGTGAAATTGCACAAGCTACCCAAATTGCCTCACTTTACATGCTTAATACTAATTCAATAAAACACTTTTAAGCCCCAAGGGAGTGAAGAGCTATTTTTCTGGGCTGGATTAAGTAGGTGTCCGTATTCCGGCCGCGTAATATGTAAATTTGGGATATCCCAGCCAAAGTTGGGAGCAGTCTCGGGGACTGACGGCTTATGCTCACCTAAGTTGGGTATATTTCGTTGTAATTATTTAGTAAGTATTTAGTCGTGTTTTGTGTTTTATATTTACGTTTTTTTTTACATTTTTACGCCCGGTCATCTGGGGCCTAAGATATGTAATAATTATTATTCGTAGGGCCTAAGTCTACTGCTATTTTCAATTATGTTCCAATGAACTTTCAGTGGTGTCAAAATTATGTCATTTTGCAGTTTTGGTAGTTTAGTAACATTATAACGTCATACGGCGGCGTCATAATTACCATTATGACGCTAGTAACACAATAGCGTCATAATTAGGGTTTGAGTCCCGGGAAGTCCCGAGACTGATTGTAGGCTGTCTCGAATCCCGGGACTTTGAAATTGTCGGGAATTCCCAAACCCTAGTCATAATGGTAATTATGACGCTATAATATAATGACGCTATTGTGTTAGTAGACTACCAAAACTGTAAAACGTCACAATTTTAACACCACTGAAAGTTCATTGAAACACAATTGAAATAGCAGACTTGGGCCCATGGTCCCAAGCTAAACATAGCTTATTTTTATGCAACTAAGCTTTTGGCAAACAAGCATACGGCCTGCCTGATGGTAAGCGGTTACCGTAGCCTATGGACACTTGCAACACATCATCACTCGGGCGTTGCAAACCCTGTAAAAATCTCTGAAGAATTGAAGAGAGGAGCGCACCGCAGAAGGGACAGCATTGTGTGTGTACTTGGCTGGTCTCGGGTACAACACTGTCAGCACAGCGTCTCCTCATGGACCTCTGGTGACCATCATCATCAGCCCATAATGTCTCACTGCTGAGCACGGGACTCCTTTCACAAATTAGGATGAAAGGGAAAGAGCATGTTTCGACAACTATCAGTAAAGCTGAGATACACACACGGAAAGATAGATGGCGTGGCGCCACATCATCCTGCATCGCGCTTAAGAAGTGTTCTCGATAATCTGCATATATACAACTGTCCGACATGTACATTTGGACCACAGTCCCCAGGCACGATGACCCAGCCTGCCGGAAGATCTTCCCTTTTAAATGGATGTGTCTTCCACCTTGCACCTCCATAAACAAATACTCCACCACGCATAACCACTGCGGATTGGTGGAGGTAGGCTAGTGTTTAACCTACTGTTGGAGTTTTCAAGCCGCCTGGAGGCCTCAACTTGCTTAACGACTATCAGAATTAAGTGATAGCCAGCCAAGCACGGAACCTGGTGACCTTACTCACACTCAATTCTTTAGTCCTCATTTGCTCTGCATAAGTACACTCTTTATATCTACAAGCAAAACTTCAACCTCGTAAAATATCTTTGACATATATTACTGCGTCAGCGACTATTCTCTCTCCATTCCATTTACGCATTCTTGCATAATATATACGTCCCGAAATTGCATCTGGCACCGTCCGGACTAGTAAATTAAAGCGGAGAACTATAAGTCACTACACACATCACGGAGCAAAGACGAGACGTGGGTCCGATCCCTGAACACTGCTAATACATAGGTAGATACGTGAGTTCAAAGATTTAGGGTATTAAATATACGGGGACGGAATTTCAGGCGGGCGAGCTGCGATTTGTTTGTAAAAAATAAAATAGCTTTGGTGGTTTTGTGCATTGAAACAGTTACCTTCCCGGGACAAACATTTGTGTGCATGAACATAAATAAAAAATAAATAAATATCCTGGGACATTCCTCACACACGGCTTTTTGATCCCAAACTAAGCAGAGCTTGTACTATGGAAACCAGATAACTGATATAATACATATACTACTTTTTGTTTGTAAAGACATACTTAATATACATAATTACACCCAGACTCAGGATATACAGACATGTTCATGCAAATTCATTTCCTGTATGGGAATCGAACCCACGAACTGCAGTGCGATAGGTGGGTTCTTATTTCTTAACCAACCGCGCTAACTAGCACTCTGTTTGTCCTGACTATGGATGTAATTATCAATTATTTCTTTTAATCAAATGAGCTTGCTTTTTGCTTTAAACTCACTCTGATACTAGCGGAATCGATGCTGGGGATGTTACATGCTTGCTCAAAAATCACTCTTGAAAACGTCAAAATTGACGTCAAAAAACACAAAAGCCTGTAGTGTACTCCACTCTTTTGATTTCCTACTATTAAGTATATTTAAACGTAGTATATCAGTTATCTGGTTTCCATAATACAAGCTCTAAGTTCGGGATCAGATGGCCGTGTGTGAAGTATATCCTAGGATATTTATTTGTTTATATTTAAACATTGACAGAGAGACGGGGTTTCGATCCTTGAATACTAATACGTTTAGGTACTAGTAAGTGTACACACAGTGATCTATTGCGTGCGGGTAAGCTGCGGTTGGATTATGGCACACACAGACTAGATAGCCTTTAGACTTCTACATAAAAGGCCCCCCTGCTAACCAATTAAAACACTCCGTAACACGCAATTCTCCTTGGGGGCTACTATCAACGCTTATAGCGATTCAAATTTATTTAAACATGTATTAGAATAGTTTATTTATTACGCGGACCAAGATGTCCAAATTGAGAAAAAGGTACTGAATAAAATTAATAAAACATAATTTAAAAAGAGTACAGGCCACGTGTCTGTAGTACGTCGTTTAATCGAATAAAAAAATAATATTTTTCTATCAAATGTCACTTTTTTCCATGCAAGCAGGGTGCTCGTCTTTTGACCCGAAAGAACGAAAGAAAGACAATAAGTTTATTTTGAAGTTACACACAACACCACATATTACCTACAAAAGTCTACGTGTAATCGAACTAGGAGTTGATGGTAAGGGGGCTGCTGACCAATTAACCCGTAGGCTCGCAGATGATATAAAAAAAAGAACCAGGATCTTCTATTCATTACCTTTCCCCTACCTACATTTTACGATAGTATTCTCATGCAAAACTTCTTTTATATGGCGTCTAACGGCTATCTGGTCTGTGGTTTGTGGTGTTGGTTCAATGAATAATCGTAGTCGAGTATTTAGGTTGATTGTGGGATCTATTGAACTGGCATTTTGATAGAATATTAATTTCACAATAAAGTGAGGTTAACTAGCAATTGGAACTGTCTGGTTCGTTGATTGTATGTTGGTTTGATTTAGAATACTTAATGTGCTAAAACTGGAATATTTTTTGGATATTTCGACAGTTTAGTTTAGAATTACTAGCGGATTTTCGAAGCGAAATTGGAATTAATCGCTCGGAAAATAAAGCAATGTTAGCCCAGTAGGAATGACGTCGAATGCTGTCAAATGCTGATGTCTGTCGAACAACAGTGCTGTTGTCTGCATAACCAATAAAAAAACAAGATACCGAGTCTCAGAAATTTCGTTGATATGCATCTAGAATAATGTCGCACAGAGAATTGATCCCTGAGGAACTCCGTCATTAATAATAAACTCCGTAATGATAGTGCGATCAAACTGTAGATAGGTAAACAATTTTTATTATATTTTTTAATTAATTTGTCATTTTATTTAGCTTTTAAGAAAAATGTATTACTAACAAGTGGGCCACGTTGTCACAATAAACAATATTATTATTTATATTATGAATGGACAGTAGATCCGACGACCACGCGTCTATGACAACTACCGTCTATGACAACTACCATCCAATTCAACTGCACTTGAGAACATACAATAAAAAAGCAAGAAGTGTTGACCTGCATGATTTGCAAATTGTCAGTCACTCCTATGAATGTTTACATAAAAATAAAGTAACATGTAGCTGCCAAAGTTTAGAATATGTAACAAATGTCAGGTATTTGGGATTGATTATAGATAATAGATTCAATTGGAAACTACAAGTAAATAGTGTTTGTAATAGATTAAGATCAATCCTTAGCAGATTTTATCATCTGAAAAATATATTGAACTGTAGCTGTCTGTATATGGTCTATTATGCATTAGCTGAGTCATTAGTAACATATGGGCTTAGTTGTTATGGTCTTACATTTAAGACGTACTTACAGGAAATCAAGAAAATACAAATTAGGTTTTTAAAAATTGTACGGGCAACCGTACATGGCGTATTTAATTTCATATAGATAATTTCTGTATGCCGCAAACACTTTGCCAAGCTTGCATTTTGGTGAAACTATTATAACAATACAATAAAATAAATCAGTGTCGCTACAGCACTCGCACGAGGTGGTTTTATTTATCTCTCCCGGGAGCCGCCTCCCATCATCATCATCATGTAGCACAACATCATCAGTGTGAGGCCATCAGCCCACACTGAATCCATATCACCACAATGTAGGATTTACGCCCCTACATTTTGGTCCTTCGAGCCTACGGGACCTCGCGTTCACGTTTTAAGTCCAACAGGATCTACATCTAAGTTCTGTGTAGCAGTGACTAGGAAAACAGTAGACTTTGACAGGGGGCAAACAGCTCTCACAAAGTCTTCACACAACAGGGAGCATACAGCTCTCACTAAGTCTTCACACAGCAGCGGCAGCACACAGCTCTCATTCCGAGTTCCAGCAGCGGGAGCACACAGCTCTCATTCTGAGGTTCAGCGCGGGAGCACACACAGCTCTCATCTTGAGGTATCACCAAGGAGCAAACAGCTTCAGTGATCACCGCTACGCAACATCAGACTTCGTCAAGTAAAATCTTTCCATATTTGACGTACTTTACATTCATTATCTACAATGGATACCCTACACAAGCTGAGTCAACAGGCGCGATATCATCATCAGGTGGACATGCAGTCACCATCGTGCTGAGCTCACAAGAACGCTCAGCAGCTTACAGCACCTAGCAAGTGGTGTTCAAGATGTAAGCATATCAAGATCCTCAAACAGCACCAAACAGTAGTGCATCGTAATAAGTACCGCACATCCACGATGAAATGCAACGTCACGTCTGTGGCCAGGAGATTTATCAGAATAAAACTCCAGCAGCAGCGGCCGGGTATCGTAAGAGCAAGCTATCAATTTGGCAGAACCAATATGGCAGCAGATTGCAACAAAGAGATGGAACATTATAGCAAAAGAATGTAACTAGTTTATCAATATGGTGGAACCAGTTAAGGAATCAAGAGTGTATCAATTTGATTGACCAGAAGACGTTATCAGCAATCAGAAATATATCATTTGTGGACTTAGAAGTGCAGTTATAGTGTTACGGTGTACATACATGGTTTTATATAATTTATCATTCATTATTTTATAATTTTATAGTTTCTTTACAACGAACATACAGACCGACAATTTTTACATTTCATACGTGTTCTAAAAATAGCAAACATACAGTTAAGCTTTCAAGTGAATATTGTATTTCATTCAGCAGGTTTCTTGTTTCATGACGCAATACAAACCGACGGACTATGGACAGTTACCTACTGACATCAGCACATTCGTATATGCATTTCATGTGTTCAAATTGTTCTTATCATATTTATAGTTTCACTATTATATTATCATCAACTCATATATTTTAGAATGTTAATCATTATACAAGATGCACGAGCAAGTGTGTATTAGAAAATGTGTATTTTTAAAGTCTGAATATTTTACATGTTTATTATTTTATATTTGTTTGTTTCTCTTTTTGGTCGGCAATATGTACGGGCAACCGTACATGGCGTATTTAATTTCATATAGATAATTTCTGTATGCCGCAAACACTTTGCCAAGCTTGCATTTTGGTGAAACTATTATAACAATACAATAAAATAAATCAGTGTCGCTACAGCACTCGCACGAGGTGGTTTTATTTAGCTCTCCCGTGAGCCGCCTCCCATCATCATCATCATGTAGCACAACATCATCAGTGTGAGGCCATCAGCCCACACTGAATTCATATCATCATATGTAGGGTTTACGCCCCTACAAAAATATTAGTAGATACTAAAGTTAAAAATAAATGCAAAGATGACTACAATAAACTCTTTTCCCATTGTAAAATATTGCCTGTAGAAGAAAAAATAAGCTTTTTACATGCCATAGAAACGTATTATAGTGATAAGTATAAGTGTGTGAGTCACAGTAAATGTAATACCAGAGCTAAAACTAAGGGAACATTAGTTGTACCTAAGATTCATAACTATTATGGTAAAAGAACTCGCAAATATGTAACCCCAAAATTATGTAATATGTATCCTAATCTGCTATTAAATGAAAATAAAATTAAATGTAAAATAACTTTAAAAAGAAAAGTGAAAGAGAATTTATTAGAGAAGCAGTCTAGCTGCTTAAGAAATAAATGATATATTATGTTTATTTCTTAAGTAACTAGACTAGAATAATATAGGTATAATGCATGTGATTGTTAAGTAATAAAGTAAATAATGTACGTGCAAAAACAACAAAACTGTGAAAGAGTGCACGCCTACAAACTGCAATAGTAGTTTGGCGACTATTAAATAAGCAAAACATGTAAGGTTTTTGGAAATAAAATAAATAAAAAAAAAAAAAAAAAATACCCACAAAACGGGTCCCGTAACCATATTCAGAAAGAGAAATAATTTTAATAAAATAGATGGTTAAAATAATCGAATGCAGCGATTAATTTAGCGTATCCAATGTTCTTATAGCGGTTACCCCAGGTGCAATCTAGTGTATAAGCACGTTTATTTGATTGATTTACTGACCCACAACTGTGTAATCCACATACGTTTGACCCGGAAATTATTCCGCATAATCTTTGTTAAGTCTTTCCAGTGTCTGATTTAGTATAAATGGATTATTTAGGGAAAACGTCTTAAATATATTTTAGGCAAAACAACCTTCCGTGGTGTTGAGAGTCAATGAATTGAAGGCCTGTGTGAATGATTTGTGTTTTACATACTGAAAATTCATACTAAACTTAATATTTTAAGCCTACCATTTGACCATGTGACTTATAATATAACTCATAGGTATTTATTTGTTTATTAATTAGTTAGAAGTATTTGATTTTAGTTTTAAGCATTAGTTGATATACAGTGTATTTTTACAAGATTTTATTTAACTTGCAATGTTATACATTAGTATACATTAGTGTATTGGATGACAATGCAAGTACAGTCAACAAAAAGTACTGTCACTCAAAAAAGGTAGTATTAAAAATGAAATTTATATAAAGAACTTATTCATTCTTTGCTTTTAATAAGCAAGAAGAAAATTACTGTACAATAAGCGATCATATTTTTGTACTCTAAAATGTGACGTCAAGCGGGACTTTAACACACGATGTCTTCGTATTTTTAACCGACTTCAAAAAAAGGAGGAGGTTCTCAATTCGAATGTATTTTTTTTAATGTTTTTTACCTCATAACTCCGTCATTTATTAACCGATTTGGAAAATTCTTTTTTTATTTGAAAGGGTACGGGGAGCGTACCCTTTCAAATAAATCAATATCTTTGTTTGGTCCCATTGTCATCAGATCAGGATTTGATTACTTCTTAGTGTACTTTGAAGTCGGTTTAAGGTTTTTGTAAAACAGTTTATTTGTTTAATTATTTGTTTAATTGACAAAAGAAAAAATACGTGTCTAATATTTTTGATACTGTAAAAGACGGACAAAATATTTTTTTTTTATCATAAAGCCCATTTGTACCAAGCAGGCATACAGAAAAACGCGAGGTAATAATAAAATATGGATAGACCATGGCATAAATAACTGCGACGTCACGCAACAAAATAAACAACCATATGTTTCGACGAAAAAAGTAGCCAATAGCGACTACTATACGCTACATATATTGTAGTTTATAAGCAAAAAACAAAAGGGAATTGAAGAACTACGGCGCGCAACATTGATAGATTCGCGAGCCGATCTTGAGTCGACCTAAAAAGGTTTTTTGCTATGTCGAAAGGGGTCAATGCTTTCCAATGCTACTTTACTTAAGATAGCACGGGTAAGCATTTTTTTGGTAGAGGTTATTTTTTTTATTGGTCTGTGTTTACTGCAATGTCACCATGGTAAGTGATGATGTAAGTGGTGATAAGCACACAAAGCCTAGAAGGAACTGGCTCTTAAGTACAGCTGTCGGAACACACCGATACGTGCTTGGCGACAGATTTTCAAATTGAGGGTGGTAGCCAGCCAGGTGCGTGCCACCGTGCTATGGTTTCCTCATGATAAGATTCGAACCCGGCACATCCATCGCAGCATCCTCGCCTTAAAATGTTTTTTATGGTATTGCCGCCCATGAAGTGTTCTTTTTACGCCTTTTTTGAAGAACCCCATGTCGTAGCGCTGAAAGAAACCCGTCATGGGTAGGTCATTCCATTCCACATCACAATGGTCCGCAATAGGAACGTCCGACTGAATCTTTGCGTAGACGGAGGTGGCAGCTCGAGGATATGACGATAGTATTGGCCTGTGTTCACAATCTCACCATACTGAGGATGTGGCCGAAGGTAGTAAGCTTAAAGACGTACGAGGCTGATCCTTAAAATGTCGGAATACATGAGTATAGGCCGGCAAAACTTGAAATGTTTGTAGGCAATGAATATGCATTGGATATAAATGCGTTTTACAAAAAAATTAAGGAGACTACAAAATGGGATTGTACTAAAAAGTATTAACGATGTAAGAACTCTAATCTGACTGTGTAATTAGGTACTTTGAATTCAGTGAAAAACCTGCGGTATGTAGGTACTCGTACCTACTTACACTGTGGTAAAATGATATTATCTATGGGTGGTTCATAGACAAAATATCAAATTACGATGAGCAACTTTCGCCTATCCGGTGAACATACATAAAAAATATTTGAGTCGAATAAATAAACCTCCTTTTAGAAGAAAACTAAAGAAAAAAACACTATTAGGTAAAATTTCGACTTTCACACAATCCCCGTTTTTACACCGAACCACAAGTTCCAGGAAAATTTTCACCCGTACGTTGTTGACATACCGAAAATACGGACACAGCGTTTTGCATCCCCATTTATAATGCGGACAGCAAGGGAGTGGAACTTGCTTCCGGCTGTGTTTCCTGACGCTGACAATCTAGGAACTTTCAAGGCCAGAGTGAATAGGTTGCTTCTGGGTAAGCGTGTTTCATCTTAGGCTTCGTCATCGCACTTTATGGGCGGGTCAGTGGCCAAACGCAAGCCCATTTAATTAAAAAAAAAAACAACAAAAATAAAGGCTGTTTTAAAAAGCCAGCAGTTTGTACAACTTTAATCAATAAGTCACTGAACTGTCTTATTCACTCCAGATAGTGATGTTCAAGTATCTGGGGGAGAATTTTAAAACATCGCGAAGATCTCCTACAATAAACTTGAGATGGAAGCTATTTCTGAGATGCCTGTTATAGCCGCAGGGCCCGCAAAGTGCTGACAAATATTAAAAACTGGTATTTTTTTTGTAAATAATCTTAACTAACAAAATAATTTGAAAATCTTGCAGTTTCTGAAATTTTTGAAATACACAGGTAATTCATAAGTAGGTAATTGTCCGAAATCAAATAAAGTTTATTAGAAACTATGTCCTACCTGTCCGCGATTTCATCCGCGTTCCCTGGGTAAAAGCCTATATCCTTCGCCATATAGGCTATCACACGCAAATTTCATGAGTCCGTTGAGTAGTGAGACGTGAAGGCGTAACAAACAAACACACTTTCGCATTTTTAATATTAGTTAGGATTGCGATAAGTTTTTGTATTTAACATTTTTATTTTTGACCTATATCTGACGGTATTTTATGACGCACTTATATATAATTGGACTGTTTTACAAAAAACTTAAACCGACTTCAAAGTACACTAAGAAGTAATCAAATCCTGATCTGATGACAATGGGACCAAACGGGAAGTGTATCCTTTCAAATAAAAAAAGAATTTTCCGAATCGGTTTATAAATGACGGAGTTATGACGAAACAAACATAAAAAAAAATCCAATCGAATTGAGCGCCTCCTCCTTTTTTGAAGTCGGTTAAAAAGCCGGTAGGTACTTAGCACACAAACATTTTGTGTTTGAATACCATCTCAATGATAAGTGATGATGTGGCCGAAGGTGGTAAGCACAAAAAGCTTAGAAGGATCGGAATAACGGCGGTGCTTGGTGTCAGGTTTTCAACGAGGATGCCACCCAGTTTGTATCAATAAAACACCTCGTACAAAGCTATTATTAAGTCTCTAAAAGCTAAGTGAATACAAAGTTCCAATTACATAGTGAGGAATGCTTAAACTTTTAAAACTTGCTCCAAGAATGCCACCGGACGAGACATCCCAGTGAAACTTGGCAAAGTGGGCAACAGCCAACAGCGAGTTGAGATTTAAAATGAAATAGCTATAAAAGTTTATTTACAAAACTAGCTGTAGCATTGGATTTCGCCGGTATGTCCCGAGATAAAACTTGCCTATGTCACTTGTGTCTTCTATGTGAAGTGCTTGTGGTGTATCATGATTAGCCGTTTTTGTGAAGCGCTCGTGGTGTAGCATTATTAGCCGCTTTTGTGAAACGCTCGTGGTGTAGCATGATTAGCCATTTTTGTGAAGCGCTCATGGTGTATCATGATTAGCCTTTCTTGTGAAGCGCTCGTGGTGTAGCATGATTAGCCGTTCTTGTGAAGCGCTCCTGGTGTAGCATGATTAGCCGTTTTTGTGAAGCGCTCGTGGTGTATCATGATTAGCCTTTCTTGTGAAGCGCTCGTGGTGTAGCATAATTAGCCGTTCTTAATCGATTGGCAAAGCTACGCTACCATCGGTGAGGCTGACACCTGGATGGAAGGCCTAGTGGTATTTCAACTCGAGCGTTTTCCGTGCTTCGGAAGGCACGTAGAGCCGTTGGTCCCGTTCATCACTTAATTGTGATAGTCGTTAAGCTAGTTGGAGGCCTCCTAGGTGGCTTGAAAACTCCAACAGTAGGTTGACCACTAGCCTACCTCCACCCATCCGCAGTGGCACGCGTGGTGGAATATCTGCCCAGTCCCTTTCACCCTCATTTGTGAAAGGAGGCCTGTGTTCAGCAGTGCGATATTATAGGCTGATGATGATGATGTCACTGTTCATACCATAGGCAGTGGTGGTGTTAAAACCTATGTTTTTTATATACTGTTTACTACTCAAAGCACTGGCCTGTTTTTGATAAAATTTATATTTAAATTATTGTTCTTTTTCTACCACTGTTTCTTTTATACAGTGTCACTTTGAACTTCATGAAATAAAGCTAGTCGTGTCTTTCACATTTCTTCTTCTAATTATTAAAATCACCTCCAGCTACTCTGCCTGGGAGCCTCCAGCTCCCAGAGGTGGGTTACTATAACGATTGCTTGTGCCGTTGATGCATCTAGGTATCAAAATAACTCGCAAACAAATACTGAAGTGCTATTCAACATTTAGGAACATCTTAAAATCGCTTGGTTATTTTTTGTTTTACGCCAATTCTCCACCACCGACAATGCGCTCTGACTGGCTAAGTCAAAGACACACTAAACATTTAGACCGGTACCAGTATTTATCAGCGTAAAATTCACTAAGTGAAACAAAAGTGATATAGGTAAATTCGATTTTGTGTCTACATTTGAAAGATTAAGGTTCAATAGCCCAACTTATAAAGGCACGAATCATTATTCATTGTCAGATACCCTAGAGAGTAAAATTACTCTGAGTATCGTAACTTTCGTTCAGGTATGCATTAAGGTTATTGGAGGCGGATGAAGTTTTAACTAAGCACATAATCACAAGGAGTTTCCTATTCGAGTTATGGCTTCACGAATATAATCCCTCAGGTAAATAATGTTATGGTAAACTAGGGTGACCATAGTAACTGTCGGATCGTCGTTTCGAATTGTTTATTGACCTACTGTTTTTTATACTACTTTGGTAGCGAACAAGCATACGGCCCGCCTGATGGTAAGCAGTTACCGTAGCCTATGGACGCTTGCAACATCAGGGGTAACTCGCTCGTTGCTGACGCTGAAAAATCTCTTCACACCATTTTAAAGAACCCCATGCTTGCTCGTCAACGATACGATTGTACCGAAACAAGTGAACAGGTGCTGCTTGTGGGGCTGGTCTGCTTAAATTTGCTATTTACCTATTAACTATCGATTGATGTCTACTTTGTAGTTTTTGGATCCAAGGGGAGCACCGACGGAGACCTGGTAATCATCTGGGTGTGAAGTTCGCATAAGGTTCAGCAGAGAAGGCTCGTGGTTTTCGGTATCAGGAATGCGGCTTGTACCTTGCACCAATTGCGAGAAACCATAGGCCAAAGCGAAGTTATGAACGGTTTTCCCAGCGTGATCGGTCCGCGAAGACCCCAACCATTCGCTACGGTGGGCGTTAAAGTCTCCGAGGACAATCATTTATTTACTTACTTAGTTTGCCATTTATTTATTTACTTATTAAATATAGATTCAGTCTACTTTGTAGTTTTGCCGCCGCGCCGGGGCACGCAATTGTTGTCAGTGCGATTAGAATGGAAATGTTATGTAATGAATCTAAGCTTGTATTGAAAAGAGTAATTGCTGAGTTTATTGCCGGCTCTTCTCAGCAAATGCCTTCCGAACAAGTTAGAGTCAGACTATTCCTAAGTGCTGCAAAGTGCAAAGGTCTATTGGAATAAATAATTTTGAATTTTAAGCTGGTAAGCGGATGCGCCAGATAAAAAAATCTAGGGTTTTATCTGACTACCATATTTTGCTAAAATCCAGCCGTTACTGCGTGCCTGTACAAACGTTAGCATTTACAATATTAGTAGCTTAGTAGGATATTATCATAAACCACAGACGTAAATCTAAATAGATAACGCAAGTCCCTCCATCCGTATGAAAACCAAGCGTGAAACTTTTTTGTACTTACCATAATGTCACAAGATTGATTTAGTTAGGCTGGCACTAGATTTTTAACGTGAAATTGAAGCTATACTATTTGTCAGCTAAACATATCCCTCGCAACACATCTCTGGTGGACATGCAGCCTTATGCGAGTTCCCTGTCCGCGCGAAACAGTTTCAAAAGAAGAACATTGTGCCCCATTTTCGCACAGATTTTGACACGCGAAGTACACTCGCGTCATCTATTTAGATGTATATCTGTATTTTAACCCCATTATAAACCATGTAGAACAAATAAAAAACCATTTAAACCTAATCAAAACTACAAGCAACCAAATTGTTTATTTATCAAGAACGCCTCGGGTCCTACCTTTGACGTTGACATGAAAATAAATCAATATACCTAAATTCAATCGGGGATTGAATGTTTGAACGGGAACACGGGGCTTGAGGCGCCATTTTGCAATTTGTGCTTCGTTGGTTGTATTTATTTCATTGTAAGAAAATGGTTACGAGCTATTTCATGTCTGACAACAGAGATGTAGGGTGACAAGGCTTTTTTTATTGTCGTCGTTTTTATATGTTCGTCACTTTTGCGACTACAAGAAAGGCATCTTCTGTGTGCTGCTATATACTCGTGTGAAATTAACTCATTGGCTTTCAGACTGGACACTCGCCCTAATACAACATATATAACAAAAAGAGAAAACAGAATTTGGTTGGCACCCCATAAATATAACAGAGGGATAGGAGCAAGTGACGTGTCATGGGCAGACTAAGCGAATTCCGCGGTTGACTTTCAACATTTTACTTTGATTCAACGCACCTGAAAAGGGCTGAAGTGCGTTGAATTTTATCAATGAGTTATGTTGAAAATGCGGCGCACTTCGATGTGGAGGGTAAGGTCATTAAGGTATATATTTCAGGGTCAAAATCCAGCTGATGTAACATGTTGCTGTTCTGTTCTCTTCGTACATGTCACACGTAAGCATAAAATACGTGAATGAATGATATAATTCTTAAAAAATCAAAGAGCTTTCTATTTGAATAATCACATCTAAATTGCGAAGACATCAACGTCCAAAGTTTATTTTGCCGTGAGGATTCGTAATTTGATCCGTTTATCTTCTCTTCATTCGTATTTGCTCAAAATTTCATGATTGCCATTCGAAAAAACTGTAAGATCAAGTTATATTTACGAATGTTTAGTGCACTTTTATATTGCAAAGCTGCGTTGGGATAATTTTGAGTGCAAAATTACAGTACAGTACAGTATTACCCAATTTATATGGCGCGTCGTGAATCTTCGTTCGCACATAAAAGAAAGTATGGCCCCGAAGATTAACAAAAGAATGCTTAAAACTTACAATCAACCATAGATCACTACTATAAGGTTCATAATACACTGCAGCTGTTAGTTCCGTCTCACTCGCAAGTCACGCCCCTCCGCACGGCGCGCGCTAACATGACGGCAGCTGTCGGCCAATAGCGTTTCCCGCGCTTTGAAAATGTATCTTCTGCGCAGGTACATCGGTAAGCCATATCAGTTGGGTACTACTGTAGATATTTATTAACAATTTAAAATTATCTATCTACAGTTAAACCACAGAGTTAATAATACTACTACGTACAAGTAAAACGTAATTATTTGAAGATCCAGTTGACGTGGTTGGTAAGACCTATCACGCTGCAGGTCGTGGGTTCGATTCCCACATATATAAATCTAAATAGATGACGCGAGTGCATGTGCTTCGCGTGTCAAAAGCTGTGCAAAAAGGGAGAGCAATGCTCTTCTTTTGATACTGTTTCGCGCGGACAGGGAACTCGCATAAGGCTGCATGTCCACCAGAGATGTGTAGCGAGGGATATGTTTAGTTGACAAATAGGATCGCTTCATTTTCAAGTTATAGCTGTAATGCCAGCCTAACTAAAGCGCTCTTGTGAAATTACGATAGGTATAAAAAAAGAGACACGCTTGGTTTTCCTACGGATGGAGGGACTTGCGTTATCTATTTAGATTTATATCTGTGGTATGTCCTGAGTTTGGGTGTAATAAACAAAAAAGTTGTTTATATAGTATATGAGTTATCTAATTTCAATAAAACCATATCGTGAGGACACCAAAGCACAATAGTTGGTAATTCCCATCGGGCTTAGTCATAATAAAAAGCTACCACCTGGTTCCTCACATTGCTACCAGTACAGTTCATTGCAGGATTTTACCCCGTGGCTTGCAACCCGGTATCTCTTCACCACGCTATCGATTTTCATAATTTAATGTCCCAAGAGATTAATTATACGCCTGGTCACCCCAGTCCACCTGGCAGGCAATGACCTACGTAACCTACGTTACATTATTTGATTTGACCTCCCCCCTTCCCTACGTCCACAACGACGCAGACGTAGGTACAAAATAAAGCTTTATCTCCCGACAATGTTTTATTATATTTAGCACTAAGAGCTTTTGTACAGATGCTATCAATCAAAAAAATCCTTTTTATTCTGTCGTATATTACCTGCTTATCCTGGAATATTTTTTTAGTTATTTTTCAACACACTCGCACGTAAAGTGATATTTATTGCAAAATACAAGTCTGTTTTTTCCCTGCAAGTGTGTTGAAAAACGTCGTATGACACGCGTGTGCATTGATTATTACACTCTCGGCTCCCTTATCGCTTAATACCGTCTGGAGTGTTAATAACCAACTTTGCACACATGTATCATAATGTACTATTCAAAAATTCAAAATTCAAAAACATTTATTCAAATAGACCTTCGCAGGCACTTATGAAAAGTCTGACTCTAATACTCTAATACCGGTTCGGAAGGTTGCATTTGCTGAGAAGAGCCGGCAATAAACTCAGCAATTACCCTTTTCAAAACAAGCTTAGATTCATTACATAATATTTACATTCTAATCGCACTGACAACAATTGCGTGCCCCGGCGAGGCGGCAAAACTACAAAGTAGACTGAAGCTATATTTAAATAAGTAAATAAATAACACAACAACTTAAGCATGACAAACTTAAGCAGACCAGCCCCCACAAGCAGCACCTGTTCACAAGTATGACGCGTGTGGCAGCCATCGCCCTCCTCGCCATATTGGAGGGAAGTGAGCGACCCGTCACACGACGCCGCCGCAAGCAAAGACCTTAAAGTGAGCATGACTTACTTAAGTCTGCCTTAGAAATAAAAAAATTACTAAAGGGAAGACTGAAATGACGAAAGGGATGACGGAAAGGGTTATTATGTTAGAAGACTG
Organism: Polyploca ridens; assembly: GCA_951394255.1. Taxonomy (NCBI): domain Eukaryota; kingdom Metazoa; phylum Arthropoda; class Insecta; order Lepidoptera; family Drepanidae; genus Polyploca; species Polyploca ridens. The sequence continues at coordinate 11,222,983 of OX596265.1, read as the reverse complement.
ACAGACAGTCTGTGCTTCGGAAAGCACGTAAAGCCGTCGCGTTGTGATGGTCGGTAAGCTAGTTGGAGGCCTCCTAGGTGGCTTGAAAACTCCAACAGTAGGTTGACCACTAGCCTACCTCCACCGATCTGCAGTGGGCACGCGAGGTGGAGAATCTGTCCATTTCATATCACCATTATTTGTGAAAGAAATCCTGTGCTCAGGACATTTTATGCTGATGAAGATGACTAACAGACCTGATGGTAAGTGCCCACTATCGCTTATGGACATTAGCCATACCAGAGGCATTGCCAGTATAAGAAACTCATATTTATTTACAATATTTAAATGATTTATTATGAGTTAATTTCTACAACAATTATTATTGGAATCTATATATATAAAATTCAAAGTCCTGACTGACTGATTGACTGATATATCAACGCACAGCCTAAACCACTGGTCCTAGAGACATGAAATTTAGAGAGTATATTCTTTGTGAAGAGTAGGTATCCACTAAGAAAGGGTTTTTCGAAATTCCACCCCTAAGGGGGTAAAATAGGGGATGTAAGTTTGTATGAAAGTCCGTCAGTTTCGAAGTTAGGATCTTCAAATTTTGTGTTTAGGCTGAAGATTGAAAATTAATGTATACGTGTCTCAGCGTTTTTAATAATTCCACTCTCGAAGCGGGATGAAGTTGTTTTGTTTTGTTTTATTGTTGAAGAAAAATATGTCATTTGATTCCTGTAGACCACGCGGGCGAAGCCGCGAGCAGAAGCTAGTTTTAATATACTGTAGTTGTTTGTTATTACCAATATTTGCATCATGCATGAGGAAACCATAGCACGGTGGTAGGGTACTCTGCAGTACCCGCCTGGCTGGCTACCACCCTCAAATTCTGTCGCCAAGCACCTATTGGTGTGTTCCGACAGCTGCACTCGAGAGCCAGTTCGTTCTAGGCTTTGTGTGTGCACCTTCGGCGACATCATCACTTACCATGGTGAGCTTGCGGACAAACACAGGCCTATAAACAGTAAAAACAAAAATAACTACTATTTATCATAAGAATATTTTTTTTTGATAATTATACGTGTAACGATAGTAATATGTACGTAACTATAATTGCGAATTTTAATTGTTTATGAAAAACTATCTCTGAGATAAGTTTTTAACAATTAAGACTTAAAAATGTCAAGATTGAAAATCAAACAATCTAGGTGACGAGAAAATAAAAAAGCATTCCAGATTTTGAAGCACTCCATGAACGTAAAGAGAAAGCTAACCCACCATCAATAACCCCATAATAACTTAAACGACTGGTGATTATTACGGACTCTGACTAATTTGTTTGTAGGGCACAAAGGGCCCCGTAAACTGAGATTAATTGGGGCCCTAGCCGAGATTAGAGAAGGTTTAAATTTTCCTAATTAATGGATTTTATCTCACTATTATTATAAATTTGAAAGTTTGAATATTTGTTACTCAATTTCTGAACGGTCTTGGATGAAATTTGGCACACAGATAGAAAAAAATCTGGATTAACATATAGGATTTTATCCCGGGAAAAATAAGGTCCCTTGGGAACTGAAACGTGAAATTACGAGGCAGAAACTCTACTATGCTTTTTTGCAGAAGTTGACTTTTGCTGAGAACAATTACTCTTGTCAAAACCAACTTAGAAGTCTTGCAAGACAAATCAACAATCATGGCAAAAATCCTCCCAAAAGTAAAAAATCCCGGCCAAGTACATGTCGGACTAACATACGGAGGGTTCCGTAGAATAATAATAATAATGTTACCTTACTCAAATTAACTGTGAAATGAATAGTAGGCGCAACAAAAAAAAAACACCAAAAGAAGACGTTTCTTGTATGGGGGGAGGGGGGGCTCCTTTAATTTTTAATTTTATTTCATTTTTATTATTTGTTGTTATAGCGGCAATAGAAATACCTATACCTACCTAATAAAGTGTCTACCTATTACGGTTCATGAGATACAGCCCACTGACAGACAGATGGACGGACAGCGGAGTCTTATGAATAGGGTCCCGTTTGGCACCCTTTGGGTACGAAACCCTAAAAAACACGAAAAGTCGTCTTTTTGCAGAATATCCAGAATGTTATATATAGAACAAAAATGTAACATGAATTTTCTTCAACGAAAGAATTTACAATTTGCTATATTTTCTGAAGAAAGAACTAAATATACATTTATTAGACGTAGCTGGATGTAACAAACATTTCATAAAGAATTTGTTTTAGGAAGGAGGTCACTGCATCGTGGCTCCATTAAAGTTTTGTTTAAACAAAACACTGTGGTTTGAAATTTACAGCAACTGGCGTCCGGTTCAGTGCTTCCTGCCTAGTGCTTTGTTTAGAGAAAATTATGGAGACTCGAGGAAATGCGTGTTGGTATTCAAATCTTTTTGTTTGGTGTATTCTTTCTTGTTTTTATTGCAACTAAAGAGATGGGACCAAGTTAGATCGCGTTTTCGCTTATAATATAGCAAATTTCATCGAAATCGTTAGAGCCGTTTTCGACATCTCATTACAACATTTTTTTTAGTTTTGCTGAACAACAACTAATCTTACTATTATATACCTCTTTCTGAAATAAAACAAGAATAAGATACCCATTTATCCATCGGAATGTGGAATGAGCTCCCATAAAAGTATTCCCTCAGCGCTTCGATATGGGGTTCTTCAAAAGGAGCGTAAAATATTGCAAATGTGGACACAACATCACTTTGTCAACCTATTGACATTACTTTATTGGGAAATAAACAACCTACTCAAACAGTGGTGCGTCCATGCTACGCGAATCGAGCACAGGCCGAGCCACGAACGAACAGAATTCGTTTGTTGCTCGCGATGTCAAGTGTGGACGTTACAACGAGCGTGATGCGAATCCCTGTGTTCGTAAAAATACTTACAATCGGGCGCAGTGCGATCGAGCGCGAGCCTCGAACGAACGACTCCTGGGGGCCAAGTCTGCTAAAATGTCATACTGACATAATATTGCAATTCCATTATCATTGAGCCGATGTGCGCAGTCTACTAATACATAATGGTCTCATAATGAACGAAAATAATTTTAGTACAAAAATGTCGAATCTGACAACTAAAAGATCATTCTGGCACGATTGTATTTTCAGTGGAAAATTATCGGAAAGCTATTACGGCGCCATTTTGACGCTTCTGTGTTATTAGAATACCAAAACTGTAAAATGTGTCAATTTTTACACACACAATTGTAATAGCAGACTTGATATATAGATAGCATAGACGCACCATAACATTATAATATTAGCAAGTTTAGTACAAATATTAATTATTATAGCAAATCAGTACCCGCACAAAACCAGGGCTCGCTAGTAGTAAAACTTTGCGCAATACATTAAAGTCATCCTGTAGGCCATGTGGAATGGTACAAGCGTTTCACGCTTATTGCAAGCATAAATCACCGTAGAACAGGGCGGTGAATTAAGCGCAGCCTCCTGCACTATTCGGGTTCTACAAGCCGTGATAAATGGCTGTAAGTTATTTGGTCGCTGTTTTTCAATTTACGGACGGAAAATAAGCACTGTGTTTTTTGTACTAAAGATAGTATTGATAATCAAGGGGATCCAAAGTTCATCGTTTTGCTCGCGGCGTCTGGAGACCGGTGGACGGAGAGATTTTCCGCCAACGCATTAGCTTGGTTGTCTAAAGTAGCGATGGGCGATTGTTCCAAAAAAAGTAATCTAAAGAATCGACAATTGTAAAAGTGGACATTCGATTGTCGATTCATTCGTTCTCACGAAACAACAATTGAATAACAATCGACCTTTCGAATGAAAATTGACGCACATAACACAAGTTGCAATAGTATGCACAATCAACGGGAGAGCGCAGAGGATGCACTCCGATCGGCGGCTGCGCGCGCATCACCATAGGTATTTAATTTGACCTAAATATTTGATTGAAGTAATTTAATGAACAATTGACGGACAATCGAATCATGTCGATTTTTATTCGAATGATTCGAATAAATTGAACAATCGAATGAATCGATTGTTTTTAGTAACAATCGCCCATCGCTAATCTAAAGAGGAAAGCTGGCAACCTGCTGGAAACCTTGCCGTTAATCGGCAGCAGAGGAAGACTCGAAGAAATTCTCTATACTGGGTGGAGATTTCGAGATGGTATATTTTCGAAACCTATGTTGGATTAGTCATGCTGAACAACTTTTACTATTATAGTACTAAAGTTACAAACAAGCCTACGGCCTCCTGATGGTAAGCGGTATTCGTAGCCGTAGTTCGATGCTTGCAACACCAATGGCATAAGTTATGATAACGTGTCATAAGAGGATTCTACTTTATTTTATTACTTTTGTTGGTTAATACGGGTTATATAAGGACAGTTCGTTTAAAAAATGTTTCAAAAGAGACTAAATAAAATACGTGGTACTATAAAATTGCGACAAAAATTTAATTTCGCCTCCACTCAAACGACTGCGGCAGCCAAACGTAGGAAGCTTTTCAGGGAGTCCTGACTTGCATATTTTTTACGATATTAGTACACACTACCCGTAAAAAATTGAAATATATTGAAACTGCAGCTTTGAAACACGGAAAATATAGAGTTTTTTCGAGCATTGAGTTGTAGTTTTCCGTACATATTGAAGCATTTATACATTCCATGTAATAAAAATGGCCTAGATGACTGAAAAAATAAAATTGTCCGTCATTTTACATTATCAAATATTAGACACGTATTTTTTCATTACTCAATAAAAAGAACTAAGATATTGTGTGTCGAAGTTCCGCGTGACGTCACGTTTTGGTACAGTTTTAACTCTAAACACGAGTCCCCACTCCCGAATTTTGATGCGCTTATCTTTGTATATTTTTAATGATTTAGAAAAGCAAAAAATACGTGTCCAATATTTTTGATAATATAACTGACGGATTAACTTTTTTACCCAGGAATCATCCCTATTGTCTGAGACAAAGACAGGGATAGTAACTACACTGTGTAGTTATGAGGTAACAAACAAACAAAAAAAATACAACCGAATTGAGAACCTACTCCTTTTTTATGTCGGTTAAAAATAATGAATGAAATGAAGCAATATTTTCTATGTTAGAAGTGTCTCTACGTTGCAATAGTTATTATTCTTGCCAATTCTATAAAATAATTGAAGACGATGAAATTCAAATATTTTTCATCAAACTCACTGAAGCGTTTCTCACAGCTTATTAAATGGCATTCATGAATATTTTTCTTAATATTCACAATCTACCTTATATAAGTATTCAGATGGAATAATCTGGCGATTTGCGTCGCTCTACGTTTACATAGAGTGGGATGAGCTGAAGGCATGAATTATTCAGTTTATTACGTACTTTGTACTGAGCTAATATTTCTGTTTAATTCTGAAATGAGAAGGTCGTGAGTGGTGTATGCTTGAGTTTGCGATTCCATAATAAAACCTCCATTCATAAGAAAGTTTATCTTCTCAGCGAAAATAGGGATCATCATCATCATCATCATCATCAGCTTATAATGTCCCACTGCTGAGCACAGGCCTCCTTTCACAAATGAGGGTGAAAGGGATGAGGGTGAAAATAGGGATATGGCCTGGTAAAAAAAAACTAATTAGTCCGTCAGTTAGATTATCAAAAAATATTGGACACGTATTCAATAAATAAAAAAATCAATTAAAAAATACATAAATAAAGCCCGTCAAAGTTCGGGGGCTCGTGACGTCACTTGTTTGTGAAAGCAAAGTGTACCATGACGTCACGCAGAACTTCAACATACCATATCTTCGTATTTATTTTTTTAATTAAATGGGCTTGCGTTTGGCCACTGACCAGCCAATAAGGGGTGATGACGAAGCCTAAGATGAAACACGCTTACCCAGAAGAAACCTATTCACTCTGGCCTTGAAAGTACCTAGATTGTAGGCCTCAGGAAACACAGACGCCGGAAGCAAGTTCCACTCCCTTGCTGTCCGCATTATAAATGAGGATGCAAAACGCTGTGTCCGTATATTCGGTATGTCAACAACGTACGGGTGAAAATTTTCCCGGCGTCTTGTGGTTCGGTGTAAAAATGGGGATGGTGGAATAAGGTTGAACAATTCCTGCGCACACTCTCCAAAATATATCTTGTAGAAAACCGATAAGCAAGCAACCTTTCTTCGATGGTCAAGGCTCGTGAGTTTCGCCTTAATTAAAGACTCATCTCCAATTAGTCTCCTGGCTCGGCGATCTATTGAGTCGAGGGCCTCAAGCTGGTACTTAGCTGATCCATCCCAAAGATGGCAGCAGTACTCCATGTATGACCGGACTTGTGCTTTATAAAGTTGGAGCAACTGCCCAGTTAGATTGGCAAAAGAAAAAATACGTGTCTAACATTTTATGATAACGTAAATGACTGACTAAGTAGGACACTAGGACTTCAGGATATTCCGAACAGGCGATGTTAGCTAAGTGGTAATGACCTTGAAAGCCATGAGTCTAAATATAATAAGGTGGCAGACAAGTATGCACACACATTACACAATATACATTATACAGGTTGTTGTTTTGGTCAGCGACGAGCGACTCAGGGTCGATAATACAACTGATACTGGTGCTAAATAAATATAAAAAAAAACAAAATAATATTATTTTGAAAATCATGTAATAAGCTAAGATATAGACATAATACTCAACGGGAGTGCGAGGGAGTAAAGGGGTGGGGTAATAGCGGCTTGCGCCTAGCTCTAGTCAGTACATGTGGCTAGTGACCATACATTGCGGTAATTTTATTTCAAATTGAATAAGGTATTTCTCAACGCATTTATAGTATTTAATGGAATTAAGTCCATTTTTGGAAAATGTATTTTTTGTACTACCGCTCCTGGGTCGCTTGTCGCTGACCAAAAAAAACACCCTGTATAAGCTAGGGGTATCACTCGCGCGGTGGTGACCTTGAATCCTTGAGTTTCCTTTGAAGGAAAATATAGTAATGAACCATAGCTCGATGGAAGAATGTACTCTATATTCTGGCTAACTAAGTAGAGATACTCCGGCTTCCACTCTCATAATTAAAAATCCATCACCAAGGGTGAGCGGTGTGATCCACCCTCGGCCACATCATCACATAATAAGTTCTTTGTTATAAATTTCATTTTTATACAAGCTTTGTTTGAGGGACTGTACTTTTTGTTGACTGTACTTGCATTGTCATCCAATACACTAATGTATACCAAATATCAAATCAATCCGACTACTGGAAGTGGGTGAAATTCGACCTGCAAGATTCCACCAGAACAAACATACATTGCAAGCTAAATAAAAGCTTGTAATGAGTTTGTGGTCAAATAAAATACAATTCATAGAAAGAGTTTGCAACACGAGGTGTGAGGTTTCATTCATAAATATTGAGATTTCATAAAGAATAAAAACAATATTTATCCTTCACCGTGGTAAGAGAAGTACGCAATATAAAACATTCCCTGTTATTCTTTAAGCTCGTATTGCGGTGAGTTTTCTTAGGAATTTTTCTACGTTTTTCTTAAAGTTCATTACGGAGTTTCGTTTCTCTCTCGCATCGCTAACAGCACAGTGGTTTGTATCAGGTAAATATGTTGTATATTTTTGTGCTGTTTACGCATTAGATTTTTTCGAAAAGTTTTGCGAATGCTATGCATATCTTATACCTACTCGCTCGCCCCGCTCGCTCGGCTCGCCTTGCTTGCAACATTATATGTATCACTCGCGCGTTGCCGACCCTGCAAAAATATCTTCACATCCTTTTAAAGAACCCCATGCTGTAACCCTTTGAAAAAACAACGTCGAGGAGCTCATTGTACAGCCTGAGCGTCTGCGATAGCGAGACCATTTTGGTTCCAATATGTGAGGATGGATTCCCCGTCGATGGCGAGAGTTGCAAAGATAAAATTCTGTAAATCTTTTTTTTTATTTCTTTACTGTGTATAGGCATGTGTTTGACCAAAATCTCACAATTGTAAGTGAATATGTGGCCGAAGGAAACGCCTAGAAGGAACTGGCTCTCAAGTGCAGCTGTCGGAACACACCGATAGGTGCTTGGCGATAGATTACCAGATGGGTAGCAAGACCACCGGTGCTATGGTTTCCTCACGATGTTTTCCTTCACCGAAAAGCTCAAGCTCATTTTAGGATTCGAACCCGGGACCTTCGTCTCGGTATCCGACGTCACTACCACTGCGCTATCATCGCCTTCGAATCTCGTGTCAATTTCTTAGTCTTTATCAAAACTGTCACTATTTACCTTTTTATTTATTGATAACATAATTATGTTTAGTAACATAAAACTACAAAAATCACATTCCTCTTTCTACATATTTTTCCGCTCTTATTTCCTTCGAAAGAGCGCATTTCCGTATGTAGGTTATCTTTTATAATATACACACCACTGGGGCGTGTAAATCTGGCCTGAAAAGATCCCAGCGAGCGATGCAGCGTGCGTGCTTTCATGAAATATTTACGAGGTCAATGTGGTTTGCGGGTAGTTTTGTTTTATATTCATTAGAAGGCTCTTTGAAGGTAGCATGTCGAATTATAGCACCTTGTGGTTCTGTTTTAAGGTTTTTAGAGCTGTTTATTAATTAATTTAGTAAAATATATGTGAGGTTTGTTTTTGGGCTAGTTTTAAAATTAAATGAAGTAGGACTTTACGTGCATGTCAGAAGATTGCTTTTACTGAGACACGGCAATAAAGTAACTAACATAAGTTAAGGCCTGTGTTTGACCGCAATCTCACCATGGTAAGTGATGATGTGGCCGAAGGTGGTGCACACACAAAGCCTAGAAGGAACTGGCTCTCAAGTGCAGCTGTCGGAAGACACCGATAGGTGCTTGGCGACAGATTTTCAACTTGTGGGTGGTAGCCACGCAGGTGGGTACTACAAAGTACCTTACCACCGTGCTATGGTTATCCCACGATGTTTTCCTTCACCGAAAGCTTAAGTTTATATTAAAGGGCCTTTAATTATATTTAACTACCTATTACGGTTCATGGGATACAGTCCAGTGACAAGTCTCGTACAAAAGCGTATGTTTTTTATACGGAACCCTAAAAAACCATTCGCTTCGAAAATATAACTTCTTACTCTTCTTTAGTTATAATTGGACTGTTTTACAAAAACCTTAAACCGACTTCAAAGTACACTAAGAAGTAATCAAATCCTGATCTGATGACAATGGGACCAAACGGGAAGCGTACCCTTTTAAATAAAAAAAGAATTTTCCAAATCGGTTAATAAATGACGGAGTTATGAGGTAACAAACATAAAAAAAAAAAAAAAAAAAAAAAAAAAAACATTCGAATTGAGAACCTCCTCCTTTTTTTGAAGTCGGTTAAAAATGCTGAATCAGAACAGAAAGTCCGACATTCCAAAATCTAGTGATTTTAAAATCAAAGAAACTCTCAGTTGACCGCAAAATAAAATACTCCACGAATTTTCTTTGTACCAATTTTAGAATTGACAATTATATGCCTTTGCTAAGCATTCAACATGGCGTTTGTAAGCTCAATTTCACCACGGAATGAGGGTATTAATGAAATTTAAAAGGTGCTAAGTCTAGAAAGGCCGAGTGCCTCTCGACCTTTTTTACACTCAAACATCTCGCTTGCTTACAATCTTGCCCATTTCATTTCCAGGTTTTTATGTTTGCACTTAATTTTCTCTTCAACTAACGTTTGATGAGTATTTTTACCATGGAAAATCAGTGCTTAGATTAAAACAAAAAGAGGAGGATTGGTAAGTTCGCATCCTTTTTATTTAATTTTTATAATGGCATACTGTATCCGAAGTAGGAAATGTGAATTTTTTCGTGTTTGAAAAAATTCACATTTCCCACCTCGTTTGTAAAAAATATACAACCGAATTGAGAACCTCCTCCTTTTTTGAAGTCGGTTAAAAAATACATTGATAACACAATGTGCCAAATGAACTTCTACTGACGCTTATCACTGAAATATCTATCCATATTGTTCAACGAAGGTAAAAAAAATTTTTTTTTTCAATAATTAGTACCTATTCATTCGGTACATTATGTGGGCTGCGTTTCTAAGATGAATAAAAAGTCACGGTGTATAACTTTAATACCATTTTTAACATTAGCTTATACGTCAAAATAAGATGAAACCATAGAGTATAAACTTTATCTATATTATGCCACACTCCTCCGCAATAGTCTAAAAAAGGATCCGAAGATTTCTGTTCATATAAAGATAAGCGTTGAGTATGCCTTTAATATTTTGAGCAGAAATTTCGTAAATAAATTATCAATAATTCAGTTAAGATGAAAGGATGGCTGCAAGAAATTTGAAAGATAGGTATTTAACAAATCTATTGCCGTCGCGCTGTGGCCCGGATATCAATGTGTGAGTGAACAGACTGTGCATGGTGCAAGTGTGCGTGCCGTAGGCCGTAGCTCGCACCGCTCCCACCGCCCGCCCCTCGATTTTACTTTACTTGTAATATTATATTTCTGTGATTCGGCCGTCGACTGGCAAGTTGATATACCTTTCAGCGCTTGCAGTTCTGTTGTTCCAAATGACATTAGGGATTTTGAAATTAGAACAAATACCTAACCATACGTTATTTTATTTGTATTTTGAGTCGATATAAAAAAATAGATTTTATATTCGACATTTATGTATGTAATATTATTGGAACTGCATTATATTCACATAATGATAATCTATTAGGGCTTCCAAACAAATACCTATACAACATTTTATAGATTTATATTTGTCCACAGTCCACGCATTTCTTCGAAACTATTTATCGAATTGTGAACATTCTTTTTTTAATGCCTTATATTTACTTCAACTTAAGGAACAGTGCGAAAGTAAAAAATAACTCTAATCTGACACTGTCTTGATGTCAGCTATAATATTTTTAATTGAATATATACGACGTGCTCTTTCGTGACTAAGATATTTTCAGTTTACAGTTATTTCATATTTTTTTGTGTATTATGAAGTAGTTTTTTTTTACTAGTGAAAGAGCTTATTTATACGTATAAAACAAGCCCTTGAAATAATATTATAGAATCATAATAAAACGTAGCTCGTATCAAGCCAGGCCTTCACGCGTATTACTCCATATCTTGAAAAAAACTGAACCGATTTTGATGAAAATTCTTCACAAAATATTAAAAATAACTCTAATCTGACACTGTCTTAAAGTCAGCGAAATATTTTTACTGGAATACGTCGTGCTCTTTCGCTGACTTCAAATCAGCGTTAGATTAGATTTATTTCATTCTTTTTAGTGTATTTGGAAGTCGATAAAAAAAAAAACTTTTTTTTTGTGTATTTTGAAGTCGATTTAGTTTTTTAAATTACTTTTTTATTTCAATTACCAACTTTTTTATTTCGTATTATTTAGAATTTGACCAAGCTCAAGCCAAGCCGCCGCACGTATTACTTATTCCATATCTTGAAAACAACTGAACCGATTTTAATAAAACTGTCACTGAGTTGAAGTAAATGTAAACCAATAAAAAAAATGTCACAATCCGATTAATAGTTTCAGAGAAATGCGTGGACAAACATACACCTATGAAATTTTGTATATTAGTTTGGAAGCCTGAAATTTTGTGAGGAAGTTTCATCAAAATCAGTTCAATAGTTTTTAAGATATGGAATAATAAGTGCGTCGGGCTGGCTTATTGATACGAGCTATGGGCGTTGGTTGTGTCAAAGGGAAAATATCTGAAAACTTTGGTCAAATCCTCGTAAATGTAGGAAAAAAAAATTACAAGTCGATTTTAAATAAATATACCAGCCAAGTGAGAGTCAGACTCACACACAGAGGGATCCGTACAATATTAAATAACTTATCGTTGCAAAAAATGACAAAAAAAAAGAAGTTTCTTGTATGAGCGGCCCCTTTAATTTTTCTTTTTCATTTTTATTATTTTTTGTTATAGCGGTCATAGAAATACATATTCTCTGAAAATTTCAGCTGTCTACCTATTACCGTTCATGAGATACAGCCCACTGACAGACAGACGCACGGACGGACAGCGGAGTCTTGTTTGGCACCCTTCGGGTACGAAACTAATAAATTACAGTTTAAAAAAACTAAAAAAACACGCTTTAAAAAGCCCTGCACTAAAAAGTGTTAAATAATTATAAAATTGAACCTAAATATATTCTCTGTCTATCCCGTAAGGGCCTAAATGTAAGCAATTTTTGTAATTAAGTTCAATATTTGAATGAAAAGTGTGTGGCGCTTTTCATTTTGTAATTTACGATATTACTTCATGATAATGATAATGCTTAGAAATTCTATTGGGTTACAAGGAAAAGCGCCCCACGCTTTTCATTCAAATATTGAACTTAATTACAAAAAATGCTTACATTTAGGCCCTTACGGGATAGACAGAGAATATATTTAGGTTCAATTTTATAATTATTTAACACTTTTTAGTGCAGGGCTTTTTAAAGCGTGTTTTTTTAGTTTTTTTAAACTGTAATTTATTTTTTATTTTTTAGTTAACATAAATTATTCATACCATTTTATTATGTTACTTATACCATATTTTCACCCAATATCAATTTATTTCACATTTATAATGAGTATTTAGCTTCAGTGCCTACTCTTTGACTCCACCAACAAACTCAGAAGGTTTTCTGAGTTTGTTGGTGGAGTCAAAGGGTGTATTATGTGCATTTTGGCCAAATATGGTTATATTTGGCCAAAATGCACATAATACGATTACAATACGCCCAAACACGGTTAGAATACGATGCTCCGCTATGGGGTTCCAGTGCCAACCCTCCGACTTCATCATCAGACCCTGAAAACTACACATGGTCAAAATTTATCTCACGACATTTCCAACAACCCCAAACACGGCTAGGATACGATGCTCCACTATGGAGTTTCAGTGCTAACCCTCCTACTCCATCATCAGACCCTGAAAACCATACATGGTCAAAGTTCATTTCATGACAATTCCAACAAGCCCAAACACGGCTAGGAAACGTTGCTCCGTTATGGAGTTCCAGTGCTTACTCTCCTACTCCATCATCAGACCCTGAAAACCATACATGGTCAATGTTCATTTCATGACAATTCCAAAAAGCCCAAACACGGCTAGGAAACGTTGCTCCGTTATGGAGTTCCAGTGCCTACCTTCCGGATCCATCATCAGATCAGCTCGATGGTACCAAATTATTGTATTGTCATCGGTACTTGATAAGTGTGCAAAATTTCAGTTTAATCTGACGTCTGGAAGTCGATGAAAATAACGTTCGAAGATTCCTTTACATACATTCATACATACATAGATACATACATACAGGTGAAGCTAATAAAAGCGTGTTAAAAAGTATAGTCACAATCCGATTAATAGTTTCAGAGAAATGCGTGGATAAATATACATACTTACAACCATACATACACCTATAAAATGTTGTATATTTGTTTGGAAGTCCTAATAGATTATCATTTGAATATATAATATTGTTTGGCAGTCCAATAATACATACATACGTGTCGAATTGATAAGCTCCTTTTTTTAAGTCAATTAAAAATAGATATTTTGTCCTGTTATTTTGAAAAAGGTTACTAAATATAGATATTATGATAACCTTTGAACGATCACATTTCTTGTTCTTTAATCCTTCATCACTCAAAAGTATAAAAAAAGAACAATCTTGGTTAGGGCACACTATACCTTACATGTAGGTTACCAAAGACGTAATACTATATCGATATCGATGAACAACACTAGAGCAGGTATCGATAATATATTATCGACTACTACGCGACACTTCTTTGACTGTATATGTATTTGTCCAAGCCTCTCCTCCCTCAACCCTGCCCGAATACAGGCGATAGAGACAACTGCAGCTTGGATCGATTATACCTATTTAAAATTGACGAAATCGCTATTTCGTAATCCCCAGTTTCCTCCTCCAATACTGAATCGATTTTAATTATTTTTCAAGAATAGTAATAAGAAGGGCTTTGGCTATGTCGGTCGGTTTTCCTTTTATTATTTATATTCGTCATATTTGTTTTCTGGACGTCTGATAATGGCAGTTAAAAATGATGAGTTTTTGGGATTTTAGAAGATTTTTAATTTTTATAATAATTAATTTATGGAGAAAAACGAAACCGAGGGACATACAGTGGCACCTACAGATTGCATGGTAAAATAATCATTGCTCTAGTGTCATTATCCAGAGAGGAAACTGAGGATTACGTTTGTATGGAAAAAACACCACCAGTGTATCCTCTTAATTAAATTGTTTTCAGCCAGTTAAGCATACTCAATACGAATCCAACAAAGTCAATAAAACCCTGGAATGGAGCCTTCCAATAAATAACTGGTAGAATTGCCGTCTAATTAGCTGAGATATTAAGTGGCGGACTCCTAAATGTTCCCTAGGGAGGGGAAAGGTTGACTGAGATGTGAGAGAAAATCGACGATCATTAAATTAAGTTCTTTTTTAATTGTTGATATTTTTAATGGAACTGTTTGACTGGTGGATGAAGGAATTTTACGATTTAGTTATTTAAAATGAAATATTGGGATATGTAAAAAAGGAGATGTTTTTAACAGTCTTTTGGGTTTTTTAAGCTATAAGAATAGTTTAAAAATGACCTATAATTTATTACAGTGTTTGATTTATTTGTGTACGAAATTTCATCAAAATCCGTTCAGCCGTACAGTGTGATTGAATATATAAGCCAAGCACCAAAGGCAATGGGGGCTGCTGCATGGTTATGAACTTCGTGTAAATGGGCTTCATTTTTCTGCAATTCTATAATATTTTTTTAATTTATTTTATTTTTATTAAGTCTAAATATGATCGATATCGCTTTCTTGATCGTTCGGATCAAGAAATCCATCCATTGACCCGTGCAGTGACCCGCTTGAGGTCTAAATATTATATAACTCCAGTTAATGGGATCTCAATGAAGCCTTCGACACTGACCATGGTGAGATTGTGATCAAAAACTAGCCATAACAAAGTAAAAAAAAAACATTCATCTTTACTACACTTAACACACGAAAAAAAATTACGTATAAATTCGTGCAAGCATGTCCGTTATGACGCGTGACTTTGTCATGTCACGCACGTTTCGTATTATATCACCCATGTATAATGACATGACACAAGTGTTGTAAATAAAGTGTCCGTTCAACGTTTAAGTGATAAATCAATTTAGGAATCCGACTACTTTTCTTTTCAGTGCTAATTTACAATGTTTTTATTTTCATAGCTGTTAGATAGGTTAAGAAAATACTGGTGATATTTTTTCATGGATAAAATGCATTGACAATTGTTTTGACGATCACGGGACGTCACATAATGGCATACAAATTTTGACATTTATGAATAAGATGTCTTAACTAGTTCTTAGACTAGAAGTTGAGGTGACCAATATTTAAATTAAATAGTTAAGAATTGAAATACGATTTTAAAGATTAAACAAATTGCGTTGCGTAATGGTTTGTTAACCTAGCTAATTGACAGCTCACACACGTAGGTAAAAGGCTGTCAAATTGTTTAGTTAGTTTAACAATTTGGTCACCTTAACTACTAATCAAATAAACAGTTATAAAGTCCTGTTTTAGTATAATTGGAATAGAAAAGTAAAATCCTCTTTTTTCAGTTCACAGCCAAGCTTTACAAACTTTATCGCTAAAGTACAAACCGACCGACAAACCAGAAATTTTTCTCTGAAGTAATTATACCGACGAGCATTTTCCTTATTACACTAATTTTCTTTTAACTTTCGTTTTGTTTGACAATAAAAAACAAATATATTTTTATTTAAATAAAAAATATTATTGGATTACTTTATGATGTCGGTAAGTACAGTGTATTTATACTTGGATTAAATACTTTATATTAGAGATAAAAAAATCTTTTTATTTATCCATAACCATTGTAATCGGTAAATGCTCTAATTTGATTTTGAGTTCATTTTAATGTTTTTAATTTGGTTTTCCTTTTTATATTTAGTTTATGTTTTTCTTTTTTGGTTGGCTTTACACCAATGATATGCGTAGTTTTAATTTGTGCATGCTGTGTGAACGTGTTTAGGGTTATAGTCTAGTTTAAAATCGATATGTTAAATTAATCTTCATTCTTCTTAATCGACTGTAACAATTTTCTTAAAGTTATTAGGGTCTTTTATGAAAATCAACGATCTATTCGTCCTGTAGTCCTGATATGAATCAACTAGGGCTCAGAACAAGTGGTCAAATAATATGATAGACACAACACGAATTTCAGTACGTGGGTTTTCTGTGTGCCACAACGCGTCATGGACAGTCACAAATTTCACGATCTAGATATTTTACTGTGACGACAAACCACAACACATTGTGAACTGTTTGTTTCGCTCATTGAGCGATTTCGTTAATTGAGCCTAAAATATAGGTTTTGTAGAGACAGGCAGGACTCAAGTGGCACAGATTCACTAAATTAAGTGTAGATTGCCTTTCATTTTTTTATGTTTAATGGGCTTACGTTTGCCCTTGGACTGACCCCATGAAGGAGGTATGACGAGGCCGAGGATGTAGCACGCTTATCTAGAAAAAGCCTATTCACTCTGGCCTTGAATACATCTAAGTTATAGGTGTCGGGAAACACAGACCCCGGAAGAGAGTTTCACTCCTTTGATGTTCATATAAGAAACGTTCTGTCCGGATACGCAAGATGTCGACAACGTATGGGTGGAAATTCTCCCGGCGTCTTGTGGTTCGATGGAGAAATGGGGATGAAGGAATTGGATTGAACAGTACTGTAGCACACTCTCCAAAATATATCCTTTAGAAGACCGACAAACACGAAACCTTACTCCGATGTTCAAGGCTCGTTAATTTTATCGAAGATGAAGCATATATGAAGAAGATGACCCCTATCAACTATTGATGAAAGAGTCATTTCCTGAATCGATTCTTCCAGAATGAAGACGAAAAGTGAAAAGTGTACAAGTTATTTGTTCATTTCAGTTTCAATAACTACGTAGCTTTGTTGCATCATTCTCAAAAAAACATCACTCAAAAAAACAGAAAAACAAAAAACAAACATCCTTTTAGTCGGAACAGAATTGAAAATGGTCCCATTTCCAATAAAGCACTGTTTGCATATGCAGTAATCAGTAAACCGCTATTTTGAACCGGTTTCAATTCTAAAATGACTAAGTCATTGCAACAAAGTTACATAATCACTCCGCTGACATTCATGTGCGTGAAACCACACCACTTGGTCAAAATATGTAAACGCAAAACAAAAATTATTATTACGGAATTGAAGCTTGATATTTCATAAACGGATCTTTATCTCAGAAATGTTTAAGGCAACCCATTCTTTTGAAACAAATAACGGTGATAAACTGACGTACGGATAGACTTGAGTAACAGACAGACTAAAATAGTACTGTAGCTTTTTAGTGTACCCCAAGATCAAAGCTATCTTACTAGGAACTCAATAAACTTTTAAAGACCCTTCAGAAGTTCACAATACCCTTTCAGAATAATCATTCTACCAGAATACTAAAACAAAGAACAACTTTTATAAGAATTTTATCAAAATTATTCGAGCGAATTTCCCCTAGACTTTTTTCGCCGTTTTCCTTCGAAAGTTACAAAGATTTTTTTCCTTAAAGTTGATGAAGTGATACTGACAACGAAGTTTTGAGATTCTTTGGTTTATTTAAGCGTAATGAAGATTACGTTTAATCCATTAAAATAAGAATTCTAATGGTCTAAAACTTCTGTTAAGAAAGATTAAAAAGTATTTCAATTTATCTTCTCTCTTCGGTTTTGCAACGTACTTACTAGCCTTTTGTCTCAGGCTTCAGTATATTTTACTTGCGATGAAAAGTACCAAATACTTGTCATGAGGTCTTAAATTAGTTCTTACCTGGTTTGATGCAGGACATGCCACATGCTCCGTCGCAAAGACATTTCTTCTTTTTACTCTTGCAGTCTTCATCCGATGAGCATTTGCGGAGACATTTTTGACCCTGGGAAAAAATAGACATATATATTTTTGTCAAGTTTTTCGGTGACCAAAATTAGCACGAACGGACCAAAAAGTCGTTGCAACATTATCATATGGAGGGCAATTTGTAAGCACATATATCTATTCACACCCATCTTGAATGTATGGTGTACCTGTGATGTGCCAAGCACCTACCCCAGTGTGTTCAGGCGTCAGCAGTTCCACGTGATTTCTAGGCATTGGTCAGCAGCATATTAGCAATCCTCCTCGTATTGCAATTATCCTTAGGCGGTGGTGACCACTTACCATCAGACGGACCGTCTGTTTTATTGTCAGTTTTTTGACAATGTAACTGTACAAAAGTACAATGTCGTTTTTGTGCAATAGTTAACCTTAACGAATACCGCAGCCAAATAACTTTAATTTGTGTTCCTGCGCGTGAGTAAGGTCGCCAGAGCTCATCGGGGAGGGTCGGTAACGCGTGAGTAATGCCTCGTGTGTTGCAAGCGTCCATACTGTACGGTAACCGCTTATCACCATCACGTCATATTAAAAAAAAATGCGGTAACACAAATGAAAAAAAAGTCAAAAGACAGTAACACCAACAATACGGAACTGATTTGACTAGCGAACTGCTCTCTCCCCAAAGTAGGAAGTCAATCTGTATCTGAAACTTTTGAAAGCAGTTCTTTATGAACTACGTTTCATAAACTTTGCCTTACCTTACTTTACCATTATCTGAAGTTCATTAGCTTTTGTATTGTACGTATATTATTTTTGTTTATAAATTGTTATGTGGATTATTTTGATTCCATAATCGATGATAAGACCACGACACATGTATTTGACATGAAATACTACAAATACAATATACACAGTGACTTTTTATTCGTCTTATAAACGCAGCCCACTTAATCTACCCAATGACTAGGTACTAATCATTAAGAAAAAATAATTTTAAATACCTACCAACCCAGAGCACGAGTCGAGTAGACTGCGCTCGTAACAGGGTGTTTAAAACTATTTTACGTCATGCGTCATAATGAATAATATTAGACTTTTTTAATGATACAAATGTTAAAAAAAAAGATTTTTTTTATTATTAGTACCTATTCATTGGGTACATTATGTGGGCTGCGTTTTTAAGACATCCTCACAAACTAACCCCCTTAGGGTTAGTTTGTGAGGATGTAGGAAAAAATCTCAGGATCGAATGATACCGATTCTCAAAATTCTTACACTAATAGGAAGTAACATAATACCCGAGTGCTATAGATAATATCACACGAGTAACGAAACGGAATCCTAACTATTATAAATGCGAAAGTGAGTATTTGTTACGCCTTCACGCCTCAACTACTCAACGGATCATCATGAAATTTGGCATGCAGATAGCCTATGGTATGGAGAAATACTTTTTATCACGGGAACGCGGGTGAAACCGCGGGGGATAGCTGGTAAATAATAAATATCCTTCGACACACGGTTATCTGATCCCAAACTAAGCTGAGCTATGGAAACCAGATAATATAACTTTTGTCTGTAAATACATACTTAATAATTATATAATTGCACCTGGACAAGAACAACGGAAAAGATATACCCCCTTACTCATAAAACGTTATTTAACTAATAAGCTGATTAAGTGGTCACCTAAATAACGTCAAATTGTTTGACAATGACAGCAAGGTGACGTTATTTATTTGACCATTTATTCAGTAGATTTAGTTAAATAGCGTTTATGAGTAAGGCCGATAATGTTCATGAACACAAATGCATGTCCTGGATGGGAATAGTAAATATCCTGGGACATTCCTCACACACGGTCATCTGATCCCAAACTAAGCAGAGCTTGTACTATGGCAACCAGATAACTGATATAATACATATACTACATTTTGTTTGTAAATGCATACGTAATATACATAATTACACCCAGACTCAGGACATAAATAATAAATAATAATAATAATAAAGCCCTTTATTCAGACAAGATAAATAAATTACATAAACAAATTATAGTGGTGTCCTTACATCAGAAATTTATAAAATTACAATACAATTATTATTTATACATTATTACATTATTAATTAATTATTTAAATTATTCGATATGCGTTTCGATTATGTTTCATTCATTTTTTCTATCTCTTAGACACCGTCAATCTTTGTCTGTGTGCCCTTTGGCATAGGCCTCCTCCAACTCCTTCCATTTTATCCTATCCTTTGCAATCCTCGTCCAATGCCTTCCTCCCGTTATTTCTATGTCATCTTTCCATCGTTTGTTCTGCCTTCCTCTTTTCCTTTTCCCATTTCTTGGATGCCAGATGGTTACCATTCTACTCCACTTGTCTTTTCCACTCAGTGTGTGGCCTGTCCATCTCCACTTTAATGACTTAATTTTTACCACAACATCTGTCACGTTTGTTTGTTTCCTTACCTCTGTGTTTCTTTTCCTGTCTTTTCTTTTTATCCCAAGCATGCTTCTCTCCATAGCGCGCTGGCACACCAATAATTTGTGATATTGTGCTTTTGTAAGGGCCCATGTTTGGCAACCATATGTCAAGACAGGTAGGATGCATGATTCAAAGAGCTTTCTTTTAAGTATCATACTAAAATCCTTATTTTTCATCACCTCTTTGAGAGACCAATATCGTTTCCAAGAGTTAGCTATACGTCGGTCCACCTCCTTTTCGTTTAGTTTATCTATGGAGATAACTTGACCTAGATATATGTATTCGTCTTGATATTCGATTAACTTGTTATTCACATTTATCTCCACTTTTTCTCGATTGGTTATTAACTTGGTCTTTTCAGCGTTCATTGTTAATCCTACTATCTTGCTTTCTTTGTCTAACTCTTCTAGCATTGTTTTCAAGACTGATGGTGACTCTGCAAATAGGACCACATCGTCAGCAAACCTCAGGTGTGTCAGTCTGGCTCCGTCTATGGCTATTCCGAAGTTGTCCCAGTTCAGCCGACGAAATACTTTTTCCAGCGTTGCTGAGAAGAGTTTTGGTGATATTGGATCTCCTTGGCGAACTCCTCTTTCAATATCTATACTCCTTCCTTTTTTCTCTAATAGGATCCTCGCTGAGCTTTTGGTATACACATTTTTTAATATCCGTATATATTTGTTTTCCACGCCTTGTTCTTTTAGCGCCTGCCAGATTGAGTTATGGTCGATCGAGTCGAAGGCCTTGTTATAGTCCACAAAGGAGCAATATAGTGGTAAGTTGTACTCCGTATATTTTTCAATCACTTGTTTTACAGCGTGTATGTGATCGATAACCGAGAACCCACTCCGAAATCCAGCTTGCTCAATAGGTTGGTTCTCATCCAATACTGCAGTCAATCTACTCAGTAACACTTTAGCAAATATTTTATAAATGTTGGACATGAGACTGATGGGTCTGTAATTATTGATGTTATGTATATCTCCCTTTTTAAATAGTAATACAATATTTGATTGAGACCACTGAGTAGGTATGTATTCTGTTGTTAATACTTCATTGAATATTTTTGTCAGTATTTTTGCCATTGCAGATTTGTTGAATAGTAGTGTATCGTTTGAAATGTGGTCGGGTCCAGGTGATTTATCTGTCTTTTGTGATTCTATTGCTTTTTCCACTTCTCTGACTAGTATTTCCGGCGTGGTTTCGTTGTCATATTGTAAGTCTATGTCTTGCTCTTCATTCTGTTTCTTATATAGAGACTTGTAGAAATCGGTAGCTATGTTAATGATATCAGATCTTTTTGTATTGTCACGTCCGTTTTTGTCTTTCAGCTTTGGGATCCATTCCTTTTTGTCATCTAAGCTTTTTTGAGCTTTCCTTATTCCTCCTGTTTTCACAATATGTTCTTCTATTGTTTGTAGTCTCTTGTGTTCTCTATGTCTCCTCATGTTTTCCCTTATTACTTTGCTTAGATCTGATATTTCCTCTCGAATAGATTTGGTCTTGTTGTTTATGCCAATGAGACATTTCCTTTGTTGTAGTAACTTAGTTAGTTGTTCATTTATATGCATTTTATTTGGTTTATTTTCTTTCCTTCCTTTCATTCTTAATGTTTGTTCTAACTGGTCGTACTTTTCCTGTGTCGTCATTTGGCATGTTTGACCTTCGTAGTCGAGTATTAAATTCTGCAGATTTTTACCAACAGTTTCGAGCTCAGAGATTCCTAACTTTAGGTTTGGGGCGTGGTATTTTCTTCTTGAGTTTTTCTGTGGTCCGGGGTTGAAAATTCCCCGTAGCATTCTGTGGTCAGAGTTGAAGTTGAATTTATTTATGACATTAACATCATCAAAGCTTTCCGGGTTGTTTGTTAGGATGAAGTCTATTTCATTTTTTGTTATTCCATTAGGCGACATCCAGGTCCATTTACGGTGTTTCCGTTTCTTAAATTTACTATTTAGAATCATGAAGTTATTCTCGAAAGCAAAGTTAACTAGCATCTCACCATTTTTATTTCTTTTTCCATATGTGTAAGGTCCCATAATAACATCTTCAAACTCTCTCCGGGATCCAACCAGGGCGTTGAAGTCACCCATTACAATAAGGTTTTTGTGGGCATGATGTTTTATGGCTTTATTTAAATCTGTATAGAATTTCTCCACCTCCTTTCCTTTTTCTTTATCCGTAGGTTCTGTGGGAGAGTAGACTTGGATAATGCTAAATTTTTCGTTATGATTCTGCAATGACATGTTTAAGACAGCAATTCGTTCTGATACTCCAATAATTTCGTCGATGCTTTCCTTAAGAGTATCTCGGATGATAAAGCCTACTCCGCGTTGACCTGGTTTTTCCCCTTTGTGGTAGAACAAAAACTTCCCATAGTCTTCGATTTTTTCTCCTTCTCTTCTTACCTCACTTAGTCCTAGGATATCCCAGTTTATTTCATTAAGTGCCAGTTCTAGTTCTAGCAGGCTTTCCCTTGATTTCAAAGTTCTTGTGTTTAAAGTAGCAATGTTAAGTTTAGTTAGTATTTCTTTAGTTCTTATTTCTTTTATCACCGTATTCAGTTTTGGAGTTGGAGGGTTATGGTCGATCTCCCCACGGTGACCGGCCGGATTGGGGATCTTGTGTGAGTATTTGCATTTTGTTGTTACTTGATTGCCGGTGTCTGTTTTATGCTATTTTTTGTTGTAAGTGTTCTTCTCTGATTGAGAGTAGGATTTTGTACGCATGTAAGTGAATGCATTAATTCTTTGTATTTTGGGATCGGACTCGTTTTCTTCCTGCGTTTTTGTAGATCTTGGCTGAGGGGATGTGGATGCCACCCTCTTTCTTTTTTCGCTGTCTCTATTTTTTAAGTTTCGCTGTATGATTGCTTCTTTAGTTAGGTCTTGAGTTATGTAAGAGTTTGGGCTCATTTTATTCTTGTTTCTTAAAATCTCTATTTTTTTCCTTAGAGTTGTTACGGCTAGCATAATTGGTCTGATTTTCCCATTATCTAGTTTTTTCCCCAGACGATGAACTTTATCAACTTCTCCAATTTCTAGATTGACATCTAAATTGTGTATTGTTGTGACTGCCAAATCTAGTAATTCATCTTCAGTCTCAGTTTTTGATTCTGTTACGCCGTGGATTATTATATTATTTTTCCGAGCATTTAACTCTAAATAATTTATTTTTTTGTTAAGGATATCTACTTCATTTTTCAGTCTTGAATTCTCTTCTATAATTGGTTTTAGCTTCTCGCCTATACTTAGCAAAACATTTGTAGTGATTGTCTCCGTTAACGTTTGTGTTTGTTTTTCCATTTCTTCTTTCAATTTGTTGAATAGTGTTGACATCTCCGATGACAGTTCAGTGGACATCTTGAGCCCGTATGAACTTTTTCCGTGTGAATGCAGCACAAATTGTGTATGCGCGGCCTTAGTAGTGTGTCCACGGCCTTAAAGATGTTTGGTGTGTACACGGCTTTACTTTGTTGTTTGATATGTTGGCAGCAGTGGGACAAGTGTCTATGGTTTTGTTTTAATAAGTTGCCTCGAAGAATGAAATGATTCACTGTCACTGTCAGTCAGCTGTATTTGACAGATGATTCGACGTTATTTGTAACTTTCCGGTCGTGATTTTACTTTAATTTCGCTTATGTTTTATAAGTTTTATAATTGAATTGAAGCACAAGCACTTTAAGTTTTGGTTGTTGTGAAAATGTTCCAGATCGATTGGGTTTTTACGCACGATTATTGACAAAAACTCAGGAGCACTTAAACTGACGTGTTTATCTTACGGCCAGTGTTGCCATCTTTTTCATCACTCAGGACATACAGACATGTTAATGCACACAAATGCATGTCTTGTGTGGGAATCGAACCCACGACCTGCGGCGCGTAAGGTGAACCTTAACCAACTGCGCCAACTGGCCCGTCATAGTAACCGCGACCTGCGGCGTGATAGTTGGAATCTTAACCTAACACGTCAACAGGCCCGCAATTTCTTAACTCATGGGGCTTTGGGGTATTTTTATGCCAGGAGCAAAATTCAAAATTCAAAATCATTTATTCAAATAGACCTTCGCAGGCGCTTATGAAAAGTCTGACTCTAATACTCTAATACCGGTTCGGAAGGTTGCATTTGCTGAGAAGAGCCGGCAATAAACTCAGCAATTACTCTTTTCAAAACAAGCTTAGATTCATTACATAATATTTACATTCTAATCGCACTGACAACAATTGCGTGCCCCGGCGCGGCCGCAAAACTACAAAGTAGACTGAATCTATATTTAATAAGTAAATAAATAAATGGCAAACTTAAGCAGACCAACCCCCACAAGCAGCACCTGTTCACAAGTATGACGCGTGTGGCAGCCATCGCCCTCCTCGCCATATTGGAGGGAAGTGAGCGACCCGTCACACGACGCCGCCGCAAGCAGAGGCCTTAAACAGCTGTGAACCGCGGGGACGAACTAGTTGTCTATCAAAGCCAAGATATTTACCAATAGCGTGGCCTGCTCCTCATCTCTAGGGCACTGCGCAGACGGGCTGTTCCTCGGGTTCTTGTAGACCCTGCCGTCATCATCGATCTCGGCTCTGCTCTGCTGCGTCGTGTCGTCATCATCATCATCGTCGTCCGCTGATGTGGGGCTTGGGAGTGATGATACTGTGGGGAGAAAACGATTTTTTGTATATAGGTTTCATTTGTGTTTGACTCCCTAAACTCTTCTTGAAATTTCGGTCCCCCATTCAGGCCCCTCTTGCAATGGAAGTAATAATATTTTTCATTTGCAGTAAGCTTGGTAGGCCACAGACTATGTCGGACATATTCTCGCTAACAAAAAAACTGTGTCCATGGGAGTCGGCCACCTCTCTCGCACACGTTAGTTGGCTATTCCGCGGGACTGTCGCCGTTTACACAGAGCGGTTTACCCGCGCTCGACTAATTTGTGAATGTGTGCGTGCCGGCTTGTACGCACAGCGTGGTGGCCGACTTGAGCGACACAGTTTTTGGTTAGTGAGAATCAAAGACTACGGAGGACATATTCTCGCTAACAAAAAACTGTGTCTATGGAGTCGGCCACCTCTCACGCACACCTTAGTTGGCTATTCCGAGGGAAACTAGACTCTGTCGCCGTTTACACAGAGTCGATGACTCGCGCTCAACTAATGTGTGAATGTGTGCGTGCCAACTTGTACGTACAGCGTGGTGGCCGACTTGAGTGACACAGTTTTTTCTTAACGAGAATATATCCGACTTTTTTTAACATCCTTGGTGAGAATATATGCGATTTTTTTAACATCCTTGTGGTAGGCAATATTTAAAACTATTCAAAATTTCAAATCATTATGGACGGACGGACAGACATACAGATCGATTTTTATATTCACTGTCTTCAAAACAGTCCTTATTAGAAAGTCATATTATAAGAATTTTCTATACAATCGATAAGTATTTTCAAAATAAAATCAAAATCAAAAAGTCATTTATTCAGTTTAGGCCCTGGTAAGGTACATATGAACGTTACATACAGTTGAATTTACCACCGATGATTTTTATTGTTATTAGTGCAAACTACTGCTTTTTTTTTACAATAATCTAATAATATTTAGCTTTTCAACAGACTTCACAAAAATGGTTGTTTAGCTTTTTAATCGACTTCAGAAAAAGGACTCAATTCGGTTGTATTTTTTTAAGTGTTTGTTTGTTACCTCTTAACTCCGTCATTTATTAACTGATTTGGATTTTCTTATTTAGAGGGTACACTTTCCGTTTGGTCCCATTGTCATCAGATCAGGATTTGATTACTTCTTAGTGTACTTTGAAGTCGGTTTAAGTTTTTTGTAAAACATATTTTTACATACGCAGTATATCTTTTATTCTTCCATACTCATAAACTTCATTATACGATGTTTGTCTTCAATGTAATCACTCATAAATCAATTTGGCAACACAAAGGCCTCGCTCGCTAGTAATAAGGCCTAATTAAATAATAGGATACAAAGTGTGATGAAAGAGGCCGCGATAATTACTTTCCTCTTCTTGTACCTTGTCTGGTTTCTCTTTGAATTTGGGATGTTTCATTCAAAGAGTTTATTAAATTATATTTCTTTTATACGACCAAGTCGGTGTCCTCTCTAAGGTCAAGCGGTACTTCACGCCTGGGCAGTTGCTCCAACTTTATAAAGCACAAGTCCGGTCATGCATGGAGTACTGCTGCCATCTTTGGGATGGATCAGCTAAGTACCAGCTTGACGCCCTCGATTCAATAGACCGCCGAGCCAGGAGACTCATTGGAGATAGATGAGTCTGTATTTGCAACTTTATAAGTCGCAAGTCCGGCATCATATGGAGTACTGTTGTCATCTGTGGGCGGGGGCACCTGGATACCCGCTTGGGCCTTTAGACTCGGTTCAGCGACGTGCCGCTAGAATATTCGACGATCCCGAGCTCACAAGCGGCTTAGAGCCGCTCAGTCTGAGGAGAGACTTTGCCTCCTTATGTGTGTTCTACCGCTTGTACAACGGACAGTGTTCTGAAGAATTGTTCAAGATGATGCCCGGGATGCGACAGGGAGTACATCCTCACACATTGAAACCAGAATTGTTTCGGACTGTGCGGTCTCAAAGGAGCTTCCTTCCGCGGACGCTCAGATTGTGGAATGAGCTCCCCCCTGCCATGGTTTTCCCAATAGACTACAGCATGGGGTTCTAAAAAGGGTGTGAAGAGACTTCTTCAGGGTCGGCAACGCGCGAGTGACTCCCCTGGTGTTGCAAGCGTCCATAGGCTACGGTAACCGCTTACCATCAGGCGGGCCGTATACTTGTTTGCTACCTAAGTAGTATAAAAAAAAACTCACGAGCCTTAACCATCGAAGAAAGGTTGCTTGTCTATCGGTTTTCTACAGAATATATTTTGGAGAGTGTACGCAGGAATTGTTCAACATAATTCCACCATCCTCATAATTACACCGAACCACAAGACGAAAAAGGATTTCCCATTATTCAACCCCTAAAGGAGTAAAATTCGGGTAAACCCAAGTACTGTACAAGCAATCCCAAAAAACACTTTTTGCCAAACCGTGCAGTGTGTGCGTGGAACAAACTACCAGAGTCAGTGATCAGTGCTCCTTCAGTGAACAGTTTCAAAAATAGACTCGATAATTTACATTAGAATAAGTGCACCGAAGTGATATACACGCATCAGCTTTAAGCTGCATAGTGTATTAACAATAATAATAATTATAAAACCCGCCGGCAGTAACTAGTTAAATACTAAATCCTAACCCAATTTCCAAATCCCACCAATCTCATGGGATCTGGATACATTTCCCAGACGCCTGTGTTCAGCACTAAATAAATGATGAGCCCTTGTTGTGCTTGAGCTAAATCAGAGCTTGACGGAGCTTACGAAAGCTCTTGATAAATACACGGTTCACTTGCTACAATGGCTAGACTTCAGTTATCGGAAAATAATTACGGGGTGCGTTTGTATGATGGATGAGATTTTTTATTATCTATTAGATTTTTTATGATTTTCTCGAGGGATTTATAGTGTCCCCGGGATAAAAAGTATCATATGTGTTATTCCAAGTTATGATCTACCTGAGTACCAAAGGAGTTTGAAGATCAACGAAATATCCGAAAAAAATTGTTGCGAATCCATTATTGGTCCCATAGTAAAAGTTGCTCAGCATGACTAACCCAACATAGGTTTTAAAAATATGCCATCTTGATATCTCCACCCAGTATCATCATCAACAGCCTATAATGTCCCACTGCTGAGCACAGGCCTCCTTTCACAAATGAGAGTGAAAGGGAATGGGCAATACTCCACCACGCGTACCCACTGCGGATCGGTGGAGGTAGGCTAGTGGTCAACCTACTGTTGGAATTTATCAAGCCGCCTAGGAGGCATCCAACTAGCTTAACGACTATCACAATTAAGTGACCCGGCTAGACCAACGGCATTACGTGCCTTCCGAAGCATGGAAACGCTCGATTTAAAATACCACTAGGCGGTCATCCATCCAAGTACCGACCACGACGGTGGTAGCTTAACTTTGGCGATCGATTAAGAACGGCTAATCATGCTACACCACGAGCGCTTCCCACCCACTATACAGGGTGTTGTTTTGGTCGGCGACAAGCAACCCAGGAGCGGTAGTACAAAATATATATTCCCCAAAAATGGACTTAGTTCCATTAAATACTGTAAATATGTTGAGAAATACCGTATTCAATTTGAAATAAAATTACCGCAAAGTATGGTTACTTATACACGTGCACAGACTAGAGCTAGGCGCAAGCCGCCATCGCCCCACCCCTCTACTCCCTCGTACTCCCGTTGAGTATTATGTCTACACTTTAGCTTATTCCATGATTTTCAAAATTTTAATTTTTTTATTTTTATTATTAAAAAAAATAAAGTATTTTTTTTATATTTTTTTTAGCACCAGTATCATTTGTAGTATCGACCTTGAGTCGCTCGTCGCTGACCAAAACAACGACCTGTATAGATTGTAATTTGTACATATTTGTTGTAAATATAGTACAGTACAGTAGGAGTTTTTACACAAATACAATAGGTACTTGTGTTACCCTACATAAAACAGTTTGTTGTCATGTAATATAAAATAACGTTTTATCTAACTTGTTAATGATTATTGTGACAACATTTAAAAGTATCACAAAGAAAATGGCGATAATAATGAGGAAATGGCTATGCCTGTGAACCAGTGTACGCTGCATGTTGTCGTTGTTTACACTTGGGAGCGCTCACGATTTTATAAGAGTCGATTGTGGGAACGAGCGGAGCGGAGAGCGGGAAGAATGAGCGATTGAGGTTTGGCGACTGTAAAATTATGGTATTTGTTCTGGCTGGATTAATGTTAATGATCGAATTCGGTAATCATGCACACTGCCTGATGGTAAGCGGTTTCCGTAGCCATATGGACGTTTCCAATACACGAGGCATCACTCACGCGTTTCCAATTTTTCCACCCACCCCAATGAGCTCTGGCAACCTTACTCCGCGCAGGAACATAAGATTGTTATTTAGCTACGGTATTCTGTACATTAAAATTAAATTAAAATAAAACTAATTGTAGGTAAGTATTTTAAACAAACAATAAGAACTCACCACACTCTGAAATTGGAAAATAGGTGCCATTCAATTCGGTAGACCACCCAATTGGTTCGTCATCGAGAGCGCAACCGTAGCCGCAACCTACCTGAATATAGCTATAACTAGACAAAAGCCAAACACTATATTTTCCGCAAGCGGAATTCGGTATTCCATGTGGTTTTGTCTGCCGCAGTCACATGACTTAACTATCCATTCCTTATGTGATTTTCGATAGAAAACATGAGAGTTAAAGCATAACAATTTCTTAAAAAGCAAACTGAGGTAAGCAGACCAGCCCCCACAAGCAGCACCTGTTCACAAGTAAGACGCGTGTGGCAGCCATCGCTCTCCTCGCCATATTGGAGGAAAGTGAGCGACCTGTCACACGACGCCGCCCAAAGTGAGCATGACTTAAGTCTGCGTTAGAAATAAAAAAAATAACTAAAGGGACACTACTAAACACACAAAGAGCAGCTCGACTAGAGATGTACTTTGGATAATGCCACAGCCAAATAACTTAATTGTGTTCCTGTGAGGTCGCTAGAGCTCATTGGAGAGGGGAAAAGATCGGTAACGCGTGAGTGATGCCCCGGGTGTTGCAAGCGTGGCTACGGTAACCGCTTACCATTAGGCGGGCCGTAAGATTGTTTACTGACTACATTGTATCCTTGCTAATCCTTACTTCCTTACTAATATTATAAACGCGAAAGTTTGTATCTATGGATGTTTGTTACTCTCTAACGCAAAAACTACTGAACGTATTTGGATGAAATTTGGCACACAGATAGAATATGTTCTGAATTATGACATAGGATACTTTTTATCTCGGGAAAACATACGATCCCTCGGGAATGCGAGTGAAACCGCGCGGGATAGCTAGTACAAAATAAAATAAAAAACTTATGTGAAGTATGTACCAGGATATTTATTTTATTAATGTTATTTATCCCCACGGTTTCACCCGCGTTCCCGGGATAAAAGTAGCTTATTTCCTTCTCCATACCATAGGCTATATGCATGCCAAATTTCATGGTGATCTGTTGAGTAGTTGAGGTGTGAAGACGTAACAAACAAACTCACTTTCGCATTTATAATATTAGTTAGGATATCGCAATCCGCTCCGCTTATCTCAGTCCATACCGTATCCATTACGCATTGTTCGCTACCTCATTAAAGATACTTTTACCGGAAGCCACACGTGATATCGACAGCAAACTACAACGTTATTAGATAACGTGTAGGACATACAATGTGGCGTGATTTGTTAGCTCCTTACGAAATCATATAAAAAAAATACATACTTCATACACTGTCATCGATCTCAAATTGAGCAAACTAGTACAGTGTGAGGCACGAGTCGTGAGCACAGATAGGCAGTAGTGGGGGCAAGCTCGCGCATGTACAAATTTGGCCAAATCACGTAGCTAAATGACACGCGAGAATCCAATAGACGACGAGCATCGACTGACGAACCAATCGTGTGCAGCTCGACGCTCCCCTTCTTCATTCCGCAAAACAGACCGAAAAATTAACGACTGCGCAGCTGTCAATCTGTGCTCAAGACTCGTGCCACTTACTGTACTACTCGTACTTGTAAAATGCCTATGTTCACGACTCCAAACGCATTTATCACACAGACACAGTCACAGCGCACTGACATCTACGAACCTACCTCAAACAACACTCTTGGTAACAGTGGAAACCGCATCAAAATCTGATCAGCAATTCTCGAGTTATAAGGGACAGACTAACCATTTAATAATATATAGCTTTTACACCCAATGATAATCAAACTTGTCATGCATTGAAAAAAAGCTAAATAATAAAAAATGTATAAATCGTACACGGGATATTTTATATAATTTTACTATCTAATTCTAAGTAGTAAATCAAAATCAAAATCAAAAAGTCATTAATTCAGTTTAGACCCTAGTAAGGCACTTATGAACGTTAAATTGGTACATACAGTTGAATTTATCACCGGTTCGGAATACACTTAAACTGAGAAGACGCACAAAAAGTCCGGCGCACAACCCTTTGTTTTTACACAGACTTTTTGTGTGCCACAGACTAAAGTCCGTCGTCTGATCTGCACCTTATTCTACATTATACTACAGTATATTTTTATCTGTCCTATTAGTGTTTTATCTATACTGTATAAAAACAAAAATCGTTGGCTGTGACAAAAAAAAACGGCTCTTGCAACAACTAAGTTGAGGTACTTCCAAAACCCGACCTATATTAAACTACCCTATATTCTGAACCATTTCACATTGTATACACACATCTAATTATATTCTACATTATAATACTGTAGTAGTTCAAGTTGAGCTGCAGTAACTTTCCACCATCTTCCAACGCATCGCTGACTTCACTTACATTTAATTACACACAGCTACGAGTATATTCATAGTTAGTAACAAACTTTACGTGGTTTATACAGGATACGAATACACCTGCGGGTTTGGGGACTTTTTGGCGAGAACATGCAGTGCAGAGTGACGTTGCGTTTTCATTTTTATTTCCATAAATTCGTGTATTTTGAGTTTCATTGCCGATAATATGTTCGGTGGTATTTTATCCAATAAAGATCAATCCATGTGCACCAGTGAAGTGAAATGAAATTATTATTTCGTAAGCTAATTTTACATTTCTACGGGTCTGCTATGCAAAGCTTTGAGGTCTTTGCTTCATTATTTAGTTTTAATTTTAACCGATAACGGTAAATTATAGGAATCGGCCATTAGACTATGTGAAAGTGATTTATTGTGACTAGAACTTATAATTTAACTGGAAATTGGCAAAATACACAAGCCGTGTGCTGCGTGTTTCCTGCCTAAAAATACTAAAGGGTGATTTTTTTGTGCGTCGACGGCTAAATCCGAAATAACGAATAGCAAAAAATACTCAAAATAGTCTCGGTGCAGATTTTGATAAAAACAAAATCATCAAAATAGTGTCTCAAAATCGTTGATTTCAAAATTAAATCTCAATTATCTAAATTAGTAGAATTGCTTAGGTTTCGAATCCAGCACAAATCTTGAAACCTCGAATAATCAATCGAAAATAAATATCTTTATCTTTAAAAGAAAAATAGAGTATAGTCCTAACCAAGAATAATAATAATAATAATATCTTGGGTCACCATGCATCGACAAATACTGGGGACTGTCATGACAGTAAGCCCCAATCAGGGACATTTTAATCTATAACCCCAAATCAAACTCGACGATTGAAACAATCACAGAATACAAACCAACATAAAGCCCTGTCGTAAAATCAGGGCTGTCAATAACAAATCCCTTTGTATACACAGAGCCGTTAACCCTCGTAATGTGAACCTTGGCCAAAACGACCCTATTTGCTTAACGGGTAGGCCTTTGCACGATTAGTTTCGCCACAAAATATGTTAGTACAGAAGCTTCGGTTTCTTCAAACGCTTCAAAGGTACAAGGGGTTTCAGGAGGCCTAATAGTGGGTACACATGTGAACTAAGTATGCCGAACGTCGACGGGCGAGTTTGAATGTTTTTTTTTTATACTACTTAGGAAACAATCATAATGACCTGCCTAATGATAAGCAGTTACCGTAAAAGTGGAAGTTTGCAATATGAGGGGTATCACTCGTGCATTACCGACTCAGCAAAAATCTCTTCACACCCCTTTAAAAAACGTGAGTCACAAAATAAGAAATCCTATACATAATATTATAAATGCGAAAGTGAGTTTGTTTGTTACGCCTTCACGCTTCAACTACTCAACGGATCATTATGAAATTTGGCATGCAGATAGCCTATGGTATGGAGAAGGACACAGGCTACTTTTTATCCCAGGAACGCGGGTGAAACCGCGGGAAACAGCTAGTAAAAATAAAGGCAAAAAAAAAATCTCCGTTGCTCCCTCTGTCCGGCCGGCCGCACAGCCGAACCTTTATGAGCTCTCAGCATAGAGTCAGGTTTATGGCTCATGGGCTCGCGTTTGACCTTCGACTGACCCCATGACGAGTTATGACGAGGGCTGAGGATGTAGCACGCTTACCCAGAAAAAGCCTATTCACTCTGGCCTTGAATACATCTAGGTTATAGGTATCGGGAAACACAGACCCCGGAAGAAAGTTCCACTCCTTTGCTGTTCGTATGAGAAACGATGAAGCGAAGCGTTGTGTCCGGGTACGCAGAATGTCGACAATGTATGGGTGGAAATTCTCCCGGCGTCTTGTCTTAGTTAGGGGGGGAGCGCCGGGCGTGTAAAATATGGGGGTTTTTCGGGGCAAAATTCAATCTGGCTAGGTCTCATGTCTCCAACTATCTTAACGCCTATCACAATTAAGTCATAACCGGTACCAACTGCTTTACGTGCTTTCCGAAGCACAAATAATATAACGCACTATATTTTAACATAATAATATATTATAGCTACGTGTGTACTTACATCCCTTGGGCCAATAAGCCTTTATAACAAAAACCTGAGAGTACAAAGGGAAGGTATGTAATGTAGGTGGCATCCAGCTTAACCTTCGGTCTTGTATGTAAGATTCAGAGTCAGACAGACAAAAAATACCATTTCAATCAACAACGAGAAGAAGGGCGCTCGTAA
Organism: Polyploca ridens; assembly: GCA_951394255.1. Taxonomy (NCBI): domain Eukaryota; kingdom Metazoa; phylum Arthropoda; class Insecta; order Lepidoptera; family Drepanidae; genus Polyploca; species Polyploca ridens. Next base: position 11,188,834 of record OX596265.1, on the reverse strand, counting down.
AACCGGATAGAGCCGGGTAAAGCCGGGCACATAGAAATCGAAATGAATTGTTAGAACTGGGTAAAATAACGCGGGGATATTTTTGTTATATTTGTTAAACTACTTAAGTTCATGTTTTTTAATTTTTATTATATTTTGCAGTGTTGTATGTTTCAAACGATGGCAACAAAACATAAGTGAAGGCTAAGAATAATTATGTGAATTGAAAAACTTTACGTCATTCAATCTACGAATCAAAGCTTGAAAAAAAAAAAGAGTTCTAGAGTTCCGCGTTCCGAGTTCTGCATTCCGCGTTAACTGTAAGCTATGTGGGGCCTTTGAAAGTAAAAAAAAGTGTATGATGTGCGATCAGTACCGAATATTGCAGAACTCTAGACTGCTTGCTGTGTGCACAATAGTCAACACGAAATGCAGAACTCGGAACTCTAGAACTCTCTCTGTAGGATCGGCGCCTTATTTGTCCTTATTATGTTTTGAAATTGTTAAACATACGAATATTAATAGAGCATATAAATAATAGTTTTTTTCGTCGGTAAACAAGCCTACGGCCCTCCTTTTGGTAAGCGGTTACCGTAGCCATATGGACGCTTGCAACACACGAAGCATCACTCACGCGTTACCGACCTTTCCCCCTCCCCAATGAGCTTTGGCGACCTTACTCACGCGCAGGAACACATCATAAAGTTATTTGGCTGGGGTATTCTGTAAGGTGGAGGTTCCCCAGTCGAGCTGCTCTTTGAGCGAATAAATGCTATGCTCTACTTCTCTTGATTAGTTAGATTTACAAAGAAATACTTTAAATATGTAATCTTGTTGAGTTTCAGGATGTTCCTTCCAGTTGATGGCTGATTTTCGAACTGGTGGTGGTGGCTTCAGTTTCCACCTTCATGAGTGTCTTCCTAGGGCTAAATTTACTGAAATTAATTTAACTTCGACTATAATATTGACGGTCTTAGGCCTGTATTATAAAATAATATCAAAACAGATTAAGTGTCAAGAAAATAATCGTGTTAATCGAAAATAAAAAAAATAAAATATTAGTTTCAAAATAAACCTAATATCATTGGTGTAGGTTCTAAACTCAATTACGGATCGAAATCAATTACGGAAGTATTTAAATAAGTTTTTGTTAAAAATTTCATTTTTAATACGAGTTTTTTTATTGACTGTATTTTTTGGTGACTGTACTTGTATTGTTATTCAATGTATGTAACTTGCAAGATTAGACCCGAACATACATAAAAACATTGCTGGTTTTTATTTAATGTAATAAAAAACGTTAATGTTGTAAATAATTTCGATCCCATTTTACTTTTTTTTTTACTGTTTATAGGCCTGTGTTTGATCGCAATCTCACCATGGTAAGTGATGATGCGGCCGAAGGTGGTAAGCACACAAAGCCAAGATGGAGCTGGCTCTCAAGTGCAGCTGTCGGAACACACCGAAAGGTGCTTGGCGACAGATTTTCAACTTGAGGGTGGTAGCCAGCCAGGCGGGTACTACAAAGTACCCTACCACCGTGCTATGGTTTCCTCACGATGTTTTCCTTCACCGAAAGCTCAAGCTCATTGTAGGATTCGAACCTCATTGTCTTGGTATCCCTTGACAAAGCCTACTATAAGGTGGCTCATTACATGGAAGACAAGAATATATGGTTGTAGTAGCTTCTCTCTGCACTTGCATCCCCCTGGCTAAGTGACAATTGTACGAATAAGCATAAAATAATATTGTATATATGTATATATTGTATAAGTATTTGGAAAAAAAGCTGTAATATTTAAGAGATCTTTCACAAAGAAAATACCTTGCTGTGTTTCTTGCCGTTTTTGCAAATTCAACTGTATGTACCAATGTAACGTTCATAAGTGCATTACTAGGGCCTAAACTGAATAAATGACTTTTTGATTTTGATTTTGATCTTGGTACTGGACACTGTTAAATGTGACTGAATGATAGAAATGACGCTCAGACTGTGGAATGAGCTCCCTGCCGTGGTTTTCCCAATGGAGTACAGCATGGGGTTCTTCAAAAAGGGTGTGAAGAGATTTCTGCAGGGTCGGCAACGCGCGAGTGGTACCCCTGGTGTTGCAAGTGTCCATAGGCTACGGTAACCGCTTACTATCAGGCGGGCCGTATGCTTGTTTGCCACCTTAGTGGTATAAAAAAAAAAAAAACTGGGGGGGCCAATAGCTGGGTACGCCCATGTCTATGTAGGTATTTAGATTTCTATGTTGAACGTTTCGGCAGAAAATTATTTCTTTATACTATTGCTCTTTACGAGCTATCGTGGGATAGGTACGACATCTTTTTTGTAATTTACTTTTTTAATAATATCGAGTTTTCACATATTCATATAAATAAATAAATATACTGGGACATTCCTCACACGATGATGAGACTTTAGGTAGAATTCATTTAAGTTTTCCTAGAAAGTATGATTTTAAGTAACTTCAAAGAAAGAAAGAAGATAGGAAAAAGTTTTATTCCAGATAACATAACCCTCCTTCGGGTAAAAAGACAATCAACAAATTAATTCCTACCGATTCCAGTAGTCCTCGATTCATCATCTGCCTGCCCTGTTCCCAATGATGTGTGGTCGGCGCAATATGTACGCTTCTTCCATTCGTCTCCTCTATCCGTCATACCAGCATCCACTCCTTTCTTACCCATATCATCTTTCACACAATCCATCCATCTCTTTTTCTATCTTCCTCTTCCCGTATATCCATCCACTTTCATATTCATTACTCTTTTAGCGACGTGAATTTCATTTCTCCTCATATAACATGCATGTCCATACCAAGCTAAACGGTTCTGATTTTCAGCTGACGCCTTTAAGCCCATCACAGACGTATCTATAATATACAGGGTGTTGTTTTGGTCGGCGACAAGCGACCCAGGAGCGGTAGTACAAAATATATATTCCAAAAATGGACTTAATTCCATTAAATACTGTAAATATGTTGAGAAATACCTTATTCAATTTGAAATAAAATTACTGCAAAGTATGGTTACTAGGCACGTGCACAGATTAGAGCTAGGCGCAAGCCGCCATCGCTCCACCCCTTTACTCCCTCGTACTCCCGTTGAGTATTATGTCTACACTTTAGCTTATTACATGATTTTCAAAATTTTAATTTTTTCATTTTTATGTAAAATGTTGCCAAGACATGGCTCGCACTGTCAAAAAGTTATCAGATCTCATGTAGAGCCAAGCTTATAACTCTACATGCACTTACTCTACAAGCCCTAACTTCACAAACTCTACACACCGTAGTCAAAATATGTGGCTTGGCCGTTTCACTACCGTTACATGGGAGTAAGATGAGAAATGTTTTCACTGTTCATTACTTTTTTGTTATTCAATCGTTCTTGCAGTAGTGAAACGGCCAAGCCACATATTTTGACTACGGTGTGTAGAGTTTGTGAAGTTAGGGCTTGTAGAGTAAGTGCATGTAGAGTTATAAGCTTGGCTCTACATGAGATCTGATAACTTTTTGACAGTGCGAGCCATGTCTTGGCAACATTTTACATAAAAATGTTTTTGGTGGGATTTCACTTCTTTTTGTAAGTTGCAAAAGTTTTTTTTTTTTTGAAATTTCCAAGTTTCATATTTTTTTTGTTGTTTGTGTACTAATACAAGCTTACATACCAAATTTCAGCTTTCTAGGACTTCAGGAAGTACCCTATGAGTTTTGATGATCATCAGTGAGTCAGTGACGAAATCGGGGTTTTTTAGATATCAATAAAATCTAAAGTATAAGAGCTATGTCATTAAAACTTAATCCCCCTTATTAATAAATAAGGTGTAAGTTAGTCTTGGAATAACCAGGTATTAAGATAGCCTCATCCCTTTTTGTTTATATGACATTAGAAAGTGACGGATATATTTTAATCCTAGGTTTAACTATACTTGACTTACACCTTATTTATTAATAAGACGGAATATGTTTAATAAGTTCACTATTGACATCATATCCTGAGAATTTTGTTTGTCTGGTATAAACCAAACCCAAGTTATGAGGGTTCAAAAAATCGACGAAGCGCTTCGAGAAAAGGTAGGTAGTGCCCTTTCGCTTCGCTTGGCTGTCTTGGCGGGGGGCACTTCCGTGCCCCCAGATGTATGTGTTCACTGCTCATTCCTACACTCATTCATATAATATTATTATGACGTATCTGTTTACGTAGTCTTCGTTCGTTACTCAGTGTCTAGACTCTGCATAATACAAAAGATATTTTTTTTTGCAACATTTTACCGTCAAAAAGTTGTGTAAAAGATTTTACTCTCATTTCAGAAAAAGCTAGTTTCAGGTTTTACGTTACTTCAATAACATAAATTAATAAAACATGCGATGCGTGTCTCGAGCACGCTTGCGCTCCCACGAAGAACGCGGTAAGTGACCTAATAAGTAATAGCTAGTCTGAGAGACCGCTGTACTTTAAAAACATGTTTTAAATTTATTATAGTGTAATTTAACGTAAACTGGCTGTCCCCCGCGGTTTCACCTACGTTCCCGGGATAAAAATAGCCTATATGCTTCTCCATACTATATGCGTGCTAAATTTCATCGCTAGTGGCTCAGCGGCTGTTTAGCGTAAAAGGTACCAGACAGACAGAAATAATTACTTTCGCATTTATAATATTAAGTATGGATATTGTTTTTAAAAAGTGTTACCAATTTGTTTAGCAGTATATCCAATGAATTAATTTTTTTATAATGTTTGTGATATTTAACATGAATTTGATTATTTTAAATTTGTAAAGTAATTGTTTTATGCGTTTATAGCGGACATAGAGGGGTGCTAATTTTAGAGTCAAGTGATTTTTTAATCTTCTCGTTAATAAAAATGGGTTATAATATGCTTAGAGCATATTTATATTTTCCTAAAAAGAAGAAACAAATCTTTTATTATAATAAGATTATAACAACATTACAAACCTTTTTTAATTAAATCTAATTAGTGTATCTGAGATATCTTCTAAAAACAAAATAAGTAACAGGTTCTTATTATTAAGTGAAATTAAATTATTAAGTGAATAATAGTCTGACTTTTACAAAAACTCCGGTTTACTAACAAGAGCTGGCAATAAACTTAGCAATTACCTACGAACCTTACTAACACAAACTTACAAAGTTTTTCCTACAAAAGTGACAATACATTGTCGTTTTATCAAGTGTGTTAGTTTTAAGTGTCTAATGTTAGTTTATATGATTACTAGCTGTCCCGCGCGGTTTCACCCGCATTTCCGAGGATAGTATGTTTTCCCGGGATAAAAAGTATCTAATGTGTTAATACAGAACATATTCTATGTGTGTGCCAAATTTCCTCTAAATCCGTTCAGTAGTTTTTGCGTGAAAGAGTAACAAACATACATCCATACTCACAAACTTTCGCATTTATAATATTAGTAGGTTTTTCAAAAATGGCCTTAATTCCATTAAATACTGTAAATACATTGAGATATACCTCATTCAATTTGAACTAAAATTACCGCAACGTATGGTCACTGGGCACTTGCGCAGACTAGAGCTAGGCGCAAGCCGCCGTCGCCCCACCCCTTTAATCCCTCGCACTCCCGTTGAGAATTACGTCTACACTTTCGCTCATTACACGGTTTTTCAATTAATATTATTTTAATTATTATTAAAAATTAAAGTATTTCTTTATATTTTTTTAGCACCAGTATGATTTTGTATTATCGACTCTGAGACAGTCGTCGCTGAACTATAATATTATAAACGCGAAAGATACTCCCTCACACAAAAACTACTGAACGGATTTGGATCAAATTTGGGACACAGATAGAATATGTTCTGGATTAACACGTAGGATACTTTTTAAACATACGACCCCTCGGGAATGCGGGTGAAACCGCACGGGACAGCATGTAAACCATATTTTGGTTATATATTCATCTATACAACGTGTAATGGAAAGGATATTAGTTACCGGTTTTTATTCAACAAACAAACAAACATACAGCCTGCCTGTTGGTAAGCGTGGCCTATAGACTCTTGCTAAATTCAAATTCAAATTCAAATTCAAAAAGCATTTATTCAATTTAGGCCCTGATAAGGCACTTGTGAACGTTAACAAATGGCTCTACACCGGTTCCAAATACAACTTGAACTGAGAAGACTCCGGCAACAAACTCAGCAAGTCTTTTTTTTTTTAATATGTAAATAGAAGTATTACAATTACAAAATATATATAACAATAGCCTGCGAAGCGAACAATTCATTCAAATGCATTCTTGTCATCTACAAAATCAGAAACATTATAGTACCCTTTCGTGCATAACTTCTGTTTAACTATCTTTTTGAATCTATGTATAGGTAGCTCTTGGATTTCTTTGGGTACTTTATTATAGAAACGTATACATTGCCCCTTGAAAGAGTTAAGGACTTTGCTGAGCCGAGTTAATGGTACAGCAAGTTTGTGCTTATTTCTAGTGTTCAAACTATGAGTGTCACTATTCTTAGGAAAGTTATTTAAGTTTTTCCTCACATGAATAAGATTTTCATATATGTACTGTGACGACACTGTCATTATATTAATAGATTTAAACTTGTCTCTCAAAGAATCTCTAGGCCTTATTTTATATATTGCGCGGACAGCCTTCTTCTGCAGTATAAAAATTCTATTGATTTCGGCACCACTACCCCAGAGGAGGATACCGTAAGACATCAAACTGTGAAAGTAACTGAAATAAACTAATTTTGCCGTAGATTCGTCAGTGAGAGCGCGAATTTTTCTCACTGCATAAGCTGCAGAACTAATTCTATCCACCAATTTACAAATGTGAGGGCTCCATTGTATCTTATTATCTAAAGTGATACCTAAAAATACAGTTGTTTCAACAAGATCCAGTTTTTCGCCTTTAATTACAATATTTGTGTCCGAATGTCTCACATTGGGTAGACTGAATCTGATACATTTTGTTTTTTTACACAACTACTGCTACAACAGGAGTATCACTCAGCATTGCCGACCCTATAGGCCAGTGTTTTTCAATCTGTGGGTCGCGACCCCTAGGGGGGTCACAAATCCTTCACGGGTCGCCGGTAGAAGGAAAAAGGCAAGGTAGACTTCGCGCAAGCGGGCGTCCAACTTACCTCTTACTTAGTTGCAAACCTCTCGCGGCTTCTTGCAAACAAATAAATAAAAGGTATCAAAATAAAGAAACTCATTATTGTAGTCTTTTAATTTATAAATTCTGTCTGTCTGACAAGGAGGTCGCCAGAATTTTTCAACCTGTAAGGGGGTCGCGAAATCAATAAGATTGAAAAACACTGCTATAGGCTATATCAGTGTTTTTCAATCTGTGCGCGACCCCTGGGGGTTACGAAAACTTAGTCGGGGGGTCGCCGGCAGAAGGAAAAAGGCATTGCAGACTTTGCGCAAGCTTACCTCTTGCTTAGTTGCAAACCTCTCGCGGCTTCTTGCAGACTAATAAGTAAAGGTATCAAAATAAAGAAAATCAAATTTGTAGACTTTTAATTTATAAATTCTTTGTCTGTCTGACAAGGGGGTTCCAGAATTTTTCAACCTGTAAGGGGGTCGCGAAAACAATGAGATTGAAAAACACTGGGCTAAATCATCACGCTGACGTTTGTCATAAATGATACAGCTAGTAATAATATAAATGCAGTAAACTCTCACGCTACGGTCACATAGATCTATCTACTTCGCGACACACACATATTGTTACTTTTTTACCACCATTTCCCCGCTATATATAGCAGGAAACTGCATGTAGGTTTTTGTTGTATTACGGAGAGCATTATCTACTTAGGTACATCATATCGTTGTACGAATGAACATTGAAAAGCGGTCTAAAGTAATATACGTCATTTTAAAATTGAAACTGCGTATTTTTTGTACGAAACCTTTGGTGTAGCAAGCATCTTTAGACGGTAACCGCTTTCCATCAGGCGGGCCGTTTGCTTGTGTGCTACCTTAGTTGTATAAAAAGTGTATATTCTGCCCATAGGTGTTCACTGCTGAACATGGCCTCCCCATTGACTGCCATAACGTACGGTTTTGGGCGGCTTGCATTTAGCGGTGCCCAGCGATTCTGATAAGGACGTTCATACACTTGGCGGAAGGTCGTCCTATCGGCGGCGCGGCGGCGGCGCCTACTAAAGCTCATCGCTCACTTTGTCAGCACCGCTCCATCGCAGCAGCGACCCGGCACCGCCTCAACTCAATTCAACCACTAACTGCCAGCGCGCCACCCGCGAGGTGGCAACTCGCGGGCGGCGCGGCTTTGGCAAGTTACCGCTTGTTGGCGTCACGCAGCAAGGATGCGGACCGCACGCTCGAAGCGTGTGGTCAGCAGGACTAGTGGCTTGTAGCGGCAAGCGCGCTTGCCGCGAGGCGTCAACTATTTTATCTTTTCATTGTAAAATTTACTTTAACGCATACGATTTAAAGGCCTCACTTGCATGGCAAGATAAATGCCGAGGCGTAGCCGTGCTGTTACAGTGAGCGGTGATCCTTAGATTTAACTTAAAGCTTAAAAAAAGATTTTTATACAGGTAAGTTGCGCCCCGCGCCCGCGGTTGCACCCGCGTATCCAAGGGATATATTACTTTCCCGAGATAAAAAGTACCCTATATGTTAATCCTTCCTTGAAACTATGTTCAGAACCAACTCTGACTAGAATTCTGCTTGACATTACACTTGGGGACACTTTGTGTAGATATATAATTAAATCTACTTTAAAGAAATCTACTAAACAAACAATTTTACATCTCAATAATAATATCAATTGCAGGAAGGATAAAAACAAGGTTATCTGTGTACTTTTGCAAAATATAAATTTAATTCTGCTTATAAATAATATTTTTGTATCAAAATAATAATTTAAATAAATTATATATCCACAGACTTCGGATACGATAAGCATATTAGTAAACTAAAAGGAAAATTTAGGGTTTAACTCCATATTATTCTACTTTTGGTTATGCGCGTTCATTCAATAAGTCAGTAACGTGCTATTATGGAATTTTTGCTGTTATGTCAAATTCTGTATCAATTTTAGGGTCGTCATCGTGCGTGTGATACCTCTGGTATTGCAAGCGTTCATAGGCCGCCGTATAGTTCATAACCGCTCATCAGGCGGGCTAATTAATACTTAACAGTTAAATGCGTATCATTTAGTACAACATTTTTCAATTGTTTTTTTTTGTTTTTATACCACTAAGGTGGCAAACAAGCATACGGCCTGCCTGATGGTAAGCAGTTACCGTAGCCTATAGACGCTTGCAACACCAGGGGCATCACTCACATCACATCACAAGAAATCTCTTCACACCCTTTTTGAAGAACCCCATGCTGTACTCCAATGGGAAAACCACGGCAGGGAGCTCATTCCACAATCTGAGCGTCCGCGGAAGAAAACTCCTTTGAGCCCGCACAGTTCGAAACAATTCTGGTTTCTTGATTAATAGGTGGTAGACTAAATATCTAAATTATAACCTCGCCTTTACACAGATATATCGGCGAGTGTAGATGGCTCTCTACGGCGGGTAACTAACTATGCCTGTTGGCACCCCAGGTAACAAAGGGAGTACTACAATTTACTGGAAAGTGGAGCTTTCAGGTTTTTTTAATTATCTGTTTGCTTATAATTGGGGAGCCTAGCCGTCGGTCGAGCCTAGCTCTATAACTGAGATCTTAAGATGACTGCTTTATATTAATTATTTCAATAAATATAATATATTAATAGATAAGCAATATATTATATTATTGGAAATTGTAAATAAATTAATTATTTATTTTGAATTACCACAAAGCATCGTAATAGCAGTTTATGCATCATCTCACATTTCAGATAAAATTAGCTTTTATGATCTTTCAATGTCCTTTTTATTCCCACTCGCTGAAAAGATATTCAACAAAAACAGTAAATAATATAATTTCTCCTGTAAAATTTGGTTTTACGGTTACCGACTTGTTGTATAGGGACGTCGATATAATGTTATCATATATTGGCGTGAAAAACAGGAAATAAAATGCAATTAATGCATTTATAAGAATTATTAAATGTGATCGGTAACAGTAGTTTCAGTGACTTCAATATCAGTGTACTACTTTTTAAAACCATCAGCAAAACAAGTGATCAATTCGACATGTATGTATTTATTTTTAACCGACTTCAAAAAAAGGAGGAGGTTCTCAATTCTAATGTATATTATTTTTTTTTATTTTTTTTTATGTTTGTTACCTCATAACTCCGTCATTTATTAACCGATTTGGAAAAATCTTTTTTTATTTGAAAGGGTACACTTCCCGTTTGGTCCCATTGTCAGATCAGGATTTGATTACTTCTTAGTGTACTTTGAAGTCGGTTTAAGTTTTTTGTAAAACAGTCCAATTATTGATTTAATGAACTGATTTTAATTGGGTGGATTTACAAAACTAGTATAAGTATTATACTGAGATTAAATCATCAATTACTATTATGAAATTTGCGTTTTTTCCAAGAATAATTTATTTACTCGAGAGTATGCATTTTGGCGGTAGGTATGGGGTGTTGACATGTTATCCGAGAGTATTTTAGTGGTGGCTGAAACACAGCTAGTCAGATGACAGTCTTGATATTGCAAGTTCACTAATCCAGCTGAATAAAGTTAAACATTTCACAAAAAAAAAGATCGTTATGATGCATGATGTAGTTTGAAAGACCCTATTACGACTCGAATCGGTCTCGATTCGTGCGCTGGGTTGGTATGTTCTACCATTTTATGCATAAATTTTAATTATTAAGAGGAAACGCTGGTGGTGTTTTTTCCATACAAAAGTAATACTCAGTTTCCTCTCTGGATAATGACACTAGAGCTATGATTATTTTACCATGTACTCTGTAGGTACCACTGTGTGTCCCTCGGTTGTGTTTTTCTCCATAAATTAATTATTATAAGAATTAGCAATAGGCGATCCCATCAACGACTGCACCAGAAGGGCAGCGGTTAGGGACGAATGGCGGCGTGTTTTGAAGCGCGCCACAAATCACACGTCGTGACGACCACGACCACTCTGTCAAGAGTGACACGCATGAGAAGAAGAGATAAGAATTAGGAGCCTTCTAAAATCACAAAAACTGACCATTTTTTCTGCCCTTAAAAGACGTCCAGCAAACAAATTTTACGAATATAAAAAATAAAAAGAAAACCGACAGACATAGCTAAAACCCTTCTTATTCCTATTCTTGAAAAAAAAAAAAAACGATCCAGTATTGGAGGAGGAAATTACGAAATAGCGATTTCGTCTATTTTATATAGGTATAATCGATCCAAGCTGCAGTTGTCTCTATCGTCCCTCATACATTTATATCCCAGCAACAGCGCGATATCAATTTAGGTAGTTAAATACCTATTTGTCAAATTTCTTGCAGCCATCCTTTCCTCTTAACCCATTGTTTCTCGCGAGAGACGCGCGTCCTATTATTCAATTTATGTCATTGTTATATTTTTAACCGCGAGCCAAGGTATCACTATTTTATATAGATCCAATGCCTTATTATTATTATTTTAACCTATATTAATTAATGGTAACAAAACATTGTCACGCCTAGAGGTATTTTATGTTGGGTACATTGAGTGTAAGGAATATGTGTGAATAATAAAAAGTTTCTGGTACCTGTGGTGTAAGCTATGCATGAATGTGTCAATCAATCAGTTTTTACCATTATTAAAATAAAATATAATAAAGATATTAATATTTGCGAAAAAAGAATTTAATTATTATTATATTAGGTACATGTCTTGAGGCAAATAATTTCCATTTTTTTGCATAATACTGACTTCTAAACTAGTTACCGTTCGGCGGTTTCAGCCGCCTCCTGAGGCTAAGAGATCTGTTGTTTTTGTAAAAAGTATCTTTGCTTTAATATTTTTTATTTAAAAATAAAATAAAAAAAATAAAAATAAAATAATATAAATCTTATTTTGAAAACACCGTTACATGACAGCTCCTTTTATGATAAATCATTTACCGTCCAAGCGGTTCGCCTCTGGAATGCATTGCCGGTTTCAATAAAGAGAGCGCCATCACTTCCAGTATTTAAAGATTATGTTAAAAAGTTCTATCTTTCTATAAACTAACTAACTTCTTGCTGCTATGAATGTTTTTATTGCCTAGTACCTATATTTATATGTATCGTAGTATAATATTTGGTTTGTATTTATTTGTACAGTATCTATTATATTCCTATACTTATATATATATTTATATATGTAAATTATTTTTATATGTATTTAATATATTTTTTAACTATGTAAGTACTTATTTTATTTATTGATTTATCTTTTTTATTTTCTTTATCATAAAATGACACCACCGTCTTTTATAGTATATTGATTCCTCTCCATCCAAAGGTTGTCTGGAAGAGATCGCTTCTTAGCGATAAGACCGCCCATTGTACAGTAATTAATTTTAAGTACTTTTGTTCTCTTTTTATTGTTTTTGTTTTTTTGGTGTGCAATAAAGAGTTATCTATCTATCTATCTATCTATTTAATTGCATTTCAGCCGATACGTCGTCAGACAGAAATTATAGAACTACAGTTCTACGAGTTATAGTTCTGCAAGAGACATGGAAGACATTTTCGAGACAATTAAAATATTCCAGACGGTGCGACGGCTACATTGCGCTGGCCTATCAATATCAGTAATTACAGTATTTTTTGCATGTTTAACATGGATATTGGTACCAACATTTCGGCGGTTCAAAAATTATGTATTTATCAATATTATTACTGCTGGTTTATTGTTTAATATAGTGTATATCGTAGGACTGGACCAAATTTTCCAATTGCAAATGTCCAAATCAAGTAAATCGACTGCCATTTCGTTTTTTGTATTTTTGTTTCAATCATGTTTTCAACACTGGTTCGCAGTTTTATGTATAATGTTTTACAATCAAATAGTTAAAGTATTTAGTGATAATAATTCACTCGTAACAAGAAGATATTTAATAAGTAGTGTATTCGCTTTGGTTGTACCATTGATTTTGTCATTCATTTACTTAATGCTCGATTGTTTTCCTACAATTGGATTTAAAATAACACAAACTATATATTATACTTTATTGTTACTTTTAAACGGTATTATTTACGGAAAGATGTTGTGGTTTTTGTTAAAGAGTAGCGAAGAAAATAGATCTATTGTCAATCGTCAAGTACAGATAGCCACATTCATATTTTTAATGTCCTTAACTGTAATGTTGTTTGATATATGTCAACCTTACTACGATATGGATATTCGCTTATTTTGTCCCGTTGCAGTATTTTTTTTTCTAAAACAGCTTTTCATTTGTGTTCTTTTCATGATGTTAAAAAAGAATCGTGCCTTATGGTTGGAAGCTATAATCTGTGCTATAAGGAAGATAATTGTACAAAAATCTTCAACCAACATTAACTCGTCCTCCGCTTGAGGTCTAAAATAGAACTTCAGATAATGGGATTTCAATGAATCCCAAGTTACGCGTAAGCCTCGCATTTTCCTTCTAGCCACACCAGGAACTACAATGGTGACTATGGCGAACCTAAAATGTATTAATAAGTGTAAATCTGTTAGATAGAAATCCTGGATATTTTTGTTAAATGTTAAATAGGTTAAGCTAGTATTTTATGAAAAGTCTGTATTTGAGAAATAAATTATTATATTTCATCGTTTTATTAATCCTATTTTATTACATAATCTTATATTATCAAGCCCCCTAAAAAGGAAGCTAAGCAATATTGCTAACGCAATTCATTTTTTCGAATTTACAGCAGAACTTAAGTAATTAATCAATTCCGAGTCTTTTAATAAATTGAATTGTACATAATAAGTAACTATTTTACCAAAAAGTATTGGAATTACGTAGGATTTGTCGAGAAATCGAAAAAATGAATTCCTTAGCAATATTGCTTTAGCTTCCTTTTCAGCCCCCCAAAACATATTTATATTTCAATTAATTTCTATACTATACATAATACGTGACTACTGACTGATTCATCAACTAGAGTTTAAACCGCTGGGACTACAAACTTGTAATTTTGGTAGGTATCTATTGAGATGGGATTTTTGGAATAAATAAATAAATATCCTGGGCCAATTCCTCACACACGGTCATCTGATCCCATACTAAGCAGAGCTTGTACTATGGAAACCAGGTAACTGATATAATACATATACTACTTTTTGTTTGTAAATACATACATAAAATATACATAATTACACCCAGACACAGGACATACAGGCATATTCATGCACACAAATACATGTCCAATGTGGGAATCGAATCCACGACCTGCGGCCAGTTAGGTGGAATCTTAAGCAGAGTCTTAACCAACTGCGCCAACTAGCCCGTCTTAATTTGGAACTTCAACCATAAAAGGGGGGATTTGGTTTGTATCAAAAATCTTATTCCTTGGGTTTATAAAATTGAAACATAGCATTTAGATTATTTACCTGAATAAATTTGTTTTTGAAACCTACCCCTAAACAGCTAGTGAAGCGGGATAAAAAGTACCCTATGTCCTTCTCCAATCTCCATACTATAGACTATCTGCAGGCCAAATTTCATGATGATCCGTTGAGTAGTTGAGGCGAGAAGGCATGACAAACAAACAAATTAGCTTTCGCATTTATAATATTAGTTAGGATTAGGATTTAAAAAAATACAGGACTTTGATAGTACAATAGATATTTCTAAATTCTTAAAACACAGTTTTTTCAAGAAACCCGACTATTGCTACAGTCCCGAATAAAATACTGTGCGTGAACAATATGAACATATTTGTTTGTTCAGTGCCTGCGTTTTGGGGCCGTCATATCGGGTCATATTTCACTAACATTTCTTAACTAAAATATTTAAATTTAACTCCGTGTGTCACGGTTATCGTCTCACTACCGTTATCAGTAAAACATTTTAAGGAAAAACATATCGACAGCCACATTCAATAAGTCAGTAATGTGATTTTATGGACGTTTTGCTGTATATAACAAATTCGGCATCCATGGACCGGAATCAGATTATTCTTATGATATTTACGAACATAATTATGAAATATGCTTTTATAAATATACAAACAAAATTAAATCAGCAAAAGTATTGTTACCCATCAATACAAAATATTAATTTTGTAACATTGTAATTAAGTCTTAGTAAATAAATATAAAATAATAATTTTAGTTTGGCGTTTACCGTATAATTGGCGTAAATAATCTTCATGATTTTGTTAGTTGGTAAACCTCATTTCACATAAAGGGGATAGAACCTTTGTGGCATAGCTAGCCGCCGCCATTTTAGTTTTTTTTCAATGTCGCGGCGCACGATGAAACTGGTATATATGGGTAGAGGACACTTATACAAACAAAAAATGATAATAAATATGGTGGCCTAAAGTGTCACGTTTCCGAGATATTTGGAGGTAAAGATCGCCATATGAGAATTATGACAATCATTAAAAATTAACTAGATTGTATACAAATAATAGTTCCCAGGTTGATTTATAATTTTTTTTTGAATAGAGTAAATTACTTACCTACTAAACAGCATCGTAATATTCGCTATGAACCACAATGTTGTCAAAGTAGCTCGGATCGTGACTTGTGTTCCATCTTTTTTTTTTTTTTTTTTTACTATTTCTAGGCCTGTGTTTGACCGCAATCTCACCATGGTAAGTGATGATGCGGCCGAAGGTGGTAAGCACACAAAGCCTAGAAAGAACTGGCTCTCAAGTGCAGCTATCGGAACACACCGAAAGGTGCTTGGCGACAGAGTTTCAACTTGAGGGTGGTAGCCAGCCAGGCGGGTACTACAAAGTACCCTACCACCGTGCTATGGTTTCCTCACGATGTTTTCCTTCACCGAAAGCTCAAGCTCATTATAGGATTCGAACCCGGGACCTTGGTCTCGGTATCCGACGTCACTACCACTGAGCTATCATCGCCTTAATTATTATACAAAAAAAATACCCTTCATTATTATACAAAAAAAATTACAATACTTGTCCTAAAATCTATGTTACCAAATTAATTGGAACTAAAGATAAATAAATAAATAAATAAATATCCTGGGACATTCCTCACACACGGTCATCTGATCCCAAACTAAGCAGAGCTTGTACTATGGAAACCAGATAACTGATATAATACATATACTACTTTTTGTTTGTAAATACATACTTAATATACATAATTACACCCAGACTCAGGACATACAGACATGTTCATGCACACAAATGCATGTCCTGTGTGGGAATCGAACCCACGACCTGCGGCGCGTAAGGCGAACCTTAACCAACTGCGCCAACTGGGTCAAAATCATCATCATCGCTAAGTAATGCTATCTGGGCGCCAAAATCGCAATAGCGTCGTAAATAAATATAAAAAAACCCGGTCCCGCGGCCGGCCCGACCTAATAAAACTTCCACCTAAATGAAAGTCCCGTTTTCGTGGAAGACTGCTTACGTGCACACAATGCCAAAAAGGGCAAGATCAGACCCGACGAATTATAGGCCTATTGCCATCACCTACCATTCTCTCTAATGTCATGTAGCGAGTGATCAACACGCAACTCTTGAGATACCTAAAGGATCACGATTTGTTGAGTGACCGACAATATTGCTTCCGCCATAGTCCCTTGGCTGTGATGTGTCTATGTATACACTAGAAGGTCACCAGCCGAGTGTTCACTTGCCATCGAGAGTCAAGGTGGCGAAGCCATTCGATCGGGTCTGCCACCGGTGTCTTCTAACAAAGTTACCAGCATATGGGCTTCCCGAGGGACTATGCAAATGGGTAGCCAATTTTCTGTCCAGCAGATGCATAAGAGCTGAGAGATATAAATGCTGGCGTCCCGCAAGGGTCTGTACTGTCCCCAACACTGTTCCTGCTGCATATCAAAGAAATGCTGTCTATTGACGGCATTCATTGTACAGAGGACGCGCATCGCCCGCACCGCACCGCCGCGCGACCGCGCCACGTCAGCACCTTTTACGAAGCCCATGCCTGAAAAGCAAACCATGCGTGCTGCCATGCCAAACACTCCGGTGTATATTTCTCATCTACACTACGCCACCAAGGCGGAGGACATCGTGGAGTACATTCGCCAAAGAATCAAGTACTCGCTGAGGGTGCAGCTGTTGGAATCGAGCCGCAACGTCAACTGCAAGGCGTTCGTGGTGCGAGTATCAACACATTTTCTGCACCTCGTCATGGAAGAGGACTTTAGGCCGCAGAACGTGGTGTTCCGTCGCTTTCGCGGACAAGTGCCACATGGTCGCACGAAGACAGTGCAGTGCAATAGTGTTAACTAAAATATGCTTAAGTGTTTTATACTAACAAAAATGTTTTACTATAATATTTATGTTAGTTTGTAAGGTATTTATCTATGGGCCCCAGTAGTCTGATAATAAAGATTTATTATTACTATTGCAAATATTCCTCGTTTCGTGGTGGAGGAAAGCAGCGAACGGCTTGTGTCTGAAATCGAGAGCTCACTAACTAGTGTCTCCGATTACAGTCGACTAAACCTAGTCCATTTCAACCCCACTAAGACCCAAGTCTGCGCGTTCATCGCTAAGAAAACCCCATTTACTGTGGCTTCACAATTCCAGAACACGGACATCAGTGAAAGCATCGGGATCCTCGGCATCGACATTTCTAACGACGTCAATAGGCCGTCTAGATGAAAAGGTTAAACTGCTAAGTATTTATAAAAAAGTGCGGTAAAATGTCGAAATTTGACCCAAAAGAACTTCAAAAAGCTATACAAATAGCAATAGCACCACTAGAAAACAAAATCGTGACACTATTAAACACAGTAACGGCACTACAAGAAGAAATCCGTGAACTAAAAACTGCCAAGTCAGATGTTAGAGCAGGACAGGAAGCAACAAAGACAATAAAAAATGACAAGCAATGCACGAACGTAAACGATGCTGTTACGGTAACAAAGTCAGCTGACGAAACATACGCTAAAGCTACGTCATCCAGCGAGCGAGAGAACCGACGAGTGAAACGATCACAAACACAGTCTGTATCAAAAACGACACGCACACAAAGAACCTCAACAACTTCAATAACTCAAGGAACCAAACCTGACTGTGACAATCCTACCCTCAAACCACCATCGCTAAGCCTATCTATGGCCGAATTGGACACACCCGCAATAGACGCAAAAAAATGTAAACAAACATCTACACCTACGTTGGTAAACCTGGAAACATTGAATGATACACCTAACAATAACACGAGCACAATAGACAAAAACAACGAAATCTGGGAAGAAAAAAAACGACGCCCTAAAGGTAACAAAAGAGCAATAGTTGGAACAGCAACCAATACACAGTTGAGAGGCATTGAAATGCTAAAACACCTACACGCATGTTACTTTAGTACATCGACAACAAAGGAGGATATAATCAACCACCTTAAAAACATCAAACCTGACATGAATTACACAGTGGAACAAATAGTATCGAAAAGAGATACCTACAACTCCTATAAAATAGGCATACCGGCAACTGTCTCTGACCTCTTCCTCAACACCTCTGTGTGGCCGATGAACATTAGTGTCTCACCGTGGCAGCCCTTTCTCCGCACAAAAACCTCCAAACCTGCCACCTAACAAGCCCGCTGCTTCGTGCAAAAACAAATGCGACAACAAAACGACTGTAACTGTCATGAACGTCCTAAACCAAAACATTAATAGACTTCAAAATAAAACAGGGAAACTTGAATGTGAGTTGCAAATAATGAAAAATATTGACACTATTTGTTTAACCGAGCACTGGCTGACCGACGAGAACATAAAAAATGTAAACATAACTAACTATAACCTAAGCGCTCATTTCAGTAGATCAACGCGCACTGGTGGAGGGGTATGCATCTATTCTAAACAGTCACAGTCATTACTCGTGATAGAAAGAACTGAGATTACGCAACTGTCTATTGAGTCTCAGTTTGAAGTGTGTGCTGTAGAGTATGTTGGTCTGGGCTTGATTGTGGTATGCTTGTACAGACCGCCATCAGCGGACTTATCATTATTCATCTCAAAACTGAGTGAACTACTCCGACTGCTCGGACTCATAAACCTCAAAGTCTTAATTGTCGGAGATATGAACATTGATTTACTTTCAACATCGAAATATACTAAGCAACTATACGACACGCTAAAACCCGCCGGATTAAAGTCATTAGTTAAATTTCCAACGCGAACAACAAATAACACACAAACATGCCTTGATCATGCCTATACCAACATAAGTAAACTTGATTATCTTGTTATAAAGCCAATTGAGATGAATATTTCTGATCACAGTGGTGTACTTTTGACTTTAAAAATATTAAATACTTCTGAACCAAATCCCACTATCTGTAAGCGATCATATTCCGAAAAAAACACAAGTAACTTTATCCAAAGCTTGACATTATATGACTGGAATACAATTGTAATAAAATCATTATGCCCTAATGAAACACTTACGTCAATCTTTAACGTAATTAAACATATGTTTGACATTCACTTCCCAGTGAAGAAATATCCCGCACGAAAAAATGTTAAAGTGTGGATCAGTGACCGTGCAATCACATTACGTAACACTATTAATAAAACGAAACACCTGATTAACTCTAATAACTCCCTATCGAAGACACTCTTAGACTTAGAAACCCAACTTAAATTAGAAATTAAGCAAGCGCGTAAGCTATACGTTAATGATATTATCCACAAGTCAGAAAATATTTGTCGGGGTGTTTGGAAAGCAGTAGCGTCTGAAACATGCCACAAAGTTAAATGCAACGCAGTCGACCTGTTGATAAGCAAGTCGGCCGGCAACTGCGCCTGCGAGCGCGCCGCCGCCGCGGCATCCGATCTGAATAGGTTTTACGTCGAGGCAAACAAAAATGTTAATGTTCAACCGTGCATTAATACGGCCATTGAATACCTAAACCTTTTTACACCCGCACAGTTAGAGATATTTGACTGCGAGCCTTTCTCATTGCACGAGTTAATAAATGAAGTTAAATCCATCAAACGTAAGGATTCGACGGATGTTTATGACATGTCCACTAAATTATTTGACCACATTCCTATGTTTATCATGACAATAATATGTGAGTCTTTCAATAGATGCCTTCAAAGCGGTATATTCCCAAGCGTGTTAAAAATAGTTAAAGTACAGCCAATATATAAAGGAAAAGGTCATATGGATGTGCTAAAGAACTTCCGCCCTATTTCACTAATTCCAATTATGGCAAAGGTTCTAGAAAAACTAATGAGCAATCGACTTATGTCCTATTTTCACGCAAACGGATTACTAAACAGCCAGCAGTATGCATATCAACCGGGGAGGTCGACAGCAGATGCCACTCGTGATGTTTTGAGTAAAGTGCTATGCCACATCGAAGGTCGACGTCATACTGCAGCCATTTTCTGCGACCTGTCGCGTGCCTTCGAATTGGTGAACCATGCTCTGCTACTCAAAAAACTGGAACACTACGGCGTAAATGGCCCGTTCTTGAAAATGATCTCTTCATTTCTTAAGGACAGATCGCAACTCACTTCAGTGCAGGGTACTAGATCTGACATTGAATATATGGGTGACAATGCCGTCCCTCAAGGCTCCATTATGGGCAACTACCTTTTCCTCATCCTTATGAATGACTTCACAAGGGCTTCCGACGACGCCGAGTTTGTGATGTTTGCTGACGATGGTTGTGTCATCGTGAATGCGGAGGACCATTGCCATCTAGGCATCAAACTTAATAAGGTGATGAATGAGGTAGCCAATTGGTTCACCGCGAATGGAATGGCCCTAAACATGGAAAAGACCAATATAGTCCACTTCAAGTTAGGGCACAATACAGTGGATAGTCTAACCATTACTTGTGGAGGCCTACCAGTACCACAAGTTGATGAGGTGAAGTATCTAGGCTTTATCATGGACAAGTCCTTGACATGGGCTTCTCACATAGACATACTGTGTGGCCGACTGTCCGCCGCATGCTTTGCTCTGTCTCGTTTGTGCGGTAGTCTCCACATCGATAACATCAAAAAAGCGTACTTTGGGTACTTTCACTCATTAATGATCTATGGGATCGAGATGTGGGGGCTAGCCTCTGAGCGTGACAGGATTTTTAAGCTCCAAAAGCGAGCTGTTAGAATTATTTCTGGAGTCGAGTGGGATCATCCTGCTAGGGAGCTGTTCAAGGAAATGAAGATCCTCACAGCCCCCTCCCAGTATATACTGCAAGCTGCAAAGTACATACAGAAAAACCTTGAGTGGCTCCCTACGTGGGCCAGCTCCCATAATTACCGAACACGGGGAAGACATCGCCTTAAACTACCAACAAAAAGACTTACCAAGTCCCAAAAACAGGTCGACTACGTTGGCATCAAAATCTATAATGCCCTCCCTGAGAGCATTAAAAGCGCGCCGAGTAAGAGTTCCTTTACTTATAAACTCAAAACGCTAATGCTTGACAAGGCATATTATAATATCGATGAATTCTTTGCGGAAAAGTTCACTGATTCACACTAAAACATCTATAAAAACTTACGTTTAAAATTTAGATGTTTTTAGTTTACCTATTGTGTAAAAATGTTTTAATAATATTATTATTATATTTTAGTATTAATTACAATTTCAAATGACATGTAAGATAATTCTTATCAATAAATGATGATATGATATGATGATATGAACTAGCATCCAAATAACTCGAAGCGCTCAACAGAGCGAAGTAGTACTTCACATCGGAGCAAAGGCTGCAACTTTACAAGTCGCAAGTCAAGCCTTATATGGAGTACTGCTCTTACCTGGATACCAGTTTGGGCCTTTAGACTTGGTTCAGCGACGTGCCATTAGAATCGTCGACGATCCCGAGCTCACAAGCGGCTTAGGGCCCCTCAATCTGAGGAGAGACTTTGCCTCCTTATGTATGTTCTACCGCTTGTACAACAGACAGTGTTCTGTAGAATTGTTTAACCTGATGCCTACGGCTACCTTCTACCATCGCAGGTCGCGCCATTGACGGGGAGTCAATAAATAGTTCAATCAACCTGGGAACTATTATTTGAATACAATCTAATGCATATAAACACGTAATAAGTTCATTTTTAATGATTGTCGTAATTCTCATATGGCGATCTTTACCTCCAGATATCTCGGAAACGTGACACTTTAGATCACCATATTGCTTAACATTTTTTGTTTGTATAAGTGTCCTCTACCCAAATATACCACTTACACCGTGCGCCGCGACATTGAAAAAAAATCAAAATGGCGGCGGGTGGCTATGCCAGCTCCCATACAAAAATGTTCGTACCCCTTAGCTTTTATTCTGTTTCAAGAGATATTCAACAGAAACAGTACCTAAATAAATTGCTTCTGTAATATTTGTATTTACGGTTACCGACTTCTTGCATGAAGGCGTCGAAACAATGAAATAATATATTGTTCGTGCAAAACAGGAAATATTGGGAATTAAAATATGTATATAAGAAGTAATGTAATATGTATGGTAATGTGACCACTAACAGTAGTTTTAGTGAGTGGTGTGTCTTTGACAATAAAAACTTATATTATATTATTCAATATCAGTTTACTTTGAAAACAATCAGCAAAATAACTGATCAAATCGACATGTAAGTATTTTTTTATTTTGATAGTTTAATTAACCGATAAATTTATTATATTTAGTGTGGATTGAATCACTAATTAATTAAGAGTGAACTTTGCGTTTTACCAAGTCTTTATCCAAGAATGACTGAGAATCTACTCGAGAGTAAATTCAATGAAAGTTCACTATTATAATCTAGCTAAATAAAGTTTACGTGCAAACGAAGCGCTCGTGGTGTAGCATGATTATCCGTTCTTAATCGATCGGCAAAGTTAAGCTACCACCGTCGTGGACGGTACCTGGATGGGTGACCGACTAGTGGTATTTCAAATCGAACGTTTCCGTGCTTCGGAAGGCACGTAAAGCCGTTGGTCCCGGTTATCACTTAATTGTGATAGTCATTAAGCTAGTTGGATGCCTCCAAGGCGGCTTGAAAAATTCCAACAGTAGGTTGACCACTAGCCTACCTCCACCGATCCGCAGTGGGCACGCGTGGTGGAGTATTGTGAAAGGAGGCCAGTGCTCAGCAGTGGAACATTATTGGCTGATTGATGAAATAAAGTTTATTTCTTTATTTAAGAGCCTAGTCCTCGAGCGTGGTAATTTCTCATAGAGCTCACACATCGACACATTCTGCCTACACAGATGCGTCTCACAGTTATATTACACATTGCTTTGAGACAGACAACTATGATTTACGGCGCAATGGAATAATTATTTATACAGTGCGAGTTCGCGCCTGTAAGATTAGTAAGCATGTTATAGAAACAGCGCAATGTATTTAGCTATTCACTCGCCGCCCCGCAGTTTGCGAGTAGCCGTGGTAAAAGAGATGGCAATATTGGCAATAGAAAAGGTTGGAGCCACAGTGTTCGCGTGATTCGTGCTAATTAGGTAAGCAGTACCGGATCATTCTTGATATTTTTCTTTATTGAGAATATTGATTAACTGTGTTATTTTTATATCAATCTTAACAACTACTTTACCTTTACTTACTTAAATCCATATAGGTATATACAAAGAGAAAATGGCGTAATGACTGATCCACACACAGCTAGATCGTAAGGTCTCTTAAAAATTTAAGAATCTTGAAATTTTTGCCACAGATTATTCTTATAACTTACTAGCGACCCGCCTCGGCTTCACACGCGTACAATGTAGTTAACTAGGTACTATGCTGTGTGGTGACATTGCACGCGCGCCGCCCCGCCCGCCGCACGAGTACAGTATGGCGAATACTATTTTTGGTACCTAATTACCCGACTGACCCGGAAGGAGGGTTATGTTTTTCGAGTGTATGTATGTATGTATGTATGTATGTATGTATGTATGTATGTCTATTTCTTTGTGCCGCTCTGCAGCCTAAACGGCTTGATGGATTTAAGCATATGAGGTGTCGTTAGATTCGTCTTGACTGGGGGAGTGTCATAGGGTATATTATTTTTATATGGTGCCTAAGAATAAAAAAATAGGGGGGGGGGGGGGGTATTAAAAATAAAAGTTTCGTTATTATAACAATATGGGTATCAAATGAAAGCTTGTAAATAGACTATTCCATATATTTTTTACGTGTCTTTTACTTTTTGGTTTTTTCTATTGAAATAAAAAGTCATGGTAGTAAATCAAATCAAAATCATCAATACCGGTTTGGAAAGTTGCATTTGCTGAGAAATGCCGGTAATAAACTCAGCAATTACTATTTTTAACATTTTAGATTTATTACATAACTATATATGTATACAGGTCGTTGTTTTGGTCAGCGACGAGCGACTCAGGGTCGATAATACAAATGATACTGGTGCTAAAAAAAATATAAAAAAAATACTTTATTTTTTTTTAATAATAAAAATAAAAAAAATATAATTTTGAAAATCATGTAATAAGCTAAAGTGTAGACATAATACTCAACGGGAGTACGAGGGAGTAAAGGGGTGGGCCGATGGCGGCTTGCGCCTAGCTCTAGACTGTGCACGTGCCTAGTAACCATACTTTGCGGTAATTTTATTTCAAATTGAATAAGGTATTTCTCAACATATTTACAGTATTTAATGGAATTAAGTCCATTTTTGGGGAATATATATTTTGTACTACCGCTCCTGGGTCGCTTGTCGCCGACCAAAACAACACCCTGTATAAATGAATTAATGTTCGTTAGTCAAAATTACTGGTCCTAGATACTGGTCCGATTGCTCTCAAAATCGATATTTGAGAGTCACCGGGTTCACAAAACAAGAATCTATTCTCAAAATTTTGATAAAGCGTCCTCCATTTTGAACTTTTTAGATACTGGTTCGATTGCTCTCAAAATCGATATTTGAGAGTCCTCGGGGTCACAAAACAAGAATCTATTCTCAAAATTTTGATAGTGTCCGCCATGTTGAACTTTTTATATACTGGTCCGATTGCTCTCAAAATCGATATTTGAGAGTCCTCGGGGTCACAAAACAAGAATCTTTTCTCAGAATTTTGAAAAAGTGTCCGCCATGTTGAACTTTTTAGATACTGGTCCGATTGCTTTTAAAATCGATATTTGAGAGACCTCGGGGTCACAAAACAAGAATCTATCCTCAAAATTTTGAAAAAGTGTCCGCCATTTTGAACTTTTTAGATACTGGTCCGATTGCTCTCAAAATCGATATTTGAGAGTCCTCGGGGTCACAAAACAAGAATCTTTTCTCAGAATTTTGAAAAAGTGTCCGCCATGTTGAACTTTTTAGATACTGGTCCGATTGCTTTTAAAATCGATATTTGAGAGACCTCGGGGTCACAAAACAAGAATCTATTCTCAAAATTTTGAAAAAGTGTCCGCCATTTTGAACTTTTTAGATACTGGTCCGATTGCTCTCAAAATCGATATTTGAGAGTCCTCGGATTCACAAAACAAGAATCTATTCTCAAAATTGTAAAAAAAATTCCGCCTTGTTGAATTTTTTATATACTGGTCCAATTACTCTCAATATCAATATTTAAGAGTCCTCGGGGTCACAAAACAAGAATCTTTTCTCAGAATTTTGAAAAAGTGTCCGCCATGTTGAAAGTATCTAAAAAGTTCAAAATGGCGGACACTTACAAAATTTTGAGAATAGATTCTTGTTTTGTGACCCCGAGGACTCTCAAATATCGATTTTGAGAGCAATCGAACCAGTATCTAAAAAGTTCAAAATGGCGGACACTTTATCAAAATTTTGAGAATAGATTGTTGTTTTGTGACCCCGAGGACTCTCAAATATCGATTTTGAGAGCAATCGAACCAGTATCTAAAAAGTTCAAAATGGCGGGCACTTTATCAAAATTTTGAGAATAGATTCTTGTTTTGTGACCCCGAGGACTCTCAAATATCGATTTTGAGAGCAATCGGATCAGTATCTAAAAGTTCAAAATGGCGGACACTTTATCAAAATTTTGAGAATAGATTCTTGTTTTGTGACCCCGAGCACTCTCAAATATCGATTTTGAGAGCAATCGAACCAGTATCTAAAAAGTTCAACATGGCGGACACTTTATCAATATTTTGAGAATAGATTCTTGTTTTGTGACCCCGAGGACTCTCAAATATCGATTTTGAGAGAAATCGAACCAGTATCTAAAAAGTTCAAAATGGCGGATACTTTATCAAAATTTTGAGAATAGATTCTTGTTTTGTGACCCCGAGGACTCTCAAATATCGATTTTGAGAGAAATCGAACCAGTATCTAAAAAGTTCAAAATGGCGGATACTTTATCAAAATTTTGAGAATAGATTGTTGTTTTGTGACCCCGAGGACTCTCAAATATCAATTTTGAGAGCAATCGGACCAGTATCTAAAAAGTTCAAAATGGCGGACTCTTTATCAAAATTTTGAGAATAGATTCTTGTTTTGTGACCCCGAGGACTCTCAAATATCGATTTTGAGAGCAATCGAACCAGTATCTAAAAAATTCAAAATGGCGGATACTTTATCAAAATTTTGAGAATAGATTCTTGTTTTGTGACCCTGATGACTCTCAAATATCGATTTTGAGAGCAATCGAACCAGTATCTAAAAAGATCAACATGGCGGACACTTTTTCAAAATTCTGAGAAAAGATTCTTGTTTTGTGACCCCAAGGTCTCTCAAATATCGATTTTGAGAGCAATCGGACCAGTATCTAAAAAGTTCAACATGGCGGACACGTTTTCAAAATTTTGAGAAGAGTTTCTTGTTTTGTGACGCCAAGGTTTCTCAAATATCGATTTTGATAGCAATCGGACCAGTATCTAAAAAGTTCAACATGGCGGAAACTTTTTCAAAATTCTGAAAAAAGATTCTAGTTTTGTGACCCCAAGGTCTCTCAAATATCGATTTTGAAAGCAATCGGTGCAGTGTCTAAAAAGTTCAACATGGCGGACCCTTTTTCAATATTCTGAGAAAAGATTCTTGTTTTGTGACCCCAAGGTCTCTCAAATATCGATTTTGAAAGCAATCGGTGCAGTGTCTAAAAAGTTCAACATGGCGGACCCTTTTTCAATATTCTGAGAAAAGATTCTTGTTTTGTGACCCCAAGGTCTCTCAAATATCGATTTTGAGAGCAGTCGGACCAGTATCTAAAAAGTTGAAAATGGCGGACACTTTTTCAAAATTTTGAGAAGAGATTCTTGTTTTGTGACACCAAGGTTTCTCAAATATCGATTTTGAGAGCAATCGGACCAGTATCTAAAAAGTTCAACATGGCGGACACTTTTTCAAAATTCTGAAAAAAGATTCTAGTTTTGTGACCCCAAGGTCTCTCAAATATCGATTTTGAAAGCAATCGGTGCAGTGTCTAAAAAGTTCAACATGGCGGACCCTTTTTCAATATTCTGAGAAAAGATTCTTGTTTTGTGACCCCAAGGTCTCTCAAATATCGATTTTGAAAGCAATCGGTGCAGTGTCTAAAAAGTTCAACATGGCGGACCCTTTTTCAATATTCTGAGAAAAGATTCTTGTTTTGTGACCCCAAGGTCTCTCAAATATCGATTTTGAGAGCAGTCGGACCAGTATCTAAAAAGTTGAAAATGGCGGACACTTTTTCAAAATTTTGAGAAGAGATTCTTGTTTTGTGACACCAAGGTTTCTCAAATATCGATTTTGAGAGCAATCGGACCAGTATCTAAAAAGTTCAACATGGCGGACACTTTTTCAAACTTCTGAGAAAATATTCTTGTTTTGTGACCCCAAGGTCTCTCAAATATCGATTTTGAAAGCAATCGGTGCAGTGTCTAAAAAGTTCAACATGGCGGACACGTTTTCAAAATTTTGAGAAGATTCATGTTTTGTGATCCCGAGTTCTATCAAATACCTTTTAGAATTTTATTATGTATCATCATATATTTCCGGTCGGGCTTTAATAATAATAATTAATAAGAAATGTAAAAACATTGAATAAGTTAGTACAAATACCTAAATTAAATAAAATCTCGTACCTTGATAAATCAATAAATGTATTTTCTTTCTTTATTTTACCTCAGCAGTCACGACCTACCTTTATGTCAATGACACAAGACGGTGGCGACCTTCAGCGAGCATCAAAGCGACGTGCTCTCACTTTGGACTCGAGAAGGACACTGGATGATTTTTATGCGCGCATTCGAATTTATACAAATTCAAAATATGACAACCGCTCCATAGTAATTACTATGGAAAATGGCGCACGGTTTTCATGCAAAAGCAAAGAATATTTTAATATTTTATGGATTGATATTGTAAAAAACAGAAAAGGTAGCGTTGGGGTTCAACCCTTTTGTGTTTTTATTTAACCACTAAGATTTTAGTCAATTCATTCGAAATACTATAAATGTTGCAAACAGCAAAGGTATATTTTGTGGTTTTGAGAGATTTTATCGAGTTTTTTTGTTGGAAATGAAGGATTATTTCACAAATATAACGTGATAACATTGTAGGTATACCTTTTAAGATTGTAAAATGCTTTTTAAATGTTTTTTAAACGTACGATATCGAAGATTTTTCTTACAAACCGTAACAGTCGTTTTGGCAGTTTTCAAGGACTACACTCTTAATGAAAATGAAAAAATATATAGCATTTTAAATATTATTAGCAAAATATATTTTTGTGTTGTTATTTATTTTCCTTAAATTCAAATGTTACGTAGTTCAGAGCCATGAATAATAAAACAGAGTAAAAAGTTTAAAATTAAAAACCGTTACAATTTTTATAAGCTGCTGTTACAAGCATAAGTCGGACCGTAAGCATATAGTTCTACACTTCATTACTACATAGTATAAAATGAAGTCGCTTTCCGCGTCTGTCTGTCTAGTTGTCTGTTTGTCCGCTAACTCCTAAACCACGGATTTTGATGCAGTTTTCACTATGAATTACATAATTTTTCTAGGAAGGTTTATATATATAATACATCCATATTATAATTATTTCCATGTATATATTGCCTTTATAATTTTAATGTAATTTTAGTTTAGTTTAATATGATTTTTATAATTGATAATTAAATAAATCAAAGGTACATAAAAAAAAAACTAAAAAAAACTTCCATGTTATACATAAAGTCGTAATAAATTAGTGAACTTCCTCTTGAGGGATGAATGTTTAGGAAAAAAAAAACTTCTTTGACTTGCATAGACTCTCCAAAAGATTTTTTTTTTCCCTCTGATTATTAATCTAATATTATTTTTTGATTACTAATGACTTATACATTCATCCCTCAAGAGGAAGTTCACTACAGAACATATATAAAAAAGTCAATTTTTATGCGATTGAAATTAATTATTTTTTGAATCCTTATCTAATTAAATAAGTTATTTACGACGGGCATTTAATGTAGATAAAGTTTGCTCTCAACAGAAAATCATTACCATTTATATTTTAAAAGATATCACAGATTTAAAATTAGCAAGAAACAGTATTTGCGATACCGTGAACGGGCGGGTCAAGAGTTCAAGACGGTCGCGGGCGCGGGCGTGTAAATCGCTCGACACCTCACGACATTGCACCCGTGCGAAGCTGGGACGGGTAGCCAGTGGCGTAACAATAGGGTGGCAGGGCTGGCAAAATGCCACGGGCCCCCGACCCAAGAGGGCCCCTGCCCAAGAGGCCGCGAGCTCAAAAATATTTTTTTACATTGTACCTGAGTATTTTATTTTATTTGAAAAGTATATTTTTATAAGTTCTGCTTAAAATCCAAAGTGAGACAACTAGTCTCCAATACGCATTGGGCTAGCGTGGGGACTACAGACTATTCCCTCTCGCCTAAGAGAGGAGGCCTATGGCCATTAGTGGGACATATACAACGTGTAATTGAGTACGCTGAAAATCTCGAAGTTTATTATAATTAAACTGAGTACAACGTGACGATTTTTACTGATAGGGCCCCATCAAAAGAATTTTCCACGGGCCCCAGATGGTATAGTTACGCCACTGCGGGTAGCATAAAATAAAAAAACTACCCTTCAAAGATTTCTTGAAATCAAGAGAGCGAGCTATTGTTTTCCCGGGATAAATTGTATCTTTGTGTTAATTTTCAGCCGTTACGCTGTCATTTAGAAATTGTTGATTTCGATACACATAAGATAATGGAGGTGGCGCGACGGCTAAATTGCGCTGGTCTATCAATCTCCGTAATTGCAGTATTTTTTGCATGTTTGACATGGTTACTGCTACCAACATTTCGGCGGTTCAAAAATTATGTATTTATGAATATGATGACTGCTGGTTTATTATTTAATATAATGTATCTCATAATAACGGACGAAGGTGCCCGAGTGTCCGATTCAAGTATAATTGCCATTATATTTCGTACGTTTCATTCTTCAGATATAATACACAACATGTAGTACTTTCCTTGTACTGGCAACTCCGCACTTATTTAATTATTTGCGGGTATTAGAATAAATACCCCACTAAAACAGGCGCACCGTCCAGCTCCGCCATAGCGGTCAACCTCATTCTTTTTTCGTGCGCGGCAACGAGCACTCACTGGTGAGAATATCTGCTAAATATATTGATATTTCTTCAAGGTCACCTTTGACTTATATTATTCAATAATGCTTAAGCGTAGAATTCATAGTGAAATTGTTTTACTTTTTACGAGGAAAAAGTTTAATGACTTTCAAACAAAAAATAAAAACGTGTAATTATTACACATGTATATATTAATTCTGTTCAAGACAGTGTGTGTGTGTGTTTATCAACAGGTCTTCAAAATGTACAGCGGCTACGTGTTACGATCATTTGCATCTTTACGCTATCCTGGGGGTTAACCGAGAGTTAACACGAAGGAAAATATAGCATGATGCGTAAAATACTGCAACTACTACGTGTTATGATCATTTGCATCTTTACGCTATCCTGGGGGTTAACCGAGAGTTAACACGAAGGAAAATATAGCATGATGCGTAAAATACTCCAACTGCTACGTGTTATGATCATTTGCATCTGTAAGCTATCCTAGGGGTTAAACGAGAGTTAACACAAAGGAAATATATAGCATGATGCCTGATATACACTTGGAATTTAAAAAAAAAAAAAAAAAAAAAAAAAAAAAACGTTTATAACGTTTCAGAACATTAAAAACGATATAATTTATGATTTCCCACGACGGACCCACGCAATATTATGCAAATATAACGGAGTATCCACTTCCCGGGGTCCAGACAGCCACTAAATCGAAGCGGAACGGCAAGAAACCTATCTGTGCTGGGTTGGTGCTGGGCGAGCCTACGAACGAGCTGCACGCTTATGATGAAAACATCTACTACTATACGTTGGGCCAGCACTAGATTCCTATATGGAAAAAAGGATTGAGGTATTAAAAATCTTAGAGACATTACTCAAAGATTGTTAAATACCTACCAGACAATTGAGAATTCCTTAAACGCCTTTTTAAATCCCAACGCAAAGGCTGCGGTGTCTCCATTAAGTTAATATATAATTATATTTAAAATAATCAAGACCAATAAGGTCCCGATATAACCGCTACCCTTGCTTTAAAGCGATTACCATGCCCTTTTTATTGGAGCTATATAGTACAGGTTAAAACCGTTGGTTCTTTCGGGGGGATGCGCGTCCTATAATAACAATTGATGTCATTGTTATTTTTTTACCGTGATCTAAAGGATTAAGGTCCTTTCTGATGGCTGTAGGATAATAATATAGAAGCACAAGTGAAAAAATACATTACATGTATTCATTACATACAAAAAATTATCACTTTATGAACAAAACTCCTTTGGAAAAATGCTATCAGAATCAATAAAAGCCTCTTAAGGCTACAGAGCAACAAGGCTCACAAAATTAAAACATGTACACAAATAGCGACGTCTGCGCCCGTAGCTAAAACTGGAGTAACGATAGACTTGGCTATCCTTGTTAACCCTCAGCGAGAAGGGGGGCCAAGGTAAGCACCCATGAGTAGCGAAGTCGTACTGTACGACAGATGTAACATTTGGTAACGGTGGTCAACGGGGCTCACACACAGGGCCCTGCGACCCCGCCAACCAGGGCAAACGCCGTGCTTACACTCGCTGTTAACCGTGCAAATACATGCACATGCATAAATACACATAAATTTTAGATCATCAAAATTTTATTTGGATGAATATCACCAAAACAATAATTCAGAATTTTTAAATTCATAAAACAAAAAAAACAAAAAAAAAAAAAGTTTCTCAACATCACTTACTCTCAAATACCTCTGACGATAAACGAGTCAAGATAACATGTCAGAACCTATTGACAACTTTAGAATCTGACCCACGAGCAAGAATCTTATAGATAAATATATAAGATTCTTGGCCACGAGATGATAAGTCATTTTTTAAATACTTTTTAACCCAGAAATCGAAAACGGTGTCAAAATCTTCATTTTAAATTTATCAAATGAAAAAAAATGAATTTAATCCTATGCCATACCACGCCATACTATATGGCACCAAGAAAGTTTATAAAAATATTGAAGGTAGCTAGGACCTACCTTACATATAACGATGTTTTATCTTTCATATTCTTGATGGTTCGTTATGTATCTATGGCTGAACATAAAACGAGTACGAATACAGTACAAATGATTAATGATCAATTTTGAAAAATTTCCGATTTTGTAGATATGTTTTTATCCTTACGTAATGATAAAAAGGAACATATATTAAGTTCCTTGCATCTGCCTGTTCAGCGGTTAGATAATACCTATCTTACTTAAACAAAACGTCTTGAGACACAAAAATAATTAGCATTACAAACATATTAAGCATACGAAGGCAAAATTTTGGCCTTCACCTCTAATATTATTACTTGATCTCAACTGGTGGTAAAAGAACATCCTCTCCTACATGTTGTTATTTTTTCTTTGCCCGACAGGGTCCACAATGTTATTTAGATATAATTTACCACCTAAGGTTTAATATTGATATCGTGGAATGCAGATGAATATGAACATTTTCGACAGCTACTCCAATCTGATAAATCTCAAGTTGAACTTTTACAGATTCATTCAGGTCTGACCAGACCTTCTGTATTAACGAAACAATAAACCTACGGAAATCGTATAGGTGGCATCCAATTCCCCCATCTAAATGTGCCAATGGTGCGAGGAGCTGTAATATAGTTCGCTGGTTCAATCAAAGCAAGGATAATAAAAAAGCTGATGAAGAAGCTCGGGATGCTAACAGTGATATAGAACTGACATTTACTGGTAATGCATTTAAGGACTTTATAAAAATTAAGGCGAGGCAAGATATTCATTTATTCGCCTTTCACATCAATACTAAATTCTAACGCCATCGATACGTGTCATGGAGGCCAGACCCCGATGCCTTAGATGCGTTCACAGTTTCTTGAAAAGTTAAAAATATAATATTTTATATAAAATATAGATTAGGGCTAAAGTCAATAAACACTTTTCCATAGTGAGCTTCTCAGACCTGGTTCTTTTTTCCCAAAAATGATTATTTCAGATATCATCTTTTCTTCTCATAGGAACCCACAATTGAAAGGAACTATTGGGACTAACTAACAGCGTACGTAGGCCCCAGGAATGCTTCCATAAAAGGAGGCGTCTCCTTACCCCGTTAGATTTAATGATAGCATTAATTTCTTTAATTTCCTTTGGAATCGATCAGAATGGAAAGCGTAAATGTTGTGCCGACCCCAAGTGATTGGGAATAGGGCACGTAGATGATGAGGATGATTCGTCTTTCGATGAGAGTATTAGAGTCAGACTTTTCATAAGTGCCTGCGAAGGTCTATTTGAATAAATGATTTTGAATTTTGAATTCTTTTTCAAGAATACGTAACAACAATATAGCATCACTAATTAGTGTTGGTGGTATTACCACCAACACTTATTGAAACAGTATAGATCCTTTCAAATAGTTTAAGAGTTTGATTACCTTCAGTTTTATTATTTTCAACAGAAAACTTTAATAGGTCCCTTAGTAGTCGCAAGTCAAAATTCAAAAACGTTTATTCAATTTAGGTCCTAATAAGGTACTTACGAACGTTACAATTACTGATTCTACCGCCAGTTGTAAGTTTACTTTCGGGTATCGTTCGGATTTTAACGAACAGATTAGAAGGTTATTAAACAGTTCTATGAAGTATAGCTGAGTATTCAAAAATATACATTTTAAGTCTTACAAAATATGTAAAAAAAAAAAAAAAAAAAATCTTACTTGCTTTATGTACCGCTCACAGAGCACAAACTCTTAGAATTATTCAACTTTATTCGAATGGTGTAAAAATGATTATTTCTGATGTTATCAAATCGTTCGGCTGCTAGTCCCTACCAACCAATTTTATTCCTGCCTTTGACAATACCTAGTAAGGATATTATGTACACACGGTGCTGCTGCTCGCCAATTCTCTTTTCTTGAACTTGGCTTGACACGCTACCGCGTGTCTAGATATATTTGTCCATCAACTACCGCGTGTCTAGATATATTTGTCCATCAACATTTTTTAAAGTTTACCAGTCGGTTTTAAGACTTAAGACCGAACTCGATGGAAAACCTTTTGATGACGCACAGGCGACCTATGTGTATTTAAGGCTGCCACACACAAATCATCAGTCGATGGATTAAGCAAGTGTTAGCAGCACGCGGCGTGGACGTGACGATGTTCGACACGCAGCGCGGGCGTCTCTCTTGACGTGATGAGGAACTCAGTTACCAAACACCTGAGACTGTGCGTGATGATACTGCTTTCGCCAGATCTGTATTTTTCTTATAATACATTTACAAAATGAGTTGAAGTCATTTAAATGTACAAGTAATATTTTGTTAAGTAGGTAATTAAATTAAGCCATAGGTACCATAACCTTACAAAATTTTCATCTCTGAACATCTACATGTTGTGTATTATATCTGAAGAATGAAACGTACGAAATATAATTGATGATTAAACGAACTTACCTGTAAGTGAAGTTCTATCACAATTATATGAGTACGTTTCATTCGAAGATATATGTTCCCTCCCGTCCCAGAACCCAAAATATTGAGAAAATTTTGTTGTTCTCTAAATAATGAGGTTGACCGCTATGGCGGAGCTGGACGGTGCGCCTGTTTTAGTGGGGTATTTATTCTAATACCCGCAAATAATTAAATAAGTGCGGAGTTGCCAGTACAAGGAAAGTACTACATGTTGTGTATTATATCTTCGAATGAAACGTACTCATATAATTGTGATAGAACTTCACTTACAGGTAAGTTCGTTTAATCATCAATTATATATTTCATTAATTTGTTTAGATTATGTTTTGTACACTGGTTCGTAGTTTTATGTATAATATTTTACGATCAAATAGCAAATGTATTTGGTGATAATTTAACTAGAAAATATTTAATAAGTAATTTATTCGCATTGGTTTTACCGTCGATTTTGTCATTTATTTACGTAATGTTCCTTTATTTTGCAAACCACATATTACATACTATGGAATTTAAAATAATATTAGGTATATATTTTACTTTACTGTTACTTATAAATGTTAGTATTTACGTAAGGGCGTTGTGGTGTTTGTTTAAGGGTAGCGAAGAAAATAGATCTATGGTATATCGTCGAGTACTGACAGCCACATTAATCGTTGTATTGTCTTTAGCTCCGATGTTGCTTGATATATGTCAACTTTACTACAATACTGATCGCTTTTTATATCCCGGTATTATATTATTTTTTCTAACACAGCTTTTCATTTGTGTTCTTTTCTTTATGTCAAAAAAGAATCGTGCCTTATGGTTCGAAGCTATAAACAGTTGTATGAGGTATAGAGTTGTACAAAATTGATATTTCAACCGACTTGAACGAGTGACTGTGAGCTGTAGACCTCGGGAGCCTCGACAATCATATATATGAAATTCCCTTGCAGACAAAAAAAACATATAGTTATCGAACCAGGGGGCCTACCACAAGCTCTTAAAACAAGGTTAAAATAACCTTATTTGTCTTTTCTCCCGTTTTGACGCCGGATGTCAAAGAAAGACAAAAGTCAAATAAGGTTATTTTAACCTTTAAGAGCTTGTGGTTCGCACTATGATCACAAAATTTCATGACCTGTCGGGGAGAACAGCTGGACATCCCGCGGACATCTGGACAGATATACAAAAGCTTTTTACAAAGTTGGGGCGCTACTCTCTTACGAATAATTGATTTATGTAGGTATATTTAGTTAGAGTTACTAGTCGACCATCAGAAAGGTAGGTTAGTTAGGTACCTGAACCGGAGATGTTACGCTCGTTTCGCTCACTCGTTCAAAAAATGGTGGAGGTTTAATTTATCGTATGTTTTTTCAATGTATTCACTGATTTCTCGAACACGGTTTATCCGATTCGGATAGTTTATACTGTATAGTATTAAAATAGGTCACGAGGTTGTCCCATATAAATGTTATCTTAATCTGACCATGGGCTTTGTAGATATGATGGAATTCCAGCACGGATATCGTGATTCAAGCATTTTATTAATGTTGTCGACAATACAGGGTGTTGTTTTGGTCGGCGACAAGCGACACAGGAGCGGTAGTACAAAATATATATTCCCCAAAAATTGACTTAATTCCATTAAATACTGTAAATATGTTGAGAAATACCTTATTCAATTTGAAATAAAATTACCGCAAAGTGTGGTTACTAGGCACGTGCACAGACTAGAGCTAGGCGCAAGCCACCATCGCCCCACCCCTTTACTCCCTCGTACTCCCGTTGAGTATTATGTCTACACTTTAGCTTAATACATGATTTTCAAAATTTTAATTTATTTATTTTTATTATTAAAAAAAATTAAAGTTTTTTTTATATTTTTTTAGCACCAGTATCATTTGTATTATCGACCCTGAGTCGCTCGTCGCTGACCAAAACAACGACCTGTAAAATAAATTATATGCATATCCTCCTTAACAGTGGCTAATCTTGAGAGGTATTGAATACACATAAATAACTCAAAATAAAAAAAACTTATTTTAAATCGACTTGAAAGTGGATACACTGATCTGACTCTAATCTGACACTGGTTTGGAGTACATGTTATAGGATAAAAGCAATAAGCGCAGATAAATGTTGGATTTAGTTTTCTTATAACTGGCTCGATGAATTGTCCTGAGGGCGAACCACAAGCTCTTAAAACAAGGTTAAAATAACCTTATTTGACTTTGGTCTTTCTTTGACATCCGACGTCAAAACGGGACAAAAGACAAATAAGGTTATTTTAACCTTATTTTAAGAGCTTGTGGTAGGCCCCCTTATTTGCTTAGCAAAGTAACTTTTTGTGTACCACGGAAATTGCCGAGATGTTGTAATAAAAAGCTATTTTGTCTACAAAAGAGCTGTATACGAATTTAATATTGTATGGGAAATATAAATAGGTCATAGATTTAAGTATTACATAATTACATGTTATTAAAAAATCACAAGCGATTAAAATATTAGTTATAGTTATTTGAATAAGTACTTCGTAAAAAAAATCATTTTTTATACAAGCTTTTTTTGATTGACTGCACTTTTTGTTGACTGTACTTGCATTGTCATCCAATACACTAATGAATACCAAATATGAAGTCAATCCGACCACTGGAAGTGGATGAAATTCGACCTGCAAGATTCCACCCGAACAAACATACATTCATACATTGCAAGTTAAATAAAAGCTTGTAATTATATTATATCAATTGTTTTCTTTCATTTCTTTAAAAAAAACATTTTGGTCTAGTTTTAATCATAATAGCCAGCGCATTTATTAGTGCATGCAGTGCTCATTTATAAGTAATTCTACACTTGATTTAGTTTTTAATTGTTTTATTATTATGTGTATGTCATTGCTAAGGAGCTAAATAAAATAAATGTGTTCGTACATAATTATACCTCTTTATTATTTAACCCATACAAGCATTGTTAGGTGCAGGTTGGGAACTGCTTCTGAACTGATGGGGTACCAATTTTGGCCGCGAGAGGCGCTGGTATGTAACCGCCCTCCATGCTGAAAACGTCACGTGTCTTCATCTGATCTTCTGTCATTGAATATTGACGCGACGACGTCCGTTTGCGTTCACATTGAATTTTTTTTAATAAATTCTGAAGAAATAGCAAGGTGCCGTGCACTTTTTAATCTACCAGATAAATAAAGAAGAGTATTTAAGTGTGACGCCTGAATACCTATTGAATATCTACTGAAAGGCTATTGGAAAATAACAATCCCACCAAAAACATTTTCATGTAAAATGTTGCCGCCAAGACATGGCTCGTACTGTCAAAAAGTTATCAGATCTCATGTAGAGCCAAGCTTATAACTACATGCACTTACTCTATAAGCCCTAACTTCACAACCTCTACACACCGTAGTCAAAATTTGTGGCTTGGCCGTTTCGCTACCGTCACATGGGAGTAAGGTGAAAAATGTATTCACTGTTCATTGCTTTTTTGTTATTCAATAGTTCTTATAGTATTGAAACGGCCAAGCCACAAATTTTGACTACGGTGTGTAGAGGTTGTGAAGTTAGGGCTTATAGAGTAAGTGCATGTAGTTATAAGCTTGGCTCTACATGAGATCTGATAACTTTTTGACAGTACGAGCCATGTCTTGGCGGCAACATTTTACATGAAAATGTTTTTGGTGGGATTTCACTTCTTTTTTTTTTGTTTGAAATTTCCAAGTTTTATAATTTTTTTGTTGTTTGTGTACTAATACAAGCTTACATACCAAATTTCAGCTTTCTAGGACTTCAGGAAGTACCCTATGAGTTTTGATGATCATCAGTGAGTCAGTGACGAAATCGGGGTTTTTTAGATATCAATAAAATCTAAAGTATAAGAGCTATGTTATTGAAACTTAATATGCTTAATAAGTTCACTATTGACATCATGTTCCGAGAATTTTGTTTATCTGGTATAATCCAAACCCAAGTTATGAGGGTTCAAAAAAACGACGAAGTGCTTCGAGAAAAGGTAGGTAGTGCCCTTTCGCTTCGCTTGGCTGTCTTGGCGGGGGGCACTCCCGTGCCCCCAGATCTCCGGAGGAACGGTAAGTGGTTCTTGATTTGTGTTTTTCAGTGCTTGTATGTGCATCAGGGTTACTGTATTGAACACACTCTTCGTTCCCTTTCTTCCTCGGCAGAATTTCCATTACAGTCCACTATCTATCTGCGCTACAAAATGTTTTTTTTTTTCTTTATATACCAGTTATCGGTAAACTAATTAGTACCCATTTTTTATTAATTTTACATACATAAAGTTACTTGTATTTAATTCTTATCTAATTCTTCTCGATAAGTCAACAAAAAAAGATAACAGGCAATTTATGAATAGTCAGGTATTTGAGTGAATAAATTATTTCATTTCATTGAACGGCTAATGCCCGGTTTCAATAAACAAAAACGAATCGTTTTGCTTACCAATGGTAGGTTTTTTTATTGCCAAACTGGGCATATAGATCATTTCGTAAGCTAATTTTACCTGTGATAGCTACTTCCATATGGGAGGGTCTGCTATGCAAAACTTTGAGGTCTTTGCTTCATTATTAGTAAAAAGATATAAGAGTCTTAATTTTAATAAATCTTAACCGATACCGGTCCGTAAATTATTGAAACCGGGCCTAATTAAGCTAGTTGGCTTCGACATCTATAAGTTCTATAACTCTTCTTAGTTTTAAGTTTGGCAACCAAATCCAAATTAGGGCTTATGTCGAGTTATATTATAATTTCCAGTCACAATAAATCACTTTCACACAGATCTCAGTCAGTCACCGTCCATAAAAGTCATGTTTTACTACAATGGTGGTCATTGTACCTACTAAAACTCTTCACGGACTTTTTGAGACAACTTGAAAAATCACGATACACATCATTTCAGTTCACTTCACTGATACACATGGATTGATCTTTATTGGATAAAATACCACCGTTAATATGCAATAAAACTCAAAATACACGAATTTATGAAAATAAAAAAGAAAACGCAACGTTCCCGCCAAAAAGTCCATCCATAACTCTACTTCCACGACAACTACTCCATTAGGTGTAACTTTTTTCTCCCATTACAATAAATTGTCCTTTACGACTTTTGCACATTGTTTTTTCTGACACAAAGACCACCCATAGAGATACCCGCATCACACCCTTATTCAGCGATATTTTGTAGCTTTCGAGTTAAGATTATTTTTCATATTTTTAAAACACTGACGAGGACATATTTACCACAATGACGTTATGACGATAAAATTTCATCGACTTTTCGACTTCAAAAAAAAAGAAGATTATCAATTCGAGACATGTATGCAATATTATTGGAACTGCAATATATATGTAATATATTCATATATGATAATCTATTAGGGCTTCCAAACAAGTACCTATACAAAATTTCATAGGTGTATGTATGTATGTATGTTTGTCCACGCATATCTCCGAAGATATCAATCGGATTGTAACCATTCTTTTTTTATTCATTTACATTTACTTCAACTTAGGGAACAGTGTAAGTTTCATCGAAATCGGTTTAGTAGTTTTCAAGATATGGACAAATATGTGTGATGGCCTGGTTTATTGATGCGAGCTACGTGTGTGGTGTCAAAGGAAAAACATCTCTAAACCTTGGTCAATTATAGTGCATTTCAGAAAAACTAAAAATGGCGAAAAAAAAAAAAAGCTTTGGCACTGCTATGCTCTCATATACATAGTGATTGCGAAAAATCTAGATAGCAGTTTAACATTCAAAGGAATAATCTAGATTCAAATATTCACACTAAATGAATAGACCAAACCGAATACCCCAATCCATTGTCTTTTAGAACAATGAATATGCGAGTTTTTAGTCGCTAACAAGCTAACGAGATTAACGAGTATATTCTTTAGGTAGATCGTACATGGGTCCCACTAGATTTGTGTGTGTTTGTACATTTCTTTACACCACTATAGTAAATATTCTGGGACATTCACACACAGATAACTGATTCCAAACTACCTCCACCACATATAACGTCCACCTGGTGGAAAGCGGTTTTCGTAGCCTATAGATTGCTTGCAACACCAGGGTGCCTAGACAAGATGGTTGTCGACAATCGTCTTCGTTAGTAAACGATCAACCTTTGTATGGGATTGACATAAGAGATTGTTAAAAATAACGTGATATTTCGATTTGAAATGTCAATCCCATACACAAAGGTTGATCGTTTACTAACGAAGACGAAGAATTATATTTAAGGCGATGATAGCTCAGTGGTAGTGACGTCGGATACCGAGACGAAGGTCCCGGGTTCGAAACCTACAATGAGCTTGAGCTTTCGGTGAAGGAAAACATCGTGAGGAAACCATAGCACGGTGGTAGGGTACTTTGTAGTACCCGCCTGGCTGGCTACCACCCTCAAGTTGAAAATCTGTCGCCAAGCACCTTTCGGTGTGTTCCGACAGCTGCACTTGAGAGCCAGTTCCTTCTAGGCTTTGTGTGCTTACCACCTTCGGTCGCATCATCACTTACCATGGTGAGATTGCGGTCAAACACAGGCCTATAAACAGTAAAAAAAAAAACCATCTTGTCCAGGGGGGCAGGGGTATCACTTAGACGTCACCTACACTTCACATGCAGAAAGGGTTCGAAGTGGAGTGGAGAGGAGTATCTGTGTCGTGTGCTGTATTGACAGTAGAAATGACAACGTTTAGGTGGGTCTACGCTAGGCAAGTCCTGCCCCAGATCTACGATTTTTTCAAACCGGAGTAGAAACTCGCTACATCTATCCAGCCTTTGAGAAAATTAAGTATTTCCAAAAAAATAACATACAATAATGTAGGTAGGTACATTTCAAAAGATTTTTCTCTCAGGGTTTTTCACTTTTCAAAGAAGAGAGGAAGAAATAAACTACAAAAATCAAATGTTTAATCAATTGAACAACGTGCGCTGGATGCTAGGCTCTTTGTGAAATCAATTTTATTTTTTAAACATATATCGCCCCCTACAGGAAAAACCAATTATCTGACATGAACCTAACTTTACAATACTGCAATTTAAAAGTTTGACGCTATGAATAAGTAATAAAATTTAGTAATCCTTGTGATTCATAGCTTAATTATGAAGGACATAATGAAGGACATAATTAATTAATTTAACAGTTGTTGAATTTTACATGGATATCTAGCTTAACGACAATCACAATTAAGTAATAACCGGGACCAACGGCTTTACGTGCCTTCCGAAGCACGGAAACGCTCGATTTGAAATACCACTAGGCGGACAACCATCCAGGTACCGACCACGACGGTGGTAGCTTAACTTTGCCGATCGATTAAGAACGGCTAATCATGCTACACCACGAGCGCTGTAGGGGCATGTGGCATGTCAAATATTGAAATAGAATGTAAATAAAATATTAATTTTCATCCGAAACAAAGAGATATGAAACTCGGTCAATAAATAAACATACCCTCTGCATACGATATTTACAGTACATAAAATACGAGAAAACGAGTCCCCGAACTGACTATTTACATTTTGAACATATTCAAAATACGTTAATGTTCAAACAAAGATAATTACATTACTGAAAATCCGGGGTAAAACCGCCGCGGCCGCAAAAATGAAATAAACGCAATATACCGCGGTATTTATGGTACAACCATAAACAACGTAGTCAAAATGTGGTAATATTAAAGCAGTGATAGCTCAAGGTAGCTAAGAATACGAAAAGAGGTAAAGCGTAGCGTTTATTCGCTCAAAGAACAGCTCGACTGGGGAAGTACCTCCACCTTACAGAATACCGCAGCCAAATAACTTTGTGTTGTGTTCCTGCGCGTGAGTAAGAACGCCAGAGCTTATTGGGGAGGGAAAAGGGTCGGTAAGGCGTGTGTATGGCTACGGTAACCGCTTATCACCAGGGCCGTTCACTTGTTTACCGACATCGTAGTGTAACAAAGGGAAAATCACACACCCACGATATTGACGTCGCCCACCATCACCCGCAATATAATGGCGTTATAGTAATCCTGATAGTATTATCCCACTCCTCGACCAATGGCGTCACCACTCGCTACGTGTGTGATTCTACGCGTGGGTAATTAAATTTCAAAGCTTGTACGAAGGGCTCAGGGCAGGTGTTCCCAAAGTGTGCGCCGCGGGCGCCTGGTGCCCCGTAGAGAGCAACGAGGGGCGCCGCGAGGCGTTCCTGGATTCCTGATTCTGGAGAATGGTAAATTCTCCAGAATCTAATCTTAGGTATTCGCGGCTGCAACTTCATTTAGTATCATTGTACCCTATTTCGACTATCTACGGGCGCCGAGACAATATTAAACTTGTGAGTGCGCCGCAAACTGAAAAAGTTTGGAAACCCCTGACTTAGGGTGTGAGGGTCGTTGATTCAAATCTTATAATAAGCTTGAGCTTTCTGTGGTCCTTGTAGTACCCACCTGACTGGCTACCACCGATAATAAAATACCTACTGGTGTGTTCCAACAGATTTACTTGATACCAAGTTTCTTCGTCTTTTTATGCTTACCACACTTTACCACAAAATCCTTTTCTTTTTTCATTTAGTTAATAAACAGGCAAAGTTGAAAACGCTCTCAAAACTCAACATG
Source organism: Polyploca ridens (assembly GCA_951394255.1). Taxonomy (NCBI): domain Eukaryota; kingdom Metazoa; phylum Arthropoda; class Insecta; order Lepidoptera; family Drepanidae; genus Polyploca; species Polyploca ridens. The sequence goes on along the minus strand of OX596265.1, from coordinate 11,145,196 downwards.
AACTTTTACAGCGTATGTGACGTTACACTTGCGTTGTTTAAGGCCGCACCTCACCGGGGGAGGGCAAACACGTTAAAAATAAAGAATAAACGAAACAACATGAATAAGTGGATTTCAGTTTTATTTTATTTTAGTATTTCATCCGACGCGCTCGTACTGTTGAATATTATATGGAATGTTATGTAAAGAATGGTTTTTGCTATCTTATGGATGTATTATTGTAATTTAAGTACATCTAAAGGTGATTCTATGCTAAAAAGGACGGGCCGTTGTAGGGGTTAGCATCATCAGATAAGCTCACATTTTCGGATTTATAATATTAATATTATTTTTAGATTGTTTAAATATATTTTTGATATTTAAAAAATGTTACATTGCTGAGTTTCTTGCCTGTTGAAGGCCGACTTACGAACTGGTGGTAACTTCAATACCTTGGGACCTTCATAAGGGCCCTACTAGGGCCTAAATTGAATAAATGACTTTGACTTTATAAATGGACGATTTCCGCCTTGCAAAGTTATCCACGATTCCCTGTTTTACCACATTAGGGGAGGACATTCAAAAAGGTCATTTACTAGATTTAACAGTCAAGAAATTTTTATAAATAGAAAAATATATGTATAGGTTCTTAATAATAGCAGGATACATAATTTACATCCAGACTACAGAACAAACACAAACAAGTTCTTTGTTAAAAATCTCATTTTTAATACAAGCTTTTTTTTGAGTGACTGTACTTTTGTTGACTATACTTGCGACAAATTACTCATCAAGACGAATCAAACGAGCCCAAACTCGATGGGGTTATGTGGTTTTATTACGGAGTTCCTATGGCCACCTTCCAGCTCATCAGATCAGCTCCACGTCATCATAATATTGCATTGTCACGCGATTTGCATATTCGTGCAAAATTTCAGCTCAATCGGAAACCGGAAAGTGGGTCAAATTTAACTTGCAAAATTCCATTACAGACAACGGGACAGGTGAAACTAAATAAAAGCTTGTAAAATATCCATACACCCAATTGCTTATCTATATGTATGTACTGTGGTTTATCAGAGGCGAGAATCGAGTCCACGATCAACCTACCAATCTATCAACCCTATTCACATATAATTGGTAGCAAGTCTCACCAATATGTCACGTATGTAAGGCAATAAATTGTGTAAAACAAATAGCGTTCTAGGTCCAATCAGGTTAAGCAATCTAACTGAGATCGGGTCAGTCCAGTGTACATTGTATATATGGACTTAGCTCAGCCAAGCGTGGACGGCGGCTGACTGTTACACCGATATGTGGATGGGATTATGTAAAGAATCGTAAATAATTGGACTGTTTTACAAAAAAATAAATCGACTTCAAAGTACACTAAGAAGTAATCAAATCCTGATCTGATGACAATGGGACCAAACGGGAAGTGTACCCTTTCAAATAAAAAAATAAATAATAATATATATATATATAGATAATAAATAATAATATATATATATTTTAAATTCGCTTGCATGTGGACGCAATGTATTGGCTCCCAGTACCTCGCCGTGCGCGCGTAGATAATCGCGAGGCAGGACTCACGAGATCAATGAGATGAAGTCCCCTATGAGCTCTGGCGACCTTAGTCACGCGCAGTAACACAATATAAAGTTATTTGGCTGCGGTATTCTGTAAGGTGGAGGTACTTCCCATAGCGTAGCATAGCGAATAAACGCTATGCTCTAGCTCTAGTCCCACTCGCATGTACACACGGCTACTCATCAAGCTATACATTTCCAATATAAGCTGACCTCTCATTGTAGGGAAATCCTATACAATGCGAGATCAGCTTACACTGGAAATGTATAGCTTGATGTGTTGCCGTGTGTACAAGGACATGGTGTCTGTAGCTACTTCGTTAGGTGCATTGACAATATGCGTCGATGTTTTGTTTTCGAAGTTCATTCAGTGCCGTTTTGTGAAAAATAAACTATTATTGTGTGAAAAACGTTACACTACGGTTTAACAACAACCCTCGTATGTAATAACCCGTCCACCTAACATCCAAGCGTGCGGGCATCCGGGCATCCGGGCGTCCGGGTGTGCGGGCCTGCAGTAATTTCTATGGAAATCGCTTTGTCGGTCGCTTGATACTCGTTAATGTGTTTACGGACTGAATCGATGATCCGAACTGTGGGTGTTGACTCATATTTAGGGTATACGGGCTTTTGGTTGGGATAATAATGTTGCCTTGCGAAAAAATAGTAATTTTAAGATGAGCTCAGTGGTGACGGAGAATGTTGGGGCAAAGGTTCTGCAGTGAGCTGGCAGCTGGAACTGGAACCATAGCACGGTGGTAGGGTACTTTGTAGTACCCACCTGGCTGGCTACCACTCTCAAGTTGGAAATCTTTGGACTCCTGCACTTGAGAGCTAGTTCCTTCTAGGCTTTGTGTGCTAACCACCTTCGGCCGCATCACTTACCATGGTGAGATTGTGGTCAAACACAGGCCTATAATAATATCAATAGTAAAAAAAAGTTGTACTAAATATGGACCACAGTTTTTTCGAGACATGTGGCTCGTAAAGCTAGTAAGCTGAAGTGGCAATGGGCAGGCCACATCGCTCGAAGAGCCGATAACCGATGGGGAAGAAAGGTTCTCGAGTGGCGACCACGTACTGGAGCGCCGAGCGGGATGACCTCCCACCAGGTGGACCGACGACCTGGTCAGAGTCACTGGGGGCCGCTGAATGCAAGCGGCCCAAATAGTTCGAAGTTGAAATCAATGGGGGGAGGCATTCAGCAGTGGACATCCTTACTAAAACCTTACTTTGTCTCTTATCATTCCGAACCAAAAGGCATTTTAAAGTGTGTTTTAAGCCCTAAAACACCATAAATACTCTTCCAAAAAGTTTTATTTAATTCAAATTCCTACTGAAAAATCCTTTTCAATGTTCATTGGTATAGTATTGTCCTAAACCAACACGTATATCCTACTTTGTATTTAAATAAGATACCCTCTCTCATAATAGGGTTGAACAAACGTTTGAAATACCTATTCTTTATATGTAAGTGTGTTTTTGATCCAAAGTACTGAGTTCTGACTGAGTAGTGATGGTACTAATTCGCACCATAATACAAAATAAATCGATAATGGTGCGGATTCTCTTGTTTATAACTAAACTAAATTTAGTCTTACTATATCTCTTTCTAACAAAGAACATAAGAAAAGGATGTTAGAAATTTAGTCCTGTCAAATTAGTCCAATGCTTGTTTTCAACGTAAATTTAGTCGCCATCTAAATACGCTGTTACGTCTAAATACCCGCAAATTAAAACGGCAAAGACTAATTTGACAGCTTAAATATGTTCTATCCTTTTTCAATAATGTTTGTAAGAAAGAGATGTGATGTGACTGAAATTAGTTTAGTGCAATTTTCAACAGAATCGGCACCAGTATCATTTTTCGAACGGACCTTGTCAGATGGAATATCTAGTAAGTAAGTAACATTAGAAATGGTGTGTGGAATAACTATAAGACTAATGCTGGAGTCTGCCTGTCTGACTGTTTGTTACGTTTTCATGTCTGCTACCAAATCAATTGACGGACCAGCTGGCGCGGTTGGTTAAGACTCCGGTTAAGATTCCACCTATCGTGCCGCAGGTCGTGGGTTCGATTCCCACGCAGGACATGCATTTGTGTGCATGAACATGTCTGTATGTCCTAAGTCTGGGTGTAATTATGTATATTAAGTATGTATTCACAAACATAAAGAAATATATGTATTATATCAGTTGTCTGGTTTCCATAGTACAAGCTCTGCTTAGTTTAGGATCAGATGACCGTGTGTGAGGAATGTCCCAGGATACTTATTTTATTTTATTAAAATCGAGAATTAACGGGCAACAGTAGTAAAGTTAACAAAATAAGATGTCTTAATCAAAATCAAGTTCAAAGACATAAACATGTACTTATGAATATAAAATCTACTAAACACCACCGATTCGTAAGTCTCTCTTCAATTGAAATGTACCAGGATATCATAAGTTTCGAGAATAAAGCAGGATCATATTCAAACAATCCCATTTCCTAAACTCTCGCACACAATCTAAGTAATAACTACCCAACCCAACAGGGAACAAAGCTTTAATAAACCACAACCATAGAGTTAGAATATTAATAGAGCGACTACAGCTACTAGATGACGTGCCGCGAGCAAGGGTACAGGCAAAATGCCTTGAAACGAAGTGCGCGTACACATTGTTTGAACGACTAAACAAGTTTTTATAAAAAAAAAAAATATTTAAATCAAGCTTTTTATAGTACTCATCAAGACTAATCAAACGAGCTCAAACTCGAATGGGTTATGTGGTTTTATTACGGAGTTCCTATGGCCACCTTCCAGTTCCATCATGAGATCAGCTCCACATCATCATAATATTGCATTGTCACGCGATTTGCATAATATATTCGTGCAAAATTTCAGCTCAATCGGAAACCGGAAAGTGGGTCAAATTTAACTTGCAAAATTCCATTACAGACAACGGGACAGGTGAAACTAAATAAAAGCTTGTAAATACATATATTATAATCTCGTTTTTTATTGATACCTATACCGAGTTTTTTTTATATGACTAAGTAGGTAAACAAGCATACGGCCCGCCTGATAGCAAGCGTTTACCGTAGCCATATGGCCGCTTGCAACACACGAGGCATCGCTCACGCGTTACCGACCTTCCCCCCTCCCCTATGAGCTCTGGCGACCTTAATCACGCGCAGGAACACAACATAAAGTTATTTGGCTGCGATATTCTGTAAGGTGGAGGTCCCCAGTCGAGCTGAAATGACAAGGAACATCGATATATTGTCTGACTGTAAAGCAACTTGTGTACGATATATCTGTGAATGCATCTATATGGAAACTGCTCAAGCTTTGCGCATGGTAACGTTCTTAACGCTATCACTCTATAATATTCTAGTTCTATGGATCACAACTGACTGGAGTCTAGTGAGTTTAACCACTGCAACCGGGCAACCGTATTAATGCTACACTAAAATGTATATGAACACGGTATACCCGTTTGAATTTAGCGCTGTTTATTATCTTTGCTAAGAATATACGTTTTCTATTATTTACTTTATATCATCAAAGAGGCATAGAAGAGGTAGAGCGTTGCGTGTATTCGCTCAAAGAGCAGCTCGACTGGGGAAGTACCTCCACCTTACAGAATACCGCAGCCAAATAACTTTATGTTGTGTTCCTGCGCGTGAGTTAGGTTACGTTGTTATGAGTATTATGTGGTAAGATCGCCAGTGGTCAACTTTTTTAGGCATGTGGACGTGACAGCTACGTTTTACGCCCGCTCTGCGTCATTCTGCTTGTCATAGTGACGTTCATAATGATAGCAGCTGTTGAACTATTATAATTAAAATCGGGAGAAATTTAAATATTTAAATTATAGCCCCTAGCAGTTAGGGGCATTTTTTTTGACGCGTGAACAGGTTCGACGCTCAATCTAGATATATTATTAATCAATGGTCCCAGGATAATGTTATTATAATCACAAATACCAAAAACATAACAAAATATCAAATAATAAAATAATACGTAAACAGCTTTATTCCATTTCCTTTCAAAATAGATACAAGCTTTTAAATTGTGTAAATAAAAATACAAGACACGTTCACAATAACGCGCCATTGGAAATAAAACGGCAATGTTTATCAAATAACTAGCCTGTAGGGTTCCGTAGCGTTTTATTTCGTGGAAAATGAGAATATGGAGTGCTTGCAGGGTTGAAAATGGAGTTTTATAAGGATCTTCTTTTAAAAATGTTGTTTTTGTGTACTAGTCAATCTTTTTATGAGGGTATTACATACTTTTGCATGAGGCCGAAAAAATAAACCAAATAAATTTAATCTGTTTAATCCTAACTAATATTATAAATGCGAAAGTAACTCTGTCTGTCTGTTTGTTATGCTTTCCCGCTTAAACCGCTGAACCGATCGCGATGAAATTTGGCATGCATATAGCCTATGGTATGGAGAAGGACATAGGCTACTTTTTATCCCGGGAACGCGGGTGAAACCGCGCGGGTCAGCTAGTTTTATAATAAATAGCGAATCCTATACAGTAGTACCCAACTAATATGGCTTACCGATGTACCTGCGCAGAAGATACATTTTTAAACCGCGGGAAATGCTATTGGTCGGCAGCTGCCGCCATGTTAGCGCGCGCCATGCGGAGGGGCGTGACTCGCGAGTGAGACGCAGCTGCCGTGTATTATGAACCGTAGATAGTAGTGATTTAAGGTTGATTGTAAGTTTTAAGCATTCTTTCGTTAATCTTCGGGGACATACTTTCTTTGTGCGAACGAAGATTCACGACGCGCCTTATCAGTGTTTGGTTTAATGTTTGTTGTCGTATTTTTCTTTCTTTCTTTCGCGTCAGAAAGACTTACAACTCGTTCTTGGGACAGACAATTATTGGTAGAAAAATGTATATTTATTATACAATATATTTGTTTACCAGTGGAAAAATTAAAAGGTAGAAATAATGATAATGGTGCCGATTCTGTTGTAAATCGCACTAAACTAATTTTAGTCACATCTCATCTCTTTCTTACGAACATTATTGAAAAAAGATAGAACATATTTTAAGTTGTCAAATTAATCTCTGCCGTCTTATTTTGCGTGTATTTAGGCGTAACCGCGATAGTTGTGACTAAATTTATATTGAAAACAAGCATTGGACTAATTTGACAGGACTAAATTTCTTACATCCTTTTCTTATGTTCTTTGTTAGAAGGAGACATAGTGAGATTAAATTAGTTTAGTTGTGAACAACAGAATCAGGACCAATAACTAATCAATAAAGCATTAATATTTATATAATTATCAGCACAAAGGCACTACAAAAAAATCTCGTGCAGACGTAAATAGATAGACGTAATAGTAAATAGTAGATCTAAAACTATAGCAATGTTGATAGCGTCTCCATAACACATAAAACATAACACAGTTACCTTGATAGTTACCAAACTACCAGTTACTAAAAAAAGTAATAAAAAATAGAATGAAACTGCAGTAAGGATCCCTAAAACCAGCCACAATTTGGAGAACAGTTCCGAATTGAAATTTCCCGACAATTCAAATGCGGAACTTGGCAACCGGCTCGCCCATTACCGTTGCAACTTGCAAATGATGTCCAACGAAAAGTTTCCCTATTCAACGTTATTTTGTGACCAATCAGGGAATAGTTGGCGACGATTTGAATTCATTTGTTTTTTAGTTATGTTGGTGGGAATTGTTGGGCAAATGATTGGAGATTTGTCGAGCGGATTTGTGAGTTAGGTCATATCAATGTTTTGGGTTCTCTTGTCATCCTGTAGAATAGACTCTTCATCAACGTCTACCCTAGTACTGATGGTTTAAGAACACCATTTGGAAAGTATACAATAATATCTGTACCCTTCCAGATTTTGAAGTATTCTTTTGCACACTTCAACCCGGGGAGCATGGCTTAACATACGCAAGGAAGGAGACTCCGCGTGCGGTGGACAGTCCACTCCCACGCTGCGTAACCCCACCATCACCGCAGCTGGCGACGCAGCCGCGTCTCACCAACGAACCACTCGCATTTTTGTAACCATTGTTTTTTTTTATACCATTTAGGTGGCAAACAAGCATACGGCCCGCCTTATAGTAAGCAGTTACCGTAGCCTATGGACGATTGCAACACCAGGGGTATCACTCGCACCCCTGAAGAAATCTCTTCACACGCTTTTTGAAAAACCCCATGCTATACTCCATTGGGAAAACCACGGCGGGGAGCTCATTCCACAGTCCGAGCGTCCACCCAATTTTTTTTACAGTCCACTATTGTATTTATTTTTATTTATAACCTCCGGACGCTAACAAAGATCTACGCTGGTTGTTGACTCACTTAAAAAAGTTTACTATTCGATTTGTTATTTTAATCAGATGACCGTGTGTGAGGAATTTCCCAGGATAATTATTTATTTATATTTATTATTGTCAAACGTGACGTTATTTATGTGTTGGACGAAATTTGAATTTGTGTCATACCCATATCTATGCTTAGGTATATCTTTTTTATTGTTAATTATTTGGAAAAAAAAGCCAAACATAGTCAGATTGTCCAAAAAATATATAAAAAATGTAACCTTGCCGAGTTTCTTGCCGGATTCTTCTCAGTTGAAGGCCGAGTTCCGAACCGGTGGTAACTTCAGTAAATGTGACCTTCATAAGTGCCCTTCTGGGCCCTAAATTGAATAAATGGCTTTGGCTTTGACTTTGACTTTGACTTTGACTTTGACTTTGACTTTGACTTTGACCTGTCATAAAATATAGACGCGGGTAAAACCACATGGCAAACTAGTGTTATTGTATTTCCTCTAATAAATCAAAAGTCAATACACAAATTATTAACATTGTCAAACACGAAATGTCGAGCGATCATTCAGTTTGTCAGAAAAGTTATTGGCAACAATATTGCGTTATACGAAACCCGGATATAACCGGATGAAGCTAGATATTGTCATCACTTTGTCGCCGATAGGGTTGTCACGTTGCTGACATTTGTGACAGTAGGATTAAAATTTTGTTGACATTTGTTGTGATGTGATTAAAATTTATCGGTAGAAGTTTTCGAATATCAAATTAAGGCCTTTTTGAATAATTGAGTATTTTAATGTAAAGGCTAAGCTGAGGGAGTATAATAGAAAAACTGTTTTACAAAAATCTTAAACCGACTTCAAAGTACACTAAAAAGCGACAATGTGACCAAACGGGAAGTGTACCCTTCCGAACAAAAAAAGTATTTTCCAAATCGGTTAATAAATGACGGAGTTCTGAGGTAACAAAAAAAAATAATACAACCGAATTGAGAACATCCTCCAAAAAGGATAATAACTGACTTCAAAAAAGGAGGAGGTTCTTAATTCGGTTGTATGTTTTTTTTTATTTGTTACCTCATTACTATTGAAAAACATCTTCGAAAAATAATTCGCTCATAAAAGCGAGGTCTTACGTAAAAAAAAGAATATTCATAAGTGAACTTAAAAGCAACATGAAAAAATTCCAATTGCGAATACGAGTACCCGCTCCAATAATTCCGATATAAAATTCTTTTATCAGTACATCCGGATCCGGATGCAGTGACCTGGATAATAAGCTTCAAAGTGCACCGGATTACGGACGGTCCGTTGCAATTCTTTGGCAACAATCCAGAAAGGAATCTATGAAAATAAATGCCATACTTAGTAGATAGTGATTTTGTGCGGCGCGTGGAAATTTCACTGCGGAATTGGCCCATCCGTCGTCCCGCGGTTACCCTGGGTTACACCCATATTTCTGACGGATTTGATGCTTTCCCAGGATAAAAAGTATAATATTTGTTAGTCCAAATTATGATCTACCTCTGAGCCTAATTTTATCGCGATTGGTTGTCTAGCTAAGGGGTCATGAGTAATAAAGTACATTTTGCATTTTTAAGGTACCGAACACACCGAACCAAAAAATCTCGCATTGTATAGGATTTCCGTACAATGAGAGGTCAGCTTATAATGGAAATGTATAGCTTGATCTGTAGCCGTGTGTACCACTCCGTCCGTCTGTCACAGCGGTATATTTCAGCAACCACTGATACTATTTTATCAAAACCGAATCGACAAAAAATCCATTATTACCGATACTGTTGTATGGGATTGACATTTCAAATCGAAATATCATGTGTTTTTTAACAATCTCTTATGTCAATCCCATACAAAGGTTGATCGTTTAGTAACGATGACGATTGTCGACAACCATCTTGTCTACTGGCTCCGCTCACAAAATTCACGAGAATCGAGTTCATCTCAAATATATTTTACCTAAAAAAACTTTAAAAGTGCTTGTTAGCATGTGTTTTTTTTTTATTGATTCTGAGTGTACAACAAATATGTACAAAATACAATCTATATATAGAAAATTTCCTCAAGCCTGCCGCTGCTTCCGATTAACGGCAGTGTTCCCAGAAGGCTGGCAGAGTTTCCTCTTTGGATAGCCGAGCTGACGCGTTGGCGGAAAAAGCTCCCCGCCCGCTGGTCTCCGGAGGTCTCGATCAATTTTGATGACAAGGTGCGAGCAAAACGGCGAGCTTCGGACCCACGCGGTCCCATGGTCTCGACCGCAAAAAGCACAAAAATATAGTTGGGTCCAATCGATGCGTATTTTTTTAATTTTGAATTTTCCGCACTGGCCGCAACTGCCCCTGCAGCTTTACAAGTCGCCGGTAAGTGAGATGGCGCGAGTGTATCGACACATGTGGCATCCCACACCAGCGACTTGCCGACACTCCAAGGGATCAAAGATTAGCATGTGATTAAATTTCAATGTACTTCAATATTATATTAAAAATAAAAACTGCGCAATTTTGTCGTCTTTACGCCTGAACTGAATAACCGGATATCCGGGCCCGAGTGCATACGCCATTGAACGATGAAGCTTTTAATAGCGTCAGAGACTGCCAAGCGATACAAACACCATGATTAAGGTTCTGTGGTATCAGGATTCGGTGGGCGTAGTGCAGGCAATGAAACAACGTAATACTATCGCTTCGGAAAACTCCCGTATGAGGAGAAGAAGCGACGCAACAAACTCCTCATGGGCCCCGATAGGTTTACTGTTATAATATTACAATTAATTAGGTAATCACTTCACTTCACTTCACTTCACAATCTTAGTCTTAACTTATAATAAGTTACAGAACCGGGTAAAACAATGATCGTACTGATCTGTGTCTAGCTCGAGAGCTTGTGAAAAACTAACCCTTACAAATACAAATACCCTCACTTTTATATGCTTTGCTATTTGCGTTATGGTCAGTGTTGCCACATCACTCAATCCTTCTACCATAATAATATTATCTAACCAATATGAATAAATATCTAGTAAATATCTAACATTCGGCCTTTCCTGACATCAAGTTTGTCCTCAAACTTCGCGTAACAAATAAAGTTATCAATATCGTAAAATAATACAGATAAATATACATCACTTTTACTCAGATGGATCCATCAACATCCACTATTCTTTTTCTCAGATGGATCCATCAACATCAGTTCACCTATCTCTAAAACTAATACTGACAGTGTATACAGACAGTTATCAACTCCAACCAAAATCAATCACCAAATATTATCTTATCTATCCCATCTTTCTATCCCATCTTTCTATATCTATCTCCTCTATCTATTTCTATCCCATCAATCTATATCTAACCCATCTATCTATATCTATTCCCCTTTTTTTTTTTTTTGCCAGAATTTGCATACCGACAGTGTACATACCGACAGTGTATACAGTCACTTATCAACTCCAACCAAAATCAATTACGAAATATTATCTTATCTATCCCATTTATCTATATCTCTCCCATCTATCTATATCTATCACATCTATCTATTTCTATCACATCTATCTATTTCTATCACATCTATCTACATCTATCCCATCTATCTATATCTATTCCCTTTTTTTTGCCGAAAGTGTAGTTTAACATTCCACAAGGTGTAAGTAGCAGTTTATAGATTTCTTACACTTTGTCAAATAGCTAACATGCAAAAACATTTGTTATATAACATTTTAGATGAACGGTTACATTACATATGAATTAAACACGAATAAATATTAAACTCTCTATCTATCCTTTCCCTCCTTTTCTTCTTTTATCTTCATATGAATTAGACTATAATTAAAATACAACACAACATTTTAAAATCCAAATTTCTAATAATCGTCATCTCTATGCTTATCTATTTTTTTTTAACTTTCCTTATAATTTCTAATCTTTTCTAATCCCTTCTTATCTCTCCTAAACTTTTCTAATCTCTCCTAAACTATTATCTCTCCTAAACTTTTATCTCTCCTAAACTTTTATCTCTCCTAATCTTTTATCTCTCCTAATCTTTTATCTCTCCTAATCTTTTATCTCTCCTAATCTTTTATCTCTAAGCTTTTATCTTTTTTTTCTAATCTTTTCTATGCTCTCTTTTTATTCAGATGGCTATATTAACATCTAATTCATTATATTCATGAGATGGCTATATCAACATCTATTAATTTTATTCAGATGGCTATATCAACATCTATTAATATTATTCAGATGGCTATATCAACATCTATTATTATTATTCAGATAGCTATATCAACATCTATTCATTTCTATCAATCAACATCTATTATTATTATTATTATTCAGATGGCTATATCAACATCTATTAATTTTATTCAGATGGCTCTATCAACATCTACTAATTTTATCCAGATTGCTATATCAACACTTAACCTCTCTTCTCTTTTTAATCGTTACTGGTCATACCAACTATTTTCTTATAAGAAGTGTCTCTTCAAATATTCATTCACGCTCTTGCTACTTAAAACTGTATATCTGTCATCATACCGCACGTCTGTCATCAAGACTGCACGTCTGTCATCAAGACTATATGTCTGACATCAAGACTGCACGTCTGTCATCAAGACTGCACGTCTGTCGACAAGACTGTACATATGTCATCAAGTTTCTATTTTTTTTCAATATTTTATTGAAGAAAACTGCATGTCCGTTATCAAAACTGCATGTCCGTCATCAAGACTGCACATCTGACATCAAGACTGCACGTCTGTCATCAAGACTGCATATCTATCGTCAAGACTGCACGTCTGTCATCAAGACTTTTTCAACACAAGATTTTATTGAAGAACTTATTTGCGTTTTTGTTGTCGAGTTTATAAATAAATGAATGGACATCTGCTTTTTTTTTATCACAATTAAACCTGTATCTTACCTGTATCGAACCTAACTAGCGTAAATTCTATGCTTTGATACCTACATCTCATACCTCTTCTCTCTCTCTCTCAATATTATTTCATCTTATCAGTGTCCTTATAAACTATTATTCCGTATGTTGCTGATGTTAAAACGGAAAACTAAAGACTACATCGTGAAAAACATCTAAACTTCTTAATCTTAATTTCTAACCATATTTTTCACACATTTCATCCACCTTTTTCTACTTCTATTTACTACTATCTACTTTCATATTCATAAATCTTTTAGTCTCAATATCACGATAATATTATGATCCAATCTTTTTTTTTTTACTTCTATTTACTACTATCTACTTTCATATTCATAAATCTTTTAGTCTCAATATCACGATAATATTATGATTCAATCTTTTTCTACTTCTATTTACTACTATCTACTTTCATATTCATAACTCTTTTAATCTCAATACCATGATAATATTATAATCTAAGCGAGTCTGACCAACAATCCAACGCCGATACGGCCTCACGGTGAATCACACGTCCACGGTGAATCACACGTCCAATCACATTCTGGTGTGAAAAGCTCTAACAGATATACCTGAAACCAATGAAGTCCAGCACAGTAATAGATCATTTCACTTGGCCATTTCTGCCTACATTTGCGAGCCAATTTTGCTATTAATCGATTTAATTTGATCATTTTTCTAACGCTTACTCATATTAACCAGAGATCTAGAGTTAATTCCTACTTATCAACTTTATGCAGGGAAAATCTCGTTAATTCAAAGTAAACTAAAGTAAACTAAGTACTCATTGTGTGTTGCTTTTTGAGTGCATAGTGTTCAGATCATATAGCAGATTTTATTTCGAATGACGATGTTTCATTCAGTTCACTTGTGTGCGTGCCTCCCCCTGTCTACTTTATTTTTGCTACTTATTCTTATATCTGTGGAAACTTTTAATTAGCTTTCAATATCTATGTAATTATAACTTTGTTAATTAAGAACTAGCTGTTAGTTTCCATAAGCAAATAAAATAAATCTCAGGCAGGAAGTACAGTTAAGTAACCCAAATGTAAACTTTACTAAGATCAACCAATCATAACAGCTACACCAAACACTTTGTTACACACACACTACCCTAAGGGGGAAAGCCTCAGCTTTATAGTTTTAACTTCTATAAAAGTACACCACACAAAGCTTTTGCTAACAGACTCCAGACTACTCGGGCGCCAACGCTCATTTTTAACGAGCTGCGACTACTAATCTTCTGCGCAGTTAACGTCAAGAAATCGAATTTGAACTCTACATCGAACTCTACATTGAACTCTACATCGAGCCTCTACATGGACCTCTACATGGACCTCTACATGGACCTCTACATGGACCTCTACATGGACCTCTACATGGACCTCTACATTGACCTCGTAACTCGTAACTTGAACTCGTAACACGTAACTTGAAACTTGAACTCGTAACACGTAACTTGAAACTTGAACTCGTAACACGTAACTTGAACTCGTAACTCGTAACACTCGTAACTCGAACTCGTAACTTGAACTCGTAACTTGAACTCGTACTCGTAACTTGAACTCGTAACTTGAACTCGTAACTCGTAACTTGTACTCTTAAAACTCTAACTTGAACTCTAACTTGAACTCTAACTTGAACTCTAACTTGAACTCTAACTTGAACTCTAACTTGAACTCTAACTTGAACTCTAACTTGAACTCTAACTTGAACTCTAACTTGAACTCTAACTTGAACTCTAACTTGAACTCTAACTTGAACTCTAACTTGAACTCTAACTTGAACTCTAACTTGAACTCTAACTTGAACTCTAACTTGAACTCTAACTTGAACTCTTACTTGAACTCTTACTTGAACTCTTACTTGAACTCTTACTGGAACTCCTATTTGAACTCCTATTTGAACTCCTACTTGAACACTTACTTGAACTCTTACTTGAACGCTTACTTGAACTCTTACTTGAACACTTACTTGAACTCTTACTTGAACGCTTACTTGAACTCTTACTTGAACTCTAACTTGAACTCTAACTTGAACTCTTACTTGAACTCTTACTTGAACTCTTACTGGAACTCTTACTGGAACTCTTACTGGAACTCCTATTTGAACTCCTACTTGAACACTTACTTGAACTCTTACTTGAACGCTTACTTGAACTCTTACTTGAACTCCAACTTGAACTCTAAATGGAACTCGAATTCTAACTTGAACTCTAACTTGAACTCTGAAGTGAACTCGAAATTGAACTCTTAATTGAACTCCGTATTAAACTCTAAAGTGAACTCCGTATTAAACTCTAAATTGAACTCTAACTCTAAAGTGAATTCTAAAATGAACTGTAAATTGAACCCTTAATAGATCTAAATTGAACCCTTAATAGATCTAAATTGAACTGTAAGTTGAACCCTTATTTGAACTCTAAATTAACTGTAAACTAAACCCTTAATTCAACTCTAAATTGGAACTCATTGAACTGTAAATTGAACTCTTAATTGAACTCCGTATTAAATTCTAAATTGAACTCTTAACTCTAAAGTGAATTCTAAAATGAACAATAAATTGAACTGTAAGTTGAACCCTTAATTGAACTCTAAATTAACTGTATTGAACTCTAAATTTAACTCTAAAGTGAATTCTAAATTGAACTGTAAATTGAACCCTTAATTTAACTGTACATTGAAAATGATACAAATCTTTAGAACCTTGAATTAAATTGGGAATAGTGTGAATACTGGAACCGCTTCATACGCCCAGAAGAACTGAACTATTAAAATAACTCATAAATCAATTTTTTTTTTTAAATTAAGTACCTATTTCTTGTGAATTTAATATTAATATCTCTAAATAAATTAAGTACGATTTTAGATTTTTAGTTGTTTTTGAGATTCTTCATGGCAAACCCTTACCAGCAAGTTCTAAATTATTCAAATGAATCATGATTTCTGTTCTATTATTTTTGTATAAGCTGTAAGTTTCTTTTAAATATGTTAAAATAAAATCACTAATATTTACTGAAAAATTAACAGTGTTATTTTCGTTAATTAGAAATTGTTTCTCAGGAGAAACATGTTGATCAGGTACTTTAGACTATACGTTTGTCGAATGAGCTTCCTATTACCACCATTATAGTCATGTATATATCTAGCAGTCAGCTATGTATTCAATTTAAAAATAATTATCAAAATACTTTACAATTAAAACCAGAAACACAGTTTTAATAGTTCGGGAGCCTATGGATTCAAAAATAAGCTGTAATGTTGTATGCCAATAAATTATATTTTTTTGCAAAATGAAGAAACTAATCGGAGTCATATATAACTTTTTATAACATATTCATTCAGTCATTTTTATTATGAGTCGAATGTTACTTGAAATAAATGTATTTTATTATTTTATTTATTATTATTATAACACACTCAAATAAAATTTACCACTAACTTCATTCCACGTTTGCTACTTCAGATTAACCCAGCACGGTAGTACTTATTCAAAGTTAATTAATTCAATACAAAACACTAAAAAATAACAAAATATTTTTGTTATCAGGGTTGTAGTCCGGTACATGAACCGACTCAAGTCTCAACCTTAAAACATTGTCTTTTGAACGTCCTATAAATATTTCATATCTATCACTGTGTCAATAGATCTGGGGGAATTCTTTCAACAAAATACACTTATGGAGCAACCGGCAAAATAAGGAGAATCACCCAACTAGTTAGATAGCTAATGAATTAATTTATCGCACAATTAGTGAATATTATTCATTTTAAAACTTATGTTTTTACAAAGTATCTTCCTTCCTTCCTTCCTTTCTAGGATATGTATCATATTAAATTGCTACACCCTATTATAGGGTCATATGTATAGAATTTTAAATAGGTACCCAACGTACCTATACATATTGTAATAAATAATTGAGCTTACACTATACTTTTAACCAATAAAATCTAGCTAACTTGACTATATTTTCAACAATAATTAAATTATTTAACCGTTCCCCAGATATTTTCACAATCTATTAACAATCAACATGAAATCGACTCACCAGATAAGTGTTCAGGCAATTTGTATACACCAACATTCAGGCACCACTATATGTACATCAGATAGCCACTCGCATGGCACACCCGGCGCCAACTTGTGTCACTGGTCGCTACCAGCATGAACTATACTGCAAGCGTGCCGCCCGCGCCGTCATCGGTCTACTATTCCGTCTAACATTCGTGTATTGGCACGCGCATTTCACAACCACCCACAAATGCACTTATTTTAAGGTATCAAATCACTTGATTAGACTTTATTCTTTCGTTCCTTACTTGTTCAAAGTTCTCAGGAACGTAGTCTTTTCAAACTATGTGGAAACAATCCAAGTACGGTTTTCATTGCCTCTCTTTATCCCAATTTCTGATAATAGCGTCAGAGACTGCCAAGCGATACAAACACCATGATTAAGGTTCTGTGGTATCAGGATTCGGTGGGCGTAGTGCAGGCAATGAAACAACGTAATACTATCGCTTCGGAAAACTCCCGTATGAGGAGAAGAAGCGACGCAACAAACTCCTCATGGGCCCCGATAGGTTTACTGTTATAATATTACAATTAATTAGGTAATCACTTCACTTCACTTCACTTCACAATCTTAGTCTTAACTTATAATAAGTTACAGAACCGGGTAAAACAATGATCGTACTGATCTGTGTCTAGCTCGAGAGCTTGTGAAAAACTAACCCTTACAAATACAAATACCCTCACTTTTATATGCTTTGCTATTTGCGTTATGGTCAGTGTTGCCACATCACTCAATCCTTCTACCATAATAATATTATCTAACCAATATGAATAAATATCTAGTAAATATCTAACACTTTCAACCTTACGTATATCCGCTTTATCATTGTAAGTCCGGATATTTTCTACCTGCTACGGAAATGTTTCGAGAGTGGATTCAATGTTGTTTCATTGGATACGTTGTATAGAATATAAATGTTGGATTTTATAGGATATTGTGGTGAATCCTATTCGAGGTACGAGTGGCTTCGAGCTTATGTGTATTGAATTTTGTGTTTGTACAAGAATTATCTTACACGTTATGTTTAGTACCTCCACCTTACAGAATACCGCAGCCAAATAACTTTATGTTGTGTTCCTGCGCGTGAGTAAGGTCGCCAGAGCTCACTGGGGAGGGGGGAAGGGTCGGTAACGCGTGAGTGATGCCCGTGTGTGTTACAAGCGTCCATATGGCTTGGCGGGACGTATACTTCTTTACCGACATCGTTGTATACAGAAAAAGTTACAAAATATTATAACTGTCATGGAATATTTTGGCTCTTGTTGAGTCAAAACACCTTATTATGACCCGTTCATTAAATTCTTTATAGGCAAAAAAAAAGTAATTTAAAAAAAATTTATCGACTTCAGAATACACTAAAAAGTATGAAATAACTCTAATCTGACACTGATTTGAAGTCAGCGAAATATTTTAGAGTCAGATTCAGATTAGAGTTATTTCATACTTTTTAGTGTATTCTGAAGTCGATTTATTTTTTTTAAATTACTTTTTTATTTCGTCATTTTTAGTTTTTCTTAAATTCACTAGAATTTGACCAAGGTTTTGAGATGTTTGTCCTGAGTATGGGTGTAATTATGTATATTAAGTATGTATTTACAAACAAAAAGTAGTATATGTATTATATCAGTTATCTGGTTTCCATAGTACAAGCTCTGCTTAGTTTGGGATCAGATGACCGTGTGTGAAGAATGTCCGAGGATATTTTAATTCTCACAGGACCTAGCTCTCATGTTCTCCTGCCGGATAATACTAGTTTGGCGATAGGTAGCAAAACGAGTGCTACAAATATCCTACCACCAATTGGCTTCATCACTATCAATATCTTTCAAACTTTCACAAAGAATACTTTAATACATACTCATGTAATCAATTAACTAGCCATCCAACTCATAAAAACACACATAAAAATTTAATACAAAAATGCGCCGTTAACGGAAAAACTTCGAATAAATGCATGCCATGAGATCCTGTCCGCTACATAATCCATCCAATTTTTATGAAAAATATATTTCCACCATTTATACGAGCATATTTGAGCGGAGTATTGGAGCGGCAAACGAGCCGGTCACCGCATAAAAATGCTATTACAATCCATTTTACCGCTTCATTTTGCATGGGGTTACAGTATGGTGAAATGCAGTACACTAGATGTCCAGCTAATGGTAAAGGGTCACCATTTCCTATTGATATTTACAATACCCAGAGGGATTCCTCGTGTTTGAGCTTTTTCAGCCTTTATTGAAACCATATTCTACATCCCATGGTTCGCAGTAGAAATGTCCGACTGAATCATTACATAGACGACAGCTGCATTTATATATTAGTCCCCTATACTAACTAGTTCCCCACGCGACAAACACAAACGAACAAGTTTTTTATATAATATTTGTTGGACAATTAGAACACTATATTTCAGCATACTGCTATGCCAACTAACACACAGGAGAGTTACATAACATAATCATCTGTGCGGCCACAGGACGATTCAATAGGCCTTTTTTATGAATACGATAGGCCGCTTTCAATATCGACCTCATTCAGATCATGAATATCATAATATTATTTGATTCGAGTCGATAAATGCGACTCGAATAATGTTTTACTAGGTGGTAGGTAATAAGTGTTTACTAGGTTGTTATACAAAGGTAAGAGTACCATTATTTATTCAGAACTAGATACTTTTCCGTGGTTTTTCACGCATTCCCGAGGGATATAATATGTACCCGGATTTTAAAAAAATGTTTATTTCTAGGTCTATCTTCATGCCGAATTTCATTTAAATTCGATCAGCCGTTACGAAGTAATTGAGTACAGAAGGCAGACTAACTTAGGCATTCAAGGATTTTTTCTCATGATGCCTGCAAAATGATTAGTTTAGTTTAAATATGCGGTAGGTACCCGCCTAATGGTAAGCGGTTACCGTAGTCATATGGACGCTTGCAACACACGAGGCTAGTCACGCGTTATCGACCCTATCACCCTCCCCAGTGAGCTCTGGCGACCTTACTCACGCGCAGGAACACAACATAAAGTTATTTGGCTGCGGTATTCTGTAAGGTGGAGGTACTTCCCCGGTCGAGCTGCTCTTTGAGCGAATAAACGCTATGCTCTACCTCTCTTGTTTCACACTAAATATGCAATAAATGTGAAAGCCAAACATTCAAAATGTTTGGCTGAATCACGTATAAACGGCTGAATGGATTTGGATGAAACATAGACCCACATTCACGAGTAACTATTATTTCCCCGGAATAAAAGTTTTAAACCATGTATCTTTTACGCATTTAAAACCGGTTACCCGGTTAACCCCGATACACATCAGCGTATTTCACCCGTAGAACCATGTCCAATTTGTCACAAAGCGAATTGGTTCCACATAAATACGGCGGAGGCTTTGGCTTTAATCCAAGCACATCAATCAGAGCCGTGTCGCTGTCCGGGTCCGGATGTCCGGTTGGTGTGTGTCCGGTGTGTTGACGTTCAAAATTATTGATTTGGACAGTTTTAATGGGTTTTCGGGCTGGAGTTTTTCGGTTGTAACTGGAATTTAGCTTAATATTAAATTACAGTGAAACCATAGATATCGAGAGATGAGTCATGACGCTTGGATTTAGCTTCGAACTGATGTCCCACGAAACTCCCCACTTAATATTACAACTACCCGTAAATGCCAATAGTTAAACAATTTTTACTCACACAGCCCAAGAACTCACTTATGCACTGTAGTGCATTTTTCAATGGTGCCGATTCTGTTGTAAATCGCACTAAACTAATTTTAGTCACATCTCATCTCTTTCTTACGAAGATGATTGAAAAAGGATAGAACATATTTTAAGTTGTCAAATTAATCTTTGTCGTCTTATTTTGCGTGTATTTAGGCGTGACAGCGATAGATGGCGACTAAATTTATATTGAAAACAAGCATTGGACTAATTTGACAGGACTAAATTTCTTACATCCTTTTCTTATGTTCTTTGTTAGAAAGAGACATAGTGAGACTAAAATTAGTTAAGATGTAAACAACAGAATCAGGGCCAATGTGTTCTTTGTAAATACGCACTGCCGCCTGAGCTACCGCGCTCTCGGATCTACACACACATGCGTATATAGAGTTAGATGGACGAATCGCATGAAACGATTTTCATTGCATGTTCGAAACGAAGTTAGCCTACGCTCCTGTAGAACTAATCAGCAATGTATGCGCTCATGTTCTTTGTTCAAGTTATACCTTGGTCATGACCTTTTTAACCGACTTCAAAATTTATTAACCGATTTGGAAAATTCTTTTTTTATTTGAAAGGGTACGCTTCCCGTTTGGTCCCATTGTCATCAGATCAGGATTTGATTACTTCTTAGTGTACTTTGAAGTCGGTTTAAGGTTTTTGTAAAACAGTCCAATTATGTATGTAAAGCTCTATTTTATTTTTGCGATTTCGAATTCGTTTATTAACCCTTTTACGGTTAGAGGGAATATTTTTCCCACCAACTTTTTTTGTATGAAACAATGAACCTATCTATTGCCGTCCTTTTTTAGATTTGGCAAAACTAAATACAAAGAAGAAAGTTTTTTTTATGTGACAAACAGTCTTATCTCCAAAAATAAATCTACTGCGTAATCGGAAGGTTGTAAAGGCCGAATTTCTTGCGTATTCTTCTCAGCATAGCCTTACCAATACGCAGTAGATTTATTTTTGGAGATAAGACTGTTTGTAAGATTTAATGTAAATTCCGCTGCAGGCAGAGGGAATATTTTTACCACCAATAAAAAAATAAAATAACATTTTTTATTTTAAGGCATAAAAAATAACCCTTAGTCGAAATCAGATTCAATGGGTTCAGGTTAAACTCCCGACG
This sequence comes from Polyploca ridens, assembly GCA_951394255.1. Taxonomy (NCBI): domain Eukaryota; kingdom Metazoa; phylum Arthropoda; class Insecta; order Lepidoptera; family Drepanidae; genus Polyploca; species Polyploca ridens. The sequence goes on along the minus strand of OX596265.1, from coordinate 11,123,437 downwards.
TAGAAACGAAGGGGTGTTATAACTTAATGCTTATATCTTGCAACTTGAAATGTTCCACTACAATTTTTCAATTAGGGGATAACATAAAGAATCATTACCTGCAAATTCACTAATGATTTCCACACATTTACTTCAAAAAGGCAATCGCATAAAACTGACGGAAAAAAAGTTACTCATAGAGAGTACTAGTATTACTCGTGTCGTGTTACCGAGTTCCCAAGCCCACTTAATTAGTTCCCCATGGGCACACCCAACAGGGTACCTGACCTGCTTCAGTATTAACTACCTTATGTACCCCACTGACAATTGAATATGTTTAACACATAAATGTAAATTAATTATGTTATGTAGCAAATTAATTCATAACATAATTCATTAGGGAATTTGAGAGATAGTCTTATTTTACATTTGATGAGTAAGAATATTTTGTTGCTCTTTCACGCAAAAACTACTGAACGGATTTGGATGAAATTTGGCACATAGATAGATTATACTCTAAAATAACATATAGGATACTTTATATCCCGGAAACTCATACGATCCATCGGGAACGCGGGTGAAACCGCGGGAGACAGCTACTCTATAATGTAAACTAGACTTTATTTTGTTTCCGCAAACTCATAAGGAAAATCATAATATATAGAATCACTTTGTTGTCCGTCCGTCTGTTCGTCGTGTTAAAACCCTTTTTCACAGGAACGAGTGGAGGTTCTAGTAATAATTTATTATCAAATAGGTACTAATAATTTTATAGTCTTTTGGAGCAAAATATTCAAACTTCTAAGTCACCCCAAATAAAAGATTTGACTATTTATGTCACTGTCTTCGAGTTACTTCCCGAGGGTACTTCCCGTTGATTTTGAATCCCATTTTATCCAATGCCTAACACAGTAAATTCCTTACAGGACAAATAATTATATGTATATTTTTAGATTGTAGTATGTATATAGGGTGACTGGTAATGAGTAAACGATACTTAGACACATGATTGTACTCATGATAACAAACAGATAGCTCACATAGCAAAAGATAACTTCCCCTCGTAACTTTTATATATCTATATACGAAATACGCTCTTATTAAGGCGGCCCTCTGTGGCCGGCGCAACTTCAACGCGAGCATAGTCTAAAAGCTTGTTGTTTCATCCAACGTAATGTTTGACTGCGAAAAAAGAGAGATAGCATCAGAGCCGTCGGTTATCAGTCGGTAAATTCCGCTGATCACTCGCGGCCGCTTCGCTAGGTCGTCATTCATGATTTCGCATTCATAAAACTTGTTCCAGGTTTCCACAAGTTTGTGAAAAAAAAGTTAGTTATTTAGAATCTCCAATACATTTGCAAGCCTGATATCTAAATCTTTTCTTTACTTTTACAATTTATAGGTGCATTAGATATGTCCAAAGTTCAGGCAAAAACGCTGTTTTTCGGAGGCTTTGACTGAATTTGTTTCACACTTTTTTTAAATTACGCCTAGATACAAGGCTAGATATAGTGCACAAGATACTAATTTATTCAAAACATCTAACGAAAAATGTTTAACAACGCCATAATAAGTACAGGGGTTTGGTATGAAAAGTATGAACAATTGAGTCCTCTTAAGCTCTATAGTCAGAGAACAATATGTCTTGATTGCAAAAAAATAGGTCAAGGTACAAAAGTGTGTCAGGGTTTTTATTCCAATCGCCATTCTAGTCGCCGGTGAATATAATATTTTAGATGCAAAGTTGAGTATAACATAAAAGCTTTATATTACACGTAATTTATTGCGAGTGGATATTGACATGGAATTTTTGTGTATTAAGAGTGCGTATAAAGCAAAATAACAGTCTTAGAATTGAAATTTACCCAAGTAAATAGTATTTAAATGAAAAAATATTTTTATATGGGTATTTTCATTATATACGCGAGCATTCTATCTGAGCAAAACATAATGGAATGTGATGAAAGAGCAGCTCGACTGGGGAAGTACCTCCACTATACAGAATACCGCAGACAAATAACTTTATGTTGTGTTCCTGCGCGTGAAAGGTCGCCAGTGCTCATTGGGGTGGGGGGAAAGGCCTGTAACGCGTGTTTCAAGCGCTCATATGGCTACGGTAACTGCTTACTATCAGGCGGGCCGTATGCAAGACTACCGGCTTCGTAGTAAAAAAAAAACATAGTTTTCTCCAAAATCCAGGGTTTAGAACTACTTGTCCTGGTTTAGTGATTTACAGATGGCCCTTAGTAAATGTCAAGAGTTTGTGGAGTCAGCTCATCCATACTGAGTTAGTGTTGTGCATCATGGACTTTATTAGGGGACATGTTAGGGGATTTAACTACCATCGAAAATGTATAGTAGACTAGCCCTTATTTTACCTCCTAAAAGGTTGAATTTTGCTTGCCCTTCCTCTGTATGCGTTTCAAGTTTCCAGACTCTTCAGTTTGAGCTGTTCTTTGATAATTAAGTTTTTGCTGACTCAACTGATGAAAGAAAAGAAAACCCGGCCAAGTACGAGTCGGACTCGCACACGGAGGGTTCCGTACAATAATAATAACAATGTTACCTTACTCAAAATGACTGTGAAGTGAATAGTAGGCGCAAACATATAAAAACACCAAAAGAAGATGTTTCTTGTATGGGGACCCCCTTTAATTTCAAATTTTATTAAATTTTTATTATTTGTTGTTATAGCGGCAATAGAAATACATATTCTCTGAAAATTTCAAGTGTCTACCTATTACGGTTCATGAGATACAGCCCACTGACAGACAGACGGACGGACAGCGGAGTCTTATGAATAGGGTCCCGGTTTGCACCCTTTGGGTACGGAACCCTAAAAAAAGAAAAGAAAAATCATTCATTTAATACACATAAAAAACTCATTTTTGAAAATTACCGTTTTCGAAGCTCATATCTAGACAACGATTGGGAATAATATAAAAAATTTATGAATTAAAGTTGTAGAGAATTTTATCAGCTTTCATAAAGAAAAAAAATCTTCTCTATGCCAAAAATCTACAGCTACATTAGGGAATATAACCACAAAACACAAGTTAGCTGAGCGATAAGTTCCGCACACTTTACCCGGCCGCAGAACTGTGTAATAAAATAAACGCCAGCCGTTAACCTCCATTGGTCTCAGAGGACTATCCTCTTTAGACCTATCCTCTTTAGCGTACTGTCAGAGGTCAAAAAGGGTTGCTAAAACACATTTTACACTAAATGTAGCGTAGGTTTAAGTACTCGGTAAAATATGATTTTACTTAATCTCAGCTGTAATCTTGTTTCGTGACTCGTTTTCTGAAATCTAGTTGTCTAAGAGATACGAACTTTTAGCATCATTTTTATGATTTATAAATTAATCACATAAACATAGGTCGTAGCGTTTATTCGCTCAAAGATCAGCTCGACGGGGGAAGTACCTCCACCTTACAGAATACCGCAGCCAAATAACTTTATGTTGTGTTCCTGCGCGTGAGTAAGGTCGCCAGAGCTCATTGGGGCGGGGAGAGGTAACGCATAAGGGATGGCTCGTGTGTTGCAAGCGTTCATATGTCTACGATAACCGCTTACCATCAACCGGGCTTGTATACCGACTTTCTAATAAAAAAGAAAACACTGTTTATACCAGTTTCTTTAGTGACAATAATTATTTTTAATCAAAAAGTATGCTATATTACTTGTCTTCTTACTTAGTATTTAGTAGCTAACAAAAATTGAATAAAGACATTGTGAGCGTACCCTATCGCTTCGCCAGTAGTAAGACAAGTACCTAACAAGAAAGCCTGTCCCCTATGAATTGAGATGTGTCGATAAACCGCACGGTTATGTACCTACAGGCTCTGTGGTTATTGCCCGGCTTTTCGATTACTTATCCGGTAATATATTAAAAAGGTTCAAGTAGATAAGTATAAGGGCTATGTTTTTAGGTATGGTTTTATTTTATTAACCCTTTCAGGGTACTTTCATATAGATTAGAATACCCGTTTGTTTATGTTGATTCTACTTTTTTTTTATACTACTAAGGTGGCAAACAAGCATGCGGCCCGCCTAATGGTAAGCAGTTACCATAAACACATAAGGAGGCAAAGTCTCTCCTTAGACTAAGGGCCTCTAAACCGCTTGTGAGCTCGGGATCGTCAACAATTCTGACGGCACGTCGCTGAACCGAGTCTAAAGGCCCAAGCTGGTATCCAGGTGCTCCCATAGCAGACACTATGAAAAGTCATAAAAAATTGTATACATTAGTACACAGCCAACCACTGACCCTGAAAGAGGAAATAGGTCCGTTAGAGTGTGAAGTGACACCCATGGTGTTGCTAACCGCTTACCATCAGGCGGGCCGTACACTTGTTTGCTACCTTGCTAGTATAAAATAAATATAATTTTGTATATTACTAATCATAGACATAAAAAAAACATTACGTAGCACTGTTAAATCTCGTAGCATATTCGTAGAAATAGCTACGATAATCGTAGCAAAGGGCTTACTACGTAAATGATAATCAACACCTCGTGGTGGAATCTCTACCATTTCTCCATATCTTATCGTGGCTTCTCACTTCACAAGTAAATTTGTACAAGATGCAAAAGTCATACAGTTCGAAATTGAAAGTCAGTGTGTCATCTTACTTATATCTCAGAGTATATAAATACTACGTACAACTTATATTTTAAATGCGAAAGTTTGTCTATTTTGCTGAACGGATTTTCATGAAATTTAGTCACTTTAGACCCAGGAATAGGACATATGGTAGCTTTTTTTTTTCAAGAACGTGATACAGTATTGGATATTCTAACAGTAAGGCACCGATCCCACAGCGAGCAGTCTAGAGTTCTACGTGCGTTCTCCTTGAACGCCGCGGTCACTGTCTGCAAAAGCGCCGCATACAGAGAACGTGGAACGCAGTACTCTGAGCACAGAAGTCTAGACTGCTCGCTGTGGAATCGGCGCCAATATGTCTTGGGATGAATATAAAAAGAAAACATTTGTTGCGGGAAAATATTTGAATTCCCCTGTTAGGGGGCGAGCTGGATATTAAAAAATAAAAATAAGCTTACCGCGATGTTTAGGAATATACACAAAAATACAAGAAACTTTCTGGACGATCGAGGCAGTGATAAAAAGCCTAACAAATTAGCTCACATACCACTAAAAAGGAGGTACAAATGTTGGAATTATACCAAGTGTACAAAGTTAGTTTAGTAATCTCAGCGCAGCTTACCACATGTATAATACTAACGTGATATTCGTCCTCATACGAAATTCGTGCGAGATTTACATAGTCGTCTCACGCGAGGATATATTTTGTTAATAGGTACCCTATTTTGCTCTAAAGTGTTATATTTTAAGAGATTGCATAGCGTTTATTCTGTCAAAGAGTAGCTCGACTGTGGAAGTACCTCCACCTTACAGAATACCGCAGCCAAATAACTTTATGTTGTGTTCCTGCGCGTGAGTAAGGTCGCCAGAGCTCATTTGGGAGGGAAGGGTCGGTAACGCGTGAGTGATGCCTCGTGTGTTGCAAGCGTCCGTAATCGCTTGACGATTGCATGCAGCTGAGATGAGATGTATATGTGGAGTGACAAGAATGGATAAGATAAGGAATGAGTACATAAGGGGAAGCTTGAAAGTAGCTGAAAAGTTGAGAGGGAACCGTTTATCGCGGTATGGACATGTTATGAGGAGGAATGAAAGCCACGTCACTAAAAGAGTTATGATGAAAGATGATATGTGTAAGAAAGGAGTGGATGCTGGTATGACGGATAGAAGAGACGAATAGAAGAAGCGTACATATTGCGCTAACCACAAATGATTGGGAACAGGGCAGGTGGATGATGATATTAACAGTTCTTTATGAGGGCATTGCTACAAGCCAGGTCCATACAAAAAGAAGTATACCTAAATTCTTATTTTAGACTAGTTTTTGCCACGCGATTTCTTCTAGGGTCAAATGTTTTCACGGGATAAAAGAGCATTCTATATGTTTTTCCAAGTTACGATCTACCTGCGACTAATTTCATCACAATTCGTTGAGCAGTTGAGGCGTCAAGAGGTAACAAACAAACAAACACTTTCACATCGCTTTCAATCAGTAGGATATCAACGAATAAAGTTCAATGAAATTTTGTAAACATAGTGGAGGAAAAATCTCTTGAGACACAGCTATCGATTCCACAACTAGTCAGTGCTATTGCACTGATTAATAACTGTAAGGACCAATCACTGCATCTAAATGTTTAGTGTGTCCTTGACTTAGCCAATCAGAGCGCGTTGTCGGTGGTGGGGAAAAGCGGAATAGATTTCAAATAAACTGACCGTCTGTGCTCTTTTTTGTTTAATTTTTTATAAGACCATACATTTAATATCTAGTATCTCGTAGCAGTAACAGCTTTCTAATTTTATCTGTAAGAATAATCATAAAATCACAATTCAAGCTAAAAATACGGTAAAATAAAACGGAAACCTTTGCTCCAATCTAGTACACGCAATTCCATTTCAATTTCGTTTTATGTCTCGGATGGTAAGACTCTGGCTAACCTTGTACTATTCTGTGTTCTAAATGTGAATTGCTTTTAGGTACTCTTGATTGAATTTGTCTTGTGCTTAATTTTAGGTGTTTTTGAGACTATTTGATTTATTTTAGCTACAGTTACCATAATTTAAAGATTAGTTGGTAGTTGGTTTAAATTCTACTATTATATGAGATAGTTTAAACCAAGTTTAGTAAAGTAAAACCCATGTTTTAAATATACCCGTCACCATTATTATCGGTATGTTAAAAACAAGTTTCCTTCAAAGCTCCGTGTCACTTTCCAAAAAATTTCTAAGGCAATTTTTTTAAAGTAATTATATCATAAAATCAATAACTATATTTTCTCCACTGTAAAACAGCAAATTAAGTAAAAATAACTTTAAATATATGGAGGTGCAAGGTGGATAACACCTCCATTTAAAAGGGAAGATCTTCCGCCAGGCTGGGTCATCGTGCCTGGGGACCGCGGTCCATCTGTACATGTCGGACAGTTGTATATATGCAGATTCTCGAGAAAACTTCTTAAGCGCGATGCAGGATGTAGGATAATGTGGCGCCACGCCATCTATCTTTCAGTGTGTGAACTATCTTAGTGTTACTGATAGATGGCTCATAGATGTCGCTACAAATAAAATGTTCAATGAACGCACATTAAAATAAACTCAATGAGCCTTTGAAAGCTGAACTGCATAAAGAGCATCTATCAAAGAGCTTGTTCAGAGGATTAAAAGTTGAAGTTGTGACTTGATGCTTTCAAAGAGCCGATAAAATGACGAGTAATTGGTAGAAATCTATTTGAATAGCTTACAGTGTATATGAACTAGCTTTTTGCCCACGGCTTCACTCGCGTATACTAAAAGATATGTACGTTTGCGTAATCAACGCTGAGATGTTAATTTCGTGAAGATTATAATGTTCTTGTGGACTCGGTGGTCCTATGCGAGGAAGGGAGCGCGGCGCGGCGACGGCTGTGCTCAGGAGTAACACGTGATCAATAATAAAGTGACGAAGATTCAAATTATGTAATTTTGCTTACGTGAGAGTTCGGTAAAGAACAATCTAAGGCAGGGTTTCCCAACCTTTTTCTAAGGCGGACCCGTAGCGTCATACTAGTTAGCGCTGCCATAATCCGCTGACACTATAATAAAACAATAAAAAACCGAGGTATCACACTTCCCCAGGAACTGGCTATCTGCACGAGAACCCTTCTCTATAGCGTAAGTGGTGATCACCGTGGGGTTTCAGCCGGTAAAAATTCGGCATAACTCTGGGCAATCGGTTATCCTATGAATATTTCCCAAAGCTATAAAAAAAAGCCATGGACCTCAGGTAAGGAAACCCTGATCTAACGCAAAGTCAAAACCCCTTTAGTCAGTTAAAGATTAAGCAGAGCTGGTTCGAAGGCCAAAGTTTAAGTTACCACCGATTCGGCAGTCCAATCTTAAACTGAGATGAATCGGCGAGAAATTCAGAAAGATAACATTATTAATTGGCAATTTATGAATCCTACCCACCCCAAGAGTCAAGAAACCAAAGTTATGTACACACTCTCAAGAAAAAACTACATGTAATCCAAACACCTACAGATCATTTCAGCAACGACACTTGAGAGCTAGACCCAATAATCATTAAGAATTGTTCAATCTTGTTCCACCATCTCCATTTTTACACCGAACCACAAGACGCCGGGAAAATTTTCACCCGTACGTTGTTGACATACCGAAAATACGGACACAGCGTTTTGCATCCTCATTTATAATGCGGACAGCAAGGGAGTGGAACTTGCTTCCGGCGTTTGTGTTTCCTGACGCTTACAATCTAGGAACTTTCAAGGCCAGAGTGAATAGGTTTCTTCTGGGTAAGCGTGTTTCATCTTAGGCTTCGTCATCGCCCCTTATGGGCGGGTCAGTGGCCAAACGTAAGCCCATTTAATAAAACAAAAAATTCTGTATCGTAAATTAGCCGTTCCCGCGGCTTCACGAGTTATCCTAGTCGGCAATATATCCTATGGACGCTTGCAACACACGAGGCATCACTCACGGGCTACCGACCGTTCCCTCCGCGCCAATGAGCTCTAGCGACATTTCTCACGCGCAGGAACACAGCGTAATAGTAATTTAGCTGCGGTATTCCGTAAGATGAAGATCCCCAGTCGAGATGATCTTTGAAAGACAAATCACGTTGCTCAAACAACAGGAGTTAACAAAAACCATCTATTGCGATGACCATGGTGGGTAGTACGCAGACCAGGGAATTCTGGCGTATTCTCTTTACACATTATGTCAGTGGATATGTGCGTGGGTAACATTGGCCCAAGCCTAGGATAATGAAGTTACCTTGGCTACCTTTACCATCGCACCTCTCGCCATCGACGAGTCCATCCATTGCAACCAAAATGGTCTTGTACTCTTCGGTTGGAGTTTCCTATCGCAGATGCTCAGATTGTGGAATGAACTCCCCGTTGAGGTTTTCCTAAGGGTAGAGCATGGAGTTCTTCAAGAAGACATTTCTGTAGGGTCGGCAACGCACGAGTGTGTTGCAAGCGTCAATAGGCTACGGTAATTATGTAAAATGGCCTTCGACTGACCCATGAGGAGTTATGACGAGGCCGAGGATGTAGCACGCTTACCCAGAAAAAGCCTGTTCACTCTGGCCTTGAATACATCTAGGTTATAGGTTATCTTACCATCAGGTAGGCTGATACTTGTTTGATACCTTATTAGTAATCAAAAATATAGTCTCTATACGTACACTCCAGAATATAAACAGTAAGAATTCTTAGTAAAATACAATCATACATTGTTACAGTAAGAAATAGGAAGTAGGTAGTACGTAATATATACCCGCGTTTCCACGTTAATTAGAGCGTGGTAATTTTCTCTGTGTAACTAAAACGGGGCAGCCCTAGCGTAGATTTGTAGGAACACTTGTTACATTTGATGTAGGTATTTACATTAGACGCAATTCTAGATTATATTACCCTACTTTATCTTATCTCCAAATCCAAATTTGTATGGATGCAAGGGAGGATGTTTGTTACTCTTTCACGCAAAAACTACTGAAAGGATTTGGATGAAATTTGGCACACAGATAGAGCATTTTCTGGATTAACACATAGGATACTTTTTATCCCGGGATAACATATGATCAAGCTGGGACAGCTGGTAATAATATAATTTTGGAAGTGTGTCAGTTTGTTACTTATTGTCTCCTCGATGATACATCCAATCGTGATGAAATTTAGCACATATATAGATCATAACTTGGAATAACATATTAGATACTTTTTATACCGGAAAAAAACATTGTATCCCTCAGAAATAATGTATTTAATAATCGTGGTGTAGCATTATTAGCTGTTCTAATTCGATTGGCAAAGTTAAGCTTCCACCGGTGAAGTCGGTACCTGGATGGGTGACCGCCTAATGGTATTTCAACTCGAGCGTTTTCCGTGCTTCAGAAGGCACGTAAAGCCATTGGTACCGGCTATCACTTAATTGTGATAGTCGTTAAGCTAGTTGGAGGCCGAAGCGACTTGAAAACTCCAACAGTAGGTTGACGACTAGCCTACCTCCACCGATCCGCAGTGGGCACGCGTGGTGGAGTATTGCCCATTCCGTAACACTCTAATTTGTGAAAGGAGGCTTGTGCTCAGCAGTGGGACATTATAGGCGGTTTTTTTTTTTTTTTTTGTATACGACTAAGTCGGTAAACAAGCGTACGGCCCGCCTGATGGTAAGCAGTTACCGTAGCCATATGGACGCTTGCAACACACGAAGCATCACTCACGCGTTACCGACCTTTCCCCCCTCCCCTATGAGCTCTGGCGACCTTACTCACGCGCAGGAACACAACTTTACACAACATAAAGTTATTTGGCTGCGGTATTCTGTAAGGTGGCTGATGATGAAATACAAAAAATACTCTCTGAAAGTTAACTAGAAATAAAAAGCTTAAATATGACAACCATTAACACAAGCTTATTCAGAATTCTCAAGATGGTTTGCAAAGTAAACTTGAACAGTATTAATATTTTTAATTATCTACTATCTTGTAATAATATGTCTTTCCTTTCATCAGGTTCTCAGCTGTTTACAAAGCTCACTTTCAAACGATTTTAGTCCAGCATTAAGAGCGCCATATTTTTTTTATTAACGGCAACCCTTAAAGATCGCTCCCATTGTCACATTTATATCTGGCAACATAAAATCATTTTTTACAAATGTTCCTTTGTGGATAGACGATAAAATGTTCTCTTACCTATTACGTCTTTTACAACGTAATGGAAAGGTGCAGTGCAGACGACAGACTTTTTGTGCGAAGGACACAAAATGTCCGTCACGGATTTTTCACAGACTCAAAGCACACAACGTATATTACATCTTCGATCATTCTGTCGGCGGAACTCTAGCTAGGGACGTACATGCTATGGAAATGCAGAGATTGCGAACTGTACACTAAGAAGTAATCAAATCCTGATCTGATGACAATGGGACCAAATAGGAAGTGTACCTACCCTTTCAAATAAAAAAAGAATTTTCCAAATCTATATATATAAAATTCAAAGTCCTGACTGACTGACTGATATATCAACGCACAGCCTTAACAGCTGGTTCTAGAGACATGAAATTTGGAGGGCGTATTCTTTGTGAAGAGTAGGTATCCACTAAGAAAGGGTTATTCGAAATTCCACCCCTAAGGGGGTAAAATAGGGGATGAAAGTTTGTATGAAAGTCCATCAGTTTCCAAGTTAGGATCTTCAAATTTTGTTTTTAGGCTGAAGATTGAAAATAATTTATAGGTGTCTCAAAGTTTTTAAAAATTCTACCCTCGAAGCGGGATGAAGTTGTTTTGTTTTATTGTAGTAGAAAAATATGTCATTTGTTTCCTGTAGGCCAAGTGGGCGAAGCCGCGAGCAGAAGCTAGTTGGTTAATAAATAACGGAGTTAGATAGATAGATAAAACCTTTATTCGCTGACAATGAGTCTTTTAACTTAAATAATACAATCTTAATATATAAAATGATAAACTGATTGTTGATATATCAGCCCACAGCCCAAACCGCTGGACCTAGAGATTTGAAATTTTGCACAAAGATACCTTATACAGTGGAGGCATCCACTAAGGAAGGATTTTTGGAAATTCCACCCCTAAGAGGGTAAAATAGGGGATGACAGTTTGTATGCAAGTCCGTCAGTTTTGAAGTTAGGATCTTCAAATTTTGTGTTTAGGCTGACGATTGAAAATTAATGTGTAGTTATCTCAGCGTTTGTGATAATTCCACCACCGAAGGGAGGAAAAGGGGGATGAAGTTGGGTATGCAAGTTCTTCAATTTCAAAGTAAACTTCACTAAATGTATTATTATATGGTGTAGGCATCCACTAAGGAAGGATTTTTGGAAATTCCAACCCTAAGGGGGTAAAATAAGGGATGAAAGTTTGTATGCAAGTTCGTCAGTTTTGAAGTTAGGATCTTCAAATTTTGTGTTTAGGCTGACAATTGAAAATTAATATATAGTTATCTCAGCGTTTGTGATAATTCCACCACCGAAGGGAGGAAAAGGGGGATGAAGTTGTGTATGCAAGTCCTTCAATTTCAAAGTAAACTTCACTAAATATATTATTATACGGTGTAGGCATCCACTAAGGAAGGATTTTAGAAGTTCCACCCCTAAGGGGGTAAAATAAGGGATGAAAGTTTGTATGCAAGTTCGTCAGTTTTGAAGTTAGGATCTTCAAATTGTGTGTTTAGGCTGACGATTGAAAATTAATGTATAGTTATCTCAGCGTTTGTGATAATTCCACCATCGAAGGGAGGAAAAGGGGGATGAAGTTGTGTATGCAAGTCCTTCAATTTCAAAGTAAACTTCACTAAATATATTATTATACGGTGTAGGCATCCACTAAGGAAAGATTTTTGGTAATTCCACCCCTAAGAGGGTAAACTAAGGGATGAAAGTTTGTATGCAAGTCCGTCAGTATTGAAGTTAGGATCTTCAATTTCTGTGTTTAGGCTGACGATTGAAAATTAATATATAGTTATCTCAGCGTTTGTAATAATTCCACCACCGAAGGGAGGAAAAGGGGGATGAAGTTGTGTATGGAAGTACACTAAATTTATTATTTAAGCTTATGGTTATAAACTAACGCAACGAATATCGGTGTTGTTGGAATTTGAACCCTTAAGGAGTGAAAAGGGGGATTAAATTTAGTATATGAAGTTCTTTATTTTCGGAGTGAAAATTTTACAATTTATTATTTCGGCTTATGGTATTGGCGTATTGAAATGACTCGCCTAAACAACATCAGGAAAAAGAGAGGAACAAAAATCCGGTTAATACGAGCATTGGTATTCCTCATTTTCATGTATGGAGTGGAAGCGTGGACTATACTGGCCCGAGAAAGAAAAAGGATTGATGCATTCGAGATGTGGTGCTGGAGACGGATGTTGGAAATACCTTGGACCGCTAAACGCAACAATGCATCAATCCTATCGCAGGTCCAAATTAAAACACGATTGTCCACCATATGCCACCAACGTATTTTTTCGTATTTCAGCCACATGGTGCGCAAAGGCGATGAAAGTTTGGAAATCTGATCATAGTTGGGAACACGAAAGGAAAACGACTACGTGGTCGTTCACCAACAAGATGGTCCGATCAAGTAAAAGACTCATCGTCCTCCAAGTTTTACAGAAACCAGAAGACAGAAACCAGTGGAGGCAGATCATTCGCTCTAGAAGCAAACCCGATGTTGATCACGATCCTCAGACATGAGGGAAAGAGAGATAAGGCCTCCAAAATTATGCTGTGAAACTTGACTACAAGTAACAGCTCTCCGCCGCAATGTTATTGAGGTCAAAATATTTACTGGTTCTGCTAGAGGAGAAACAGTCTTCTTGCCACGTATACTATTGATCCCAAATCACCTTCCGTTTGAATTTAAAAGATAACAGTTCCTAATTAAGGAGTGGAAGCGTGGACTATACTGGCCCGAGAAAGAAAAAGGATTGATGCATTCGAGATGTGGTGCTGGAGACGGATGTTGGAAATACCTTGGACCGCTAAACGCAACAATGCATCAATCCTATCGCAGGTCCAAATTAAAACACGATTGTCCACCATATGCCACCAACGTATTTTTTCGTATTTCAGCCACATGGTGCGCAAAGGCGATGAAAGTTTGGAAATCTGATCATAGTTGGGAACACGAAAGGAAAACGACTACGTGGTCGTTCACCAACAAGATGGTCCGATCAAGTAAAAGACTCATCGTCCTCCAAGTTTTACAGAAACCAGAAGACAGAAACCAGTGGAGGCAGATCATTCGCTCTAGAAGCAAACCCGATGTTGATCACGATCCTCAGACATGAGGGAAAGAGAGATAAGGCCTCCAAAATTATGCTGTGAAACTTGACTACAAGTAACAGCTCTCCGCCGCAATGTTATTGAGGTCAAAATATTTACTGGTTCTGCTAGAGGAGAAACAGTCTTCTTGCCACGTATACTATTGATCCCAAATCACCTTCCGTTTGAATTTAAAAGATAACAGTTCCTAATTAAGGTTTGTAGTCACAGGGAAAAACTCTGAAATTTGCTAGAGTTGATTTGCGGCAGGACTGTTTCAGTTTTATGTGGCATCCTCGCATATGAGCTCTTAATCTACCTGAACTATTGTCAATATCACAAGTAGTGGCGGACAATAGCCATGAACAAAGCTCTATATTGTTACAATGATTCATATCTAGAAAAATGAAATAATCTACGCGGACGAAGTCGCGGGCTATAAAGCTAGTTATTTATAAATTTTAAACTAAAGTGAATTAGTAACAAAGTTTTTTTCAGCAACCTGTTTCTTTGTCAGGTTGTCCTTCGACATAGGCCTCCCCTAGTTCCTTCCACACTTGTCTGTCGCGAGCAAATATTCTCCATTCTTTTGGTAAATCATCTTCCCATCTCTTCATTTGACGTCCTCTTTGTCTTTTCCCATTCCTGGGGTACCATTCCATGACGTATTTCGTCCATTTTACTCCATATTTCGGAGATTTGGGTACATCCTACTTTCGCAGATTTTTTGCGCGTTGTGTGCGTTACTGCTTAGAATAGTATAGGTTCTATTTTCACAGACTAAAAAGTGCGGCACGGATAGTTTGTCGTCTGTGCTGCACCTAAGGGCATATCAATTTGAATGGGATGAATACAACATCAGGTATAAACTTTCTATAAAAAGTTTCAGATCAAAATAAATGGGACATTTTTAATTGCACCTCTGTTTAAAAATTACGCAAACTTAAGACTCCTTTAATTTACTTATTGCACCTCTAATTTACTTACTGCATATCAGAAAAATGACTGTTGTACAATTAAACTAGCTATTCATCAAAACTTGTTCTATCATCCAGAACCGACTCGGGCCACTCCAAATACAGTTGTCTAGGTTAGGTAAGAACTATGACAATATGGCTAGATGATCATTCAGTTCAAACAGTTTTGCATAAACCATAAATATGATACTCAGTTTGATTTATTTGGTGTGCGTATTTAGTGAACAATTAGTATTTTTGATTCTAGTTTTGATTTGTTGTGTTGGAATAGAGAGAATTAATAGTTAAGGCATTAAATGCCAAAACAAATTAGGTACTCTAAAATACCAAATTTTGCTTCCAAGTTAATTGAATTAAAATCATAACTATTAACCTGTCACCGCTCTATGAGGGTAATTATCTTTTCACGTAACTTTATAATATTATTATAAAATTTTCTCTTTCACGATCTGTGCGCCTACCCTTTCCGTTACACGTTATATAGTAGTCTGATCTGCGGTTTAATTCCGGATATTCCCAAGGGAGGTAAAGTTTCCCCGGGATCAAAGGCAACCTATATGATATTCCAGAGTGTGATCTATCTGTATGCGAAGTTTCATTAACTTTCTGAGACAAGTCACTGAGTGATTGAGTAACCAACGTGCACAGAAGCTTTCGTTTTTGTGTAAGAATAGTTTTCACCCCATAGTGCGGAATCAGCTAGTTTTGTATACAAATCTTACCATCCCTTAATTTTTTTTTTATTAGTTGATTTTATTTAATAGTCACATAGTTTACAAAAGTCTTTTGCCAAACAGTGAAACAATTTTCCGTTAGTTGTTCTTGCTATATATTTTTTCCGTTATAGGTAATTATTATGCTATGCTATGGTATACACCGAAATTTTTGCTATCCAGTGAGCTCACCAAAAGATAGCATATTTTTTTTCTATGTTAATAGTTTTAATCAACCAGTCGTTAAAATCTTTGAATGTGTGTTATACAAGTTGGTAGAGTTTTTACTTAAAATCTTAATATAATCAAAATGTATAAGCGTAGACACAATTTCACTTAATTAGCAATTAAGCAGATTTAAGACGGGCTTTATAGCTAAATTGATATCTTTCAGACAACCTTCAGGTCGTCTCAGGTTAAAAAATTGATTTAATTTTAATATACCTTAAAATCTCACTTTTGATTTGACTGACTAAAAATAATCCAAAATTATTTTAGAAAATCTATAAAAAAACCGTTTTTACAATTTCATAATTTAATTTATAAAATTGGAATTAGCAATTTCGTAATTCCTGATATTATCGTGACAAAATATTTCTGAAATTTTCACACAGGGCTGAATAAACAAGATAATTATCGAATCAACAAAACAAAGAATGTATTAAGCAAAGGGAACCATTATTCTACTTACCGACAGCAAACGCGAAGGCGAGAAAAACCGCCAGATACATATAGTATTTCATCATTGTTTTTTTTTACAAGCACAGGTCACAAATTACAGTCTCATATTTACGCGGAGTAGCGGTACGCGCGTGCGATAGGCGCGCGGTTGAAACGCGGTCTGGCCGGGAGCCGGTGGCGTACCGTCGCGTCGGCGTCCCGTCCCTTCCCTGGATTTTAGGACACAAGCCCGTAACAGGGGGGGTGAAATGGGTGTCCAATCATCCCCCGAAATCTTCAAATAATATTTACATAGATGACTCGTTTAGGTACAGTCGACGATATAAATATGTATACGCTTAGCGAAATTCAACTCTTCTAATTATGAGACATAATACACAAACTATTATGATTTGTGTCATATTCAACATTTGAATGTAAGCAGTGCGAGAAAATTGCTTATAATTTCACAAAGTATATACCTACATTGTTTATGTCTTCGACTGTACATGAGCATTATCATATGTTGTACCTATTTGCACCAATACGTAAGTAACATAGAAATGTGGTAAAAAAATACATTTTTGTGTTTAACCCCGGGTTTAACTAATCCAAACACCCGAAAATGGATTCTGGGTATGGCCTGTGGTATGGTTCTTTTAGGACATCTATGAGCATGTTCAGCAAGTACATTTTATGGGAAAGTGTAGGGGAAATAATGGAGCGATAGTGGTGCCAAACGGTTTAAAGTTTGGTTTCTGGATTGTAGAGTTTATAGGCTGTTAGGTGTTAAATTGCAATCGAATTAAGGTTCCTGTATGAATATTTATTAAGAAAATTGTGATGCTAATCTAATGGCAAGACTATTCAGGAACTTCGACATCGAAACATCGCTTGACTGTAGTGCGAGTGTTCATGATTTCGAATTACGTTAGTGCGAAAGTATACTATTGCGGTTCAAATGATTTCCATCGCGACGTATCTCATGAACATTCCCATTACGGTCAATCGGTGTTACGAAATACAGTCTAGAAGATTCCTGTAAATTTTTCACCAACAATGTCAAGTCAAGTCAACATGATAAATACTAGACTAACCTTATTCATAATCGCATTTTAACTAAATCAGTGTAATAGTGTGCCCCGTCTCACTCTTTCGATCACCAAATGTCACGTGTCAGATAAAGACTTCGGAATGTTAGCTAATCAACGTTTGATAACTTCATTCTGAATGCTATGTATTGTATATAGACCACAGCGTTTTGCATCCTCTTTTTTTCGTCTTTTCAGTCAGTGTAGTATTAGTGTAAAGTTAGGACTTTACCTGAATTCTAAATTAACTGTAGACGCATTGCACGTGTATTGCATTGCTAAATCATTAGTTTGGATGCAGTCATTGTGCAATTGACGTAACCGCATCAAAACTGCCAATTGACTGCATTAGAACTGCACTTAGGTCTTTTTGGCGGGAACTTGCAGAGTGACGTTGCTTTTTCATAAATTCGTGTATCATGAGTTTTATTGCATATAATCGGTGGTATTTTATCCAATAAAGATCAATACATGTGCACCAGTGAAGTCAAATGAAATGAATTATGTGTATCGTGGCTTTTCAAGTTGTCTCAAGAAGTCCGTGAAAAGTGTTAGTACAATGACCACCATTGTACTAAAACATGACTATTATGGACGGTGACTGACTGAGGACTATGTGAAAGTGATTCATTGTGACTAGAACTTATAATATTACTTGAAATTGGCAAAATACACAAGCGGTGTGACACCATTGAAGAAAAAAAAACTGCACTTAGCAGCTAGCATGTTAGCGAGCATCACATACACACAGCTACCACACATCCAAGTAGCTATTTGGCACTTGGTATACATTCTCAATGAAGTCATTGCAGCCCGTAGACCCTTATATGGATGGCAATGACATGGATAATGGAAGGAATCCCAGCGTAACACCCAGGCCCGCCGCTAGCTGTTTCGTCGCCCGCGTGCAATACCGATTATGCCGCCCTACGGCTACGTACTCTGAGTTTTGTCAAAAAAAGGATAATTAAAGTTTTCTCAAAATGCCTACTGGTCGCGCCGGCTAGCCCGCTGAGGGCTAAGCGGCTCAAGTTGGTATTCTATGCGCGCCCTCTGCGTAGGAGTCGACCGGGCAGGGGTACAATGACTTGAATTAGGTATTCTTCGCTCGATTTGCCGCCCCCTGGGCGTGCCGACCGTGTGCGGTGCACGCTTTGCACGCCCGCTTACGGCGGCCCTGGTAACATCTGTATCTCCGGTTTAAACTGCAGACCTACAAGGCTATAGTGTAGGCTTTTTCTAGGCAAGTGTGATCAATCCTCGGCTCCATGGGTTCTTTAACCATAAGTTCACCATTGAAAGTGATTATGTAATCGAACCGACTCCTAATTTATAGTGACCGGAGTACACCAGAGGGCGAACCACAAGCTCTTATAACAAGGTTAAAATAACCTTATTTGACTTTTGTCTTTCTTTGACATCCGACGTCAAAATGGCACAAAAGACAAATAAGGTTATTTTAACCTTGTTTTAAGAGCTTGTGGTAGGGCCCCCAGATGGCACTTGGCTACATAATTTCAACTTGAGGGTAATAACCAACTTCGGGCGGGATCTATGCATAAGTTCAAAAACACTTATGGTGTTGTTTCCCTTGTTTTTTTATGAAAAGTGCCTAACATTCCTTTATCTATAACTAACTAGCTGCCCGGCGCAACTTCGTTCACGTGGTGCTACCCTATCCTACCCTACGCTACGCTATCTACTCTGTGGTGCTACCCTACCCTACTCTACCCTGTATTTCGTTTATTACAAAATAAATTTAGGTTATACCTTAGCCTCAGCAATTAAATTGTAGCTTATATGAAACATTTGTATTTTTTGTACATAGTATTTTTTTTATACGACTATGTCGGTAAACAAGCTTACGGCCCGCCTGATGGTAAGCGGTTACCGTAGCCATATGGACGCTTGCAACACACGAAGCATCGCTCACGCGTTACCGACATTTCCCCCCTACCCTATTAGCTCTGGCGACCTTACTCACGCGCAGGAACACAACTTTACACAACATAAAGTTATTTGGCTGCGGTATTCTGTAAGGTGGAGGTACTTCCCCAGTCGAGCTGCTCTTTAAGCGGATAAACGCTATGCTCTACCTCTCTCAATATTATTTACTCTATGGTATTTTTAACATAGCGCCATCTATTGAATACTTACTCAATCCAGTCAACAGGATATCGCCATCTGTTAGAATCGTTTGGAGCTAACAGATAATTGCGACTGTCAAATAATTTGCAATAAAATAATATTGCGACTATAAATTGAGATGTAAGCTATCCTATCTTTCAAGTTGGATCAAATTGAACACGGTGTGCAAATGAAATTTAAAATCGGTTCAGTAGTTTAGGAGTCCATCGCGGACAAACAACGTGACAATTTTTTTTTTTATATATAAGGATTATTCAATTTTAAACGTAAGCGCCATCTTTTATTGCAAATTTAAGACACATTTCACCGTCGCGGTTGTTTACGAGTGGTTCTCTGTATATATTGAGTCGCATGTTTGCTAGAGGTTTATTTATTAATTCCGTCACTTATCACTAGATGGCAGTAAATTAAATAATGTGTGAATATTATATATTGATTGGCTGGCCGGGCGTGGAGGTAAGATACTGACATAAAAGGTCGAGGGTTCGATTCCCATCCAGGACAAACATTTGTGTTCATGAACTGAACATGCTGTTTATTCTTAGTTTGGGTATTGAGTAGCTATTTATTTATTTTTTATCAGGATATAACACAGATAATACATTACGATAAGCTATTTTACTTATACATGTTGTCTTGAATATGCGTCACCCATTTGGTCACCGGCATACGTGACGCATGGCGATAGGTTGGAGACGATTCAAAGGAGATTTACTAAGATCCTCAACTGTAGGGTAAGTGTGGACCCTGAGGATTACCAGGATAGACTCGGGCGCCATAATTTGATGTCTCTGAGTGGTGGCGCCAATTAGTAAATTATTTTACTACGTAATCGTTTTAGTAGATTAATGCCTCCTCCCTAATCGACCGTCCCACCCCTATTATCCCACCTACTACATACGTCACTTGCAACATGGCTGCGCATGCGACGCTACGTACCGCACGCACCTCGAGCATTAGTTAACCGCTGTAAACCAACTTAATTATAAAAACCCCGTGTCGTGATCACTCGCGTTTAATACCAACCGCGAAAAAGAAGAGAAGAGAAGAAAGCAAGCTCATCGGCGAACTCGGAGGAGCCCGCCATACCAGCGCAGATAAAACTGGATGTGACTGGTAGGCCAACCTTCCCTCTTACCTTTCTTCCAGGAGGCTTGTTTTTTTTTTGTTTCTATTAATTTAACATCTAAAACCCTATGTACAGTCCATTTCAAAATTTAATTAATAAATTTGGCGGACTTAGGCGCCGCCATTTAAGTGGTCCTTCGAGCCGGATACTTTAAAATAAGTAGTTTATTTATACATTTTATTATCCATCCCGCATTAAAACCTAGTTGGGAATACCTTTCAACCTTACTAGTTATTAAAACGCATCCATATATATGTAAATATTACGTATATATATTTTTCATATTGAGTCACGTACGCCATTACTGCAATGTGCACTCTTTCATAACCTAATTATTTTCCGCCCTTGTTAGGTATAATTTTTTAACCTAACAAGTGTTTAAACGCAATACGCATATAAGTATATTTATATAATACATATAAGACACGCGACACTATTTATCCGTGTACATTTGCCACAATTAATTTGGTAGGTATTATAAATACCGAAGCATACTTGTTCATTAATTATTATCAACAAGTTCATAGCTTAAAGAATAGCTTATAATAATTTATTGATTATATCTATTTCTCACTTATAACCATTAGAAGGTTGTTTCATATATTTTTTACTCGCGTGTGTAGGTAATCGTGAAACTACGTAGTGCGCGGTGTGCCCGCCGGCCGGCCGGCACCCGATACTTGTGTGTTTGCGTTTCGTTGTGGTTTCGTTTCACTTAGCGTGTTTCTTTCCTTTACGCATTTTTATTTTCAATTCAGTAAATAATTATCACCATGGCTGATAAAGAAAAGAGACTAAAGGAAACAGCTGACGCACAGTTATCAATGCTATATGCAAAACGTAATGCTATTTACGAAACTATGCAAAATATTTATGATTTATCGCAGGGCGCACACACAGACGAAGTAACAAAGAAACATTTTCTTAGCGAGTCTTCAAATATAGATACGCTTCGCACTGAGTTTCAACAAACTTTAGATAGCTATAATTTACGATTTTTAACGGTGAATCCTACCGCGCAACCTGATTATAAACCATTCGTTTCATTTGAACAGTTATACACTCGTATTAAGAGCGTTATAACTCAAGTTTCATCTCAAGTTCAATCTCAAGTAAATAATAATTCAACCCCGCTTAAAGCTAGGCCAAAGCTACCGCCTATGGAACTTGTATCTTTTAACGGTGACATTCGCTCATGGCCATTGTTTTATGCAAGTTTTAAATCTACCATTCACGATAACCCATCGCTCACAGACGCTGAGAAGTTATATTATCTGTTAGGTAAGATCACAGGTAAGGCGCAGTCCGCGTGTGCAGGCATTACGCCCGATGCAGAGAACTATCCTCTTTTATATCAGGCACTCGTTGACAGATATGAAGATAAGCGTGTGCTTTCTTCCTCACTCATGAGTCAGATATTTGGGTTTAAATCTTTGACTAGCGCCTCTGTTAATAACTACGATTTATTTATGGACAAGTTTGTTATTGCTGTTCGTTCCTTAAAAAATCTTAAAGTTGATAATTTGACAGACTTAATATTTTTACATATCGCACTTAATAAATTAGATGAAGCTACTGTTCGCACATTTGAGACGAATGCTGATACTTCTAAAATTCCAACGTTTGACGAATTGGTCGAATTTATAAAAAACCAATCTAAAATATTACAACGCAAGCCAGCTACTCCAGTTAACAGTGAGAAGACGATGGATCGGTCAAGTTCACGTCCTAGCAAGGCTAAGGTCCCGCCACCGAATTATCAATCTTATGTTAATATGGTCGATACTAATAATGTTAAGAATGTCAAATGCATGTGTAGTAATATAACGCACCCACACTTATATAAGTGTCAAAGTTTTAACAAATTGACTCCAGAGGAACGTTATAAAGTAGTAAAAGAGAATAACTCTTGCATAAATTGTTTGAGTATTAATCATCGAGTATCGACTTGTAATTCGAGTACTTTTTGTCGCGTTTGCCGTTTAAAGCATCATACGCTTCTCCATTTTAACCGAGAATCGAACCGCGACTTACCCAGCGCGCCGGTTACCGAGCCATCGCGGGATGCGTTGCCCGTGCACACTCCAGTTGCATCGGTGTCTGCCGTCCCCGCCACTTGTACAGACTCGGCGCCCGCGCCGCCCGCACCGCCCGCTCTCACCGGCCGGAAACCCAAGGACGTATCGTTGTGTACAACATCGACCATCGCTCCGCGCTCGCTGTCGCGCGGCTCGCGTGTAGATAGCGAGCAATGTAAGCGTGCAACCACAGTTCTACTAGCTACCGCACAGGTAGCTATGTACGATACTAACGGTTGCAGGCAACTCGTGCGTGTGTTGCTCGATTCCGCTTCTCAAAGTCACTTTATTACTAGTGAATGCTGTGATCGTTTGGGTATGCGGAGTCAAGCAATACCAAATACAATTATAAAGGTTTCGGTGGATCGGAGAAAGTTATTAAGGGTTCTGTAGATTTTCAATTTTTTTCCCGCTTTAATTTGAGTATAAATTATAATGTTTCTGCCTTTGTAGTCGATCAAATCACTGATAGTATGCCGACCGTAACTATTGATATTAACGCACTTCCACATCTGAAAAAACTTCAGCTTGCGGATGACACATTTGCAATGCCTAATAAAATTGATGTACTGATTGGTGCATCGCTTTTTCCGCATTTATTGTTGCCCGGCGTAGTTCGTGACAACTCGTCAGAACCCTCCGCGTTAGAAACGGTATTGGGCTACGTCATTATGGGGTCCGTACCTATGTTCCCCGATCGCAACATGTCTACAACCTGTTGTTGTGCTATAGTGCAGGAGCCTGTAGACACAATAATCAAAAGGTTTTGGGAGCTCGAAGAGCTTTCCGTCCCGCCCGTTCAACGTCAAATCGACGTTGAATGTGAAGATTTTTTCCGCACGACTACTGAGCGCGACAGCGCCAGTGGCCGATATATTGTCGCATTACCTTTTAGTAAAGATGTATTTTTGCTTGGCAATTCATATGAAATTGCTAAGAAGCGCTTTACTTGTTTAGAAAAGAAATTTCTCGCTTCACCTAAAGTGAAAGCCGCTTATGATGATGTTATAATTGAGTACATCAATAAAGGTTATATCTCACCCGCGCCTCCAGACTACAGTTCTGATTCGTTACAACCCGTCTATATAATTCCTCACCATGGAGTTATTCGTGAAGATAAATTAACTACTAAACTGCGAATAGTTCTCGACGCTAGTTGTAAGACAAGCTCTGGACAGTCACTCAATGATGTACTTCATAGTGGGCCAAATTTACAAGGTGATCTTTTCCAAATTATTTTAAATTTCAGACTTTACGCTGTAGCTATGACAGCAGATTGCTGTCAAATGTTTTTACAGATCATAGTACGAGAGGTGGATCGTCGCTATCAGAGAATTTTGTATAGATTTAATGCGCAAGCCCCGCTCGTACTTTATCAGTTTAATAGGGTTTGTTTCGGATTGAAGTCCAGCCCCTACCATGCACTGCGCACGGTTCAGCAGCTACTCAGCGATGATGGCTCCGCTCCTGAGTATCAGCGCGTTAAGGAGATTGTTTCTTCCTGTCTATATATGGATGACATAGCTTTTTCAGTAGAGACGGAGACTGAGGCAGCCGCTGTGTCTACAGATATCGTCAGCCTATTCAAGAAGGGTCAGTGGGACATGGTCAAGTGGAACAGCAACTCTAAAACGGCTTTGGCTAGTTTACCCGCATCGCACAAACTTCCTACCGAGGTAGAGTTTGATAAATCAGTATCACACAAAATATTAGGGTTGCACTGGTCTACAGACACAGACCATTTTTATTTCAAAATTTCACCACACACTGAGGATGTGTGTACCAAACGCATTATTTTGTCTACCATCGCGAGGCTCTGGGATATAATGGGTTTTGTAGCGCCTACTATTCTTTATGCTAAATTACTTATAAAACAGTTGTGGCAGTTGAATATTGATTGGGATGACGTACCTCCACTCCATATTATTAAAGCATGGAAGCAGTTCTGTCAGGAATTACCAGTTCTCAATGGCTTTAAAATACCTCGCCATTTAGGGGTAGGAGACGGCTGTGTTGTTGCTTTAGTTGGCTTTTCAGACGCGAGTGAGCAGGCTTATGGAGGCGTAGTCTACCTTCACGTCAGTTCGGCTACTGGAATCACTGTTCAATTAATATGTGCGAAGTCGAAGGTAGCTCCCACGACACCGCACTCAATCGCTCGTTTAGAACTCTGCGGAGCTGTAGTGCAATTCTGTTCTTTTTTGACAGCTGACGACGACGACGTCCGTCGTCGCGGTCTATTCTCTATACATTCGTAGTGCGGTGCTATATTTTTCAATTGGTCAATTAATTAATGTTTAATTTTAGGAAGCTCCTATTAAGGTCGTATTATGTATCCATTATAAAAAAAAAAACCTGTCACTTTGTGGATCACTTTCATTTATGATAGTTTCTGTGTAATGTTATGATATTTGAAGTAAGTATGTTTTATTACAAATTATTTATTATAAATCCAAGACTGTTCTTTGTCGAAATCAGTCAAAAACAAAGGCCCAGTTCAGCAGAGGACATCTCGTGACAGAATATGATGATGATACTAATTTTATAGTGGTTACAGAGTTGGTATACATATTTCAGATATCTGCAGCTCGGATAAGTAATATTATGGGTATCCTTAAATCAGCCAATGATGAAGATATCTTGGAAAAACGTCGTCAAGCTCAACAGTTGAGACTTTTGGCGAGTAATTCTTTAACTATTCTTGTTGAAATAAACATTGATTAAATTGTGCACAGCACTACAAAGTCAATGCATTTTTATTTACTGGAAATGCTAAAATTCTTCCAAATTCTATATAGAAGTCTTTGATATCTGGCTTATTTTTATTATTCCTTATAAAAAAATACCTCGTCAATTTAGTAGTATGTACTTACATACGAGTATGTTATTAAACATTATTCGTGAAAAAATGTTAATTGTTTCAATATTTTCAAAATATGGGCGCTATATCTAGCTTTCTTTTTGTGAAGTTTAAGTCGTAATATTAAGATAAAGTTAAACCAATGAATAGCCTTCATATTAAACCTTTAAAATTGGTATATTCAGTACATTAAAGTTTTACTAAAATATGAAATAAAATTAGCCTTTATCTAGTTTCCATATCATAAGTTTGCTTAGCTTGGGATTACGACTCAGATCATTAAAATAAATGAAATCCACTCGCAGAGCGCAGTTGATGTTTACAATACACCTTCCAGCCCATTTTAATTCTTTTGACCTATTCAAGTATTCAATTGTTTCGACATGCAATAGTCCGGGAGGTACTGATGCATTTTAGGTAGTATTAATACGCCGATCGATGGCCATCTTTTTCAATAGATCTTGAATGACTAATATGTGAACCACGCATCAGCGATGCACCCGCGGTGGGTTTAGGATTGGAAGGTTACGGCAGGGGTAAACTTTTTTTTTTACAAATTCATGCGAGCAGCTGACGCGTGTTCCCCCCTCCACCATGCAGCAGACGATTTTTTTCAGCTCAGTATTATGTCAAATACTTATGAAACAAGTTTGAGCCGGCGTACTATGTCTTTTTTTTACTGGGAGTGGCTGATGACGGATGTAGAAGACTTGAGCACTTACTTGAGCAGACGGTCGGTTAATTTATTAGTCATATAAGATCAACTATACATTTCAACGTCAGCCGGCTTACTGTGACTTTTGTGTTTGCAACGCTACCTCCCGGACTAACCGTCACAACGGAGTCGTCGTCGGTTGCTGTCAAAAACGTTTCAGAATACCAAAGCTGTATTACTGTCGAAAATTATGCGAACAGTTTTAAATAATTACAGTGCTCGTTTTCCAATAAAGGTTTATGCGTTTACCGACTCTAAGGTTGTACTTTATTGGATAAAGAGTTCACCTCATCGTTGGCAGACATTCGTTGCCAATCGCGTCGTAAGGTTAACGGAATATATTTCCGCTGATAATTTTCACCACGTCTCTGGGATTGAAAACCCCGCGGACTGTTTATCTCGTGGTATTACACCACATAAACTATTAACGCATCCACTGTGGCTCCATGGACCTTCATGGGTTTCCTTGGAACCATCACAGTGGCCTATTAATGACGACGTTCTTCACCCGCCACCGGAAGTGCCCGAACAGAAAGTCTTGGCACACCCGGTTGTAAACCCCGCAACTGATTCTTTGATTTTAGAATTAGCTCAACGCACGTCTTCATGGAGTAAACTCATCCGAATAATTGTTTACATTTTCAGATTTGTAAAACAATTACCGCGTGATCCCATGTCTATTACCGCGAGTGACTTGGAATTTGCAGAAAATAAATTGCTGAAAATTCTACAAAATAAATATTTTGTTGATGAGTTGATAAACTTACAAAATGGCAAGCCTTGTTCTCCTGCTTTTAATAAATTGCGACCGTTTTTGGATAACGGACTGATTCGCGTCGGCGGACGTCTCGCCAATTCCGAGCTCGACTACGCACACAAGCACCCTGTCATTTTACCGCGTAATGATCACGTGATCGATTTGCTCATTGATCATTATCATCTCAAATATTTACATGCAGGGCCAGAACATTTAATGTCTCTGCTTAGGCAAAGATACTGGATCCTGTCCGCCCGTCGTATTGTACGACAGCGAGTTCATAAGTGTAATACATGTTTTCGTATGAAACCGCAACCCACTTTTCCTCTTATGGCTGACTTGCCAGATTGTCGTACTAGGCAGGTAACAAAGGCTTTCACACATACAGGCTGCGACTATGCTGGTCCTATCCCGTATGTGCCAGTGAGGCGCAGGGGGGCTCATAGCCTTAAGGCTTATATATGTGTCTTTACATGTCTCACGACGCGTGCCGTTCACGTTGAGCTAGCTACTGATCTAAGCACACCGTGTTTCCTAGCAGCTTTAAAACGGTTTCTCTCGCGTCGTGGTCCCGTACAGTATATCCATTCTGATAATGGAACGAACTTCGTAGGTGCTAACTCTTACTTACGAGAGCTGTATGAGTTTCTGACGAAAGTATATCGGCCTCGTTTCGAGGAGGTACTTAACGAAAACCGCATTAAGTGGAAATTTAACTGTCCAGCATCAGGACATTTTGGTGGTTGTTGGGAGAGCATGGTTAAAAATATAAAAACGAATTTGTTTAAAGTTATAGGACAACAGCTTCTATCGTACGAAGAGTTGAATACGGTCCTCGTACAGATAGAATGCTTATTAAATTCACGACCGCTTACAGTTTTAAGTCCAGATCCCACGGATCCTACGGCTTTAACTCCGAGTCATTTTTTACATACAGCTCCGTTAAGCTCATTGCCTGCACCTGTAGTAGAGACTCAAAATATTAGTTTACTTCAACGACATTCGCTGTTAGACAAGTTAGTTCAATCGTTCTGGGAGCGATGGAGGATCGAGTACTTACACGGCCTTCAGGTTAGAGAGAAGTGGAACACTCCTTCCGTTCCTATCACTCCAGGAACTATCGTAGTGATTATAGTTGACAACGCGCCGCCTTTGGCTTGGCCATTAGCGATTGTGGACAAGGTGCATCCTTCCAAAGACGGTACTGTTCGCGTGGCTACGGTTAGAACCTCTAAGGGAACTTACCTTCGTCCTGTAGTGCGACTTTGTCCTCTGCCTAATCAATAATTAATATAAGCTATGTAACTTTATACACATATTTATCTTAATTTATATATATTTTTGCTATACATATTATATTATATTAACACGCTTCATATAATACCTTTGGTAATTCCGCTCTATATACATAGACCGCATTTTTATGTGGGTTATATCTTTTAAAGGTGACCCTTTAAGGGCGGCTGGAATGGTGGCGCCAATTAGTAAATTATTTTACTACGTAATCGTTTTAGTAGATTAATGCCTCCTCCCTAATCGACCGTCCCACCCCTATTATCCCACCTACTACATACGTCACTTGCAACATGGCTGCGCATGCGACGCTACGTACCGCACGCACCTCGAGCATTAGTTAACCGCTGTAAACCAACTTAATTATAAAAACCCCGTGTCGTGATCACTCGCGTTTAATACCAACCGCGAAAAAGAAGAGAAGAGAAGAAAGCAAGCTCATCGGCGAACTCGGAGGAGCCCGCCATACCAGCGCAGATAAAACTGGATGTGACTGGTAGGCCAACCTTCCCTCTTACCTTTCTTCCAGGAGGCTTGTTTTTTTTTTTGTTTCTATTAATTTAACATCTAAAACCCTATGTACAGTCCATTTCAAAATTTAATTAATAAATTTGGCGGACTTAGGCGCCGCCACTGAGTAATCGAAGAGTCGTGTCAGATATGCGTTTTTTATTTGACATATTAAATTATAACATTGACAGTCCCGAATTAGTAAAAAGGCTTTCATTCAAGGCATGTAGAATATGAACACGACAACCACGCTTATTCGCATCCCAAGCTGTCAGACATAATTACGCTCAAAACTCGATCATGAACCGTTGCGTTGACGCATACGACGAAAAATTCAGAACAACCGATTTGTTCCTATCCCGTGGCCTATTTTTAAAAGATATAGCGAAATGCTTGAGCATTGAAGCCAGCTGATACTCACACACCAATACACATACACAAGGATACAGAAACACACCAATACATATAAACACCATTACATACACACACCATTGCATACACACACCATTACCACCATACATAGACAGACCACTCGACCATTACACACAGCAGCGCCATTAGTTGTTTTATTTTTGTTCGAAATTTTGGCTCTTTTGTTTTCTTTTAACCTTTTTAACCTTTAATTTTAATTTTTCCATGTAAAGATACTTTTTGTCTTTTTAATACTCGTAGGTATAGTAAGCAAAATTTGTAAACGTACAGCTTCGTAAAGGCATTGTAAATTTTAAAATGTATTTGTAAAGAAATTGAATTATGCTGTGTAAGTTGTCTTATAATAAATAAATAAATAAATAAAATACATTTATTTCAAAAAAATATTTCGCCCACGCGATTTGGCCGCCGGTACCAGCGCTATGACCATAATTTTCCTTTTCGTCATTACTTAATTAGACCCCTGACGGGTCGCCATACTGGTACAAGTGACCAGAATTTTTTTGCCTCTATCTCTCGGTCTACTCCCCAAGAAAAAAAAAATATCTTAAAAATATAAAAGATAAAATGGTATTTATTAGACACACAGATTCACACACAACAATAAGAATAAAAAAGAAACAACTTAGTAACATAAAAAATATAAGAAAAAACAAATCAACAAAAAGAATAATAATGCAATAATTTGCGTGTGATATCGTGAGTCTAAATGGCCCCAGCTCAGCATGTGCTGCAGATCACTACAGCGCTCTTGTGGTCGATTATATTGACTTGCTGTGTAGAAACTCCAAGGAGGCGGCGTCTTCTCAGTATGTGTATTACGAGTATTATGTAGACGATAGATTTTGTGATTTTGTGTAGACGATATTACGACTCGGTGGTAGAGTCGTAACGTTCATAAATAGATAAACTTTATTTTTACAACACAATAATTATTGAGTAGTAATACAAAACTTAATTATTATGGAATTTTCTTGTCGATTGGAAAAACCGACTTGACAAAAAAACCATATTTCTCACAAAACACGAGAATCGATTGAGAAATTCGAACAGTAGAGGAAAACATCTGGGTGCCTAGACAAGATGTTTGTGGACAATCGTCATCGTTAGTAAACGATCAACCTTTGTATGGGATTGACATTTCAAATCGAAATATCACGTGGTTTTTAACAATCTCTTATGTCAATCCAGTGGCGTAACTATACCATCTGGGGCCCGTGGAAAATTCTTTTAATGGGGCCCTATCAGTAAAAATCGTCACGTTGTACTCAGTTTAATTTTAATAAACTTCGAGATTTTTTGCGTACTCAATTACACGTTATATATGTGCCACTAATGGCCATAGGCCTCTTCTCTTAGGCGAGAGGGAATGGTCTGTAGTCCCCACGCTAGCCCACTGCGTATTGTAGACTTCACATCCATAGAACATAATATCTCAATGCATTCATCATCTATTTGCTATCTTTTCGGTGAAGGAACAACATAGTGAGAAAACCTGTATACATTTACAATGAAATAAAAAAAACAACAAGGATATTTATTAAAAAAATATTATTATATTATTTTTGGATTTTAAGCAGAACTTATAAAAATATACTTTTAAAATAAAATAAAATACTCAAGTACAATGTAAAAAAATATTTTTGAGCTCGCGGCCTCTTGGGCTGGGGCCCTCTTGGGTCGGGGGCCCGTGGCATTTTGCCAGCCCTGCCACCCTATTGTTACGCCACTGTGTCAATCCCATACAAAGGTTGATCGTTTAGTAACGATGACGATTGTCGACAACCATCTTGTCTAGGGAGGGGGGGGGGGGGGGCTGGACAGACATACGGAAGCATTTTTGCCCATGCTGAACGAAGACGATTCACTCGCTAACTGCATATATATTTATCAACAGTTTTAAGTGCGAACGACAATCCAACACGTCTTTTGACCTCTTTTTCTATATTTTGCACAGGGTCACGAGGTTACCAGCATACGGGCTTCCCGAGGGACTATGCAAATGATTCGCCAGCTTTCTGTCCAGCAGATGCATAAGAGCCGTCTTCGACGGTAGCTACTCCGATAGCATGTACGCACAGCTACAGATCAAGCTATACATTTCCAATATAAGCTGACCTCTCATTGAACGGAAATCCTATACAATGCGAGATCAGCTTATACTGGAAATGTATAGCTTGATGTGTAGCCGTGTGTACATAAATGCCGGCGTCCCGCAAGGCTCTGTGCTGTCCCCGACATTCCTTCTATATATCAATAATATGCTGATAGATCTCAGATTAGTAGATAATTCTATATATATGGTATAAATAGATTTAGTAATAAGTTTAAATGTCCCAGGTTATTATTACTATTTTAATATCTACAAAGTTATCTCATTAAAATAATCATGTGGGGATAACTTTTATTTAACATAATTAAAATTATGTGATTAGTATTAACAAATTAACAAAGTATTTTAACTATTGTTATCAAATTATTTTTATTTGATAATGTTAGAATTTAAGGCAAGGTGCACATTGTTGTTACCGGACATTGCATTGCCGAATTTTATGATATTTAAATAGCGAATGAGAATCTGCATGTCATGTTCTGATAAGTGTAGTTTTTGTAATGTGTATACTTAAGCTTGAAATAAAGAGAAGATGCTGAGATGTTGAAGCTCAAAAAGCATTATTAACATTATGTATCCTGTATTTGTATCCACTTTTTTTTATACGACTAAGTCGGTAAACAAGCGTACGGCCCTCCTGATGGTAAGCGTTTACCGCAGCCATATGGACGCTTACAACACACGAAGCATCGCTCACGCGTTACCGACCTTTCCCCCCTCCCCAATGAGCTCTGGCGACCTTACTCACGCGCAGGAACACAACTTTACGCAACATAAAGTTATTTGGCTGCGGTATTCTGTAAGGTGGTGGTACTTCCACAGTCGAGCTGCTCTATGAGCGAATAAACGTTACCCTCTACCTCTCTTAAATTTACTTTACTTAAATTTTTGATTTTATTTAATTTTTATTATTTGTTGTTATAGCAGCAATAGACACACATACCCATTCTGTGGAATTACTGCTGTCTACCTATTACGGTTCATGAGACACAGCCCACTGGCAGATAGACGGACGGATGGACGGACAGCGGGGCTTAATAGGGTTCCGTTGGCACCCTTTAAGTGCAGAAACTTAAAAAGGTTTCGGTACTAATTACTTAATTAGGCCTTCCTAAATAATATCCGGCATTATTCCCGATATACCGGATGCACATTCCGGCTGATTCTAACACCAATGTGCAACTACCTTAACTTGTGATATTTGTATTATAAAAGTATCCTACGATCATTTTTATGATGTATTTGTTTGGTAGTTCAACAGTTAGGACTCAAAATGGCGTCAGTACCTCTCTGTGTCATTTTGCTTTTAAGTTTTAATTATTCTTTTGCCTACATTTTATTAGGTAAGGATTTATATCTTTTTAACTGCTTTTTAAATTGAAATTAACAAAATAGCTTTGCCATTTTTAAGTAAATAAAATTTAAAATAAGCTCAATGTTAGAGAAGTGGAATTCCATGGCGAGAGTTGTGGATTTGAACCTAAAGCGTTAGATGTTTTTTTTTTTTCGGTATACTGGCGTAAAACCCGCCTTACGGTAACTAGGCTACCAGGGGCCCAAGTCTGCTATTACAATTGTGTTCCAATGAACTATTAGTGGTGTCAAAATTGACACATTTTACAGTTTTGGTAGTCTACTAACATCATACGTCATAATGGCGCCATAATAGCTTTCCGATGATTTTCCACTGAAACTACAATCGTGCCACAATGATCTGTTACTTGTCAGTTTTGACAGTTTTTTTACCAAAATTCTTTTCAATCATTATGAGACCATTATGAATTAGTAGACTGCGCACATCGGCTCAATTATAATGAAATTGCAATAGTATCGTGTCAGTATGACATTTTAGGAGACTTGGCCCCCAGTTTGAATGCATAGAAATTTCTTTCCTTTATTTGTGAGTGCTATAGAGGTTTATATTTAAATTACGGGAATGGCTTATTGAGAAATGTTTCTATACAATTCAGGAATTTTTTAATCATCATCATCATCATCATCATCATCAGCCTATAATGTCCCACTGCTGAGCACAGGCCTCCTTTCACAAATGAAGGTGAAAGGGAATGGGCAATACTCCACCACGCGTGCCCACTGCGGACCGGTGGAGGTAGGCTAGTGGTCAACCTACTGTTGGAATTTTTCAAGCCGCCTAGGAGGCATCCAACTAGCTTAACGACTATCACAGTTAAGTGATAACCGGGACCAACGGCTTTACGTGCCTTCCGAAGCACGGAAACGCTCGATTTGAAATACCACTAGGCGGTCACCCATCCAGGTACCGACCACGACAGGCGTAGCTTAACTTTGCCGATCGATTAAGAACTCAATTCAGGAATTTTTTAATCACAAAATTATTATTATGTACTATTGACATTTTCTTTTCTTTATTTTTGTACTGTCTTTTATTTACAATTTATTATTTAATGTGGATATTTGAAATTTTATGGATGAATTTAGGAATAGGTATAGGCCTAACTAATAGCATTTTTAATATATAGGTATGTGTAATTGACATTTAATTTTAATTTTTGTATTGTCATTTAATATTATTTTAATGTCGATAGTAAATCATTATTTTTGAAATTTTAGTCAAAAATATATTTTATTCATAAGAATTATGTGTATTTGCATGCCTGATAATAAGGCGGGATATATATTCAGACCGATTTTAAATTGTAAGAAAGTATCCCAGCGAATAAATTAATATTTTATTTATTTATTTCATTTATTTGATAATGTTTTGTCAACAGAAAGTGATGACCCTACGGAGAGCATCAGTTGGCCTTCGGAGTACTACTTCAGAGGAGAAATAATAAACTTAATGACTGGCCTTAAAGAACCATTCGAATTATGGTAAGATTATTTTATACTCAATAATAATTTAAAGAATCATGGCGAGCTCCATAAATTGATCTGTACAAAAAATAAAACATTTTAGAGCGTTTTGAATCACCTCCAATGTTGAGATTACATTACCAGCAACATATTAATATATACGAAATATTTTATAAACCCTGTAAATGCAAAACATAACAACAACATAACGGTTTTGGTCGCGAGTAGTCGCGATTCGGCGGCATGCCATAGAAATTCGCATTTTTATCCCGGGGTTCTAAAAATATTTTAAATGGCTCAAGTTGTTCCTTAGGCACCAAGGATCAAATATAACGTCCTTGAACGATTTAACATCTGGACCTGCCCTAATAGTGACCGCGCCTACACCCCTTTCGCCACGAACCATGCTTTTTAGGCATGGTATTGAAAAAAATAATGACAGTTGTCGCAGTATAACATTCAATGTCATCGAGAAAACATTAGGAGAAAATGACGAAATGTGCCGTGAAATCACGTAGAAATTATAGTGGTGGAAAGAGCAATATTTAATTTCACAAGTAAGTATATTTTTATTGCAGTTTTACAAGTAATTTACATTAAAATCATTTTATTTCAAATCATGCATAAATATTATCCAACCATATTAAATAAACCAAAACTTCCATGTGATAATACTGAAAACTATCACTTTCATACATAGTCGGCTTATATCCTTCATTCATTATTATTATGACATGATTGTCATATTAGAACTAGTGCTTAACGCTGTCGAGAACAATATCGATAATAATAAAAACGAATTAAAGATTTTGCGTACCTACGCAATATATTACCTGATTACGTCTATGTTAAACTTTACTATAGGTAAGTTATAAACCATAGAGGTATAAATATCTATTTATTAGAGCATAAATTTCCAAATTATTTTTATATACCACCTCAAACTTGCAAGTTTTTTTAAGTTTTTTTAAATATCGTTAAAAATAAAACTAGCGTTAAGTGTTACCTAATTAGCCTTAAGGCGCCCATCCCACAGAGAAGACTTCTAGAGTTCCGCGTTCCGAGTTCTGCATTCCACGTTGACTGTAAGCTATGTGGGGCCTTTGAAAGTAAAAAAAAGTGTATGATATGCGATCAGTAGCGAATATTGCAGAACTCTAGAACTCTAGACTGCTTGCTGTGTGCACAATAGTCAACACGGAATGCAGAACTCGGAACTCGAAACTCCAGAACTCTGTCTGTGGGATCGGCGCCTAAGGGTTACTTATTATTTAAGAGTTGTTGGCGAAAATGGGCATTAGAGTTCCATACCAAGGTCTCTTTAAATACATTATATGAATAAATAAATTAAATGCATGTTCCCTATTGTCTTAAAAATATCTGTAGCATGCCCCTACAAACAGAACAAATTGTCAACATAATATAATTACCAATGATTTACTACTACTTTCCGCTCTACGGCATTTTTTCCTATTTTGTGCCTTTATCCGTTTAGCTGTTTATACATGATGAGTTTCAAACATCGATATCTTAAACTAACTTTCACATTTATAATATCAGTAAGATGCCATAATCTAAAAAGTTAGTAAACGATAACTAATAAATAAAATATATGACTTATTGCAAATAGACGGAAAATAATTATGTTACTTGCCATACCGTACCGAAAATCGTTCATTCGTTCATCGACTTACCGTATCGTCTGTGTCATGCACTAGTGTAAATGTGAATTTTGTGTATGTAGTTCGTAAAGAAATTTCGTATTTGTTGTAATTAGAAAAGGAGAGCGTGCTATGCAAAAATAGTATTAATATATAGCACACAAATAAAAATAGTAGTATGCGTGAAGTATAAATACACACGATTCTGCATTCGTTGTAATAATTACGTAAAATAGATCTTTGTGAGAGTGACATCCCCCCGCAAAAGGTGGTTGAACGTGATTTCATACTAATTTGTCTTGCTTCACGTCCAGAGGTTAAATCGTTCAAGATAACGTCATTCCAACGTCTCTAAAAAATCTTTATTTTTTTGTACAAATCTCGCCATGATCCTTTACACAGAAGGTAAAGCCGAATGACGTGTGAAATCACCATTTTTACCCGACTGACCCGGAAGGAGGGTTATGTTTTTCGAGTGTATGTATGTATGTATGTCTATTTCTTTGTGCGGCTCTGCAGCCTAAACGGCTTGATGGATTTAAGCATATGAGGTGTCGTTAGATTCGTCTTGACTGGGGGTGTGTCATAGGGTATATTATTTTTATATAGCGCCTAAGAATAAGCTGCAGGTTTGATGAAGATAAATATTATCCCACCATAAAAATGTCCATGTAAAATGTTGCCAAGACGGGACCATTGGCCATATGGCTCGCACTATCAAAAAGCTATCAGATCTCATGTAGAGCCAAGCTTATAAATCTACACGCCTTAACTTGACAAACTCTACACACCGCAGTCAAAATTTGTGGCTTAGCCGGGATCGTGGTACCATGATTAATTTTCGTTTATTTATATTCCGTAACGCAACTGCTCACAGGAAGAGCGTGTCTCCCACGACACAGGGCGACCTAATGTGGGAGCACTGCCATAATACCAACATGTAATTCATTTTTGGAATAAATATATTTTGATTTTTGATTTTTTGATTTTTATGAACATTTTCATGTAAAATGTTGCCGAGACGTGGCAATATTTTACATGAAAATGTTTTTCATCATTTCAATGTAAAAATAATCCCTTGTGTCTGAGATAGTATTAATGCTATATTGTCCCGTCTTGGCAACATTTTACATGAAAATGTTTTTCATCATATCCCGAGAATTTTGTTTATCTTGTATAATCCAAACCCAAGTTATGAGGGTTCAAAAAAACGACGAAGCGCTTCGAGAAAAGGTAGGTAGCTCTTGCGCTTCGCTTGGCTCGTCTTGGCGGGGGGCACTACCGTGCCCCCGGATACTCCCATTCCTGGCAAGAATATTGTGCAGTTTATTATAGCTGCAGGTCTTTGCAGTGAAATTTAATTAACGTGGCGATGATAATAGATCTAGTCTGGTAGCAGTGATACAAGCTCTGGATAGACTATTAAACAGCCACGCCCAAATACTTAAGAGGAAATGCTGGTGCCGTTTGTTCCATACAAACGTAATCCTCAGTTTCCTCTCTGGATAATGACACTAGAGCAATGATTATTTTACCATGCAATCTGTAGGTACCACTGTATGTCCCTTTGTTGTGTTTTTCTCCATAAATTAATTATTATTAGAATTAGGAGCCTTTTAAAATCACAAAAACTTATCATTTTTAACACCCTTATCAGACGTCCAGCGAACAAATTTGACGAATATAAAAAAAAACAAAGGAAAACCGACAGACAGCCAAAGCACTTCTTATTATGATTCTTGAAATTCTTTTTAAATTAATTCAGTTTTGGAGGAGAAAACCGGGGATTACGAAATAGCGATTTCGTCTAATTTAAATAGGTATAATAGGTCCAAGCTGTAGTTGTCTTTATCGCCCTCGAGTGGGATAGCTCGGGCATAGCGCGACAGCAATAGATATGTTAAAAACTTATTTTTCAAATTTCTTGCAACCGTCCTTTCCTCTTAATTATTATATACAAAACAGGCGGTCTTATCGCTTAATCGATTTGATTGATGTTTGGTCAAAATAATTAATAATCATTGTCCTAAAATTATCTTGGTATTTTACGAATCGGATGTAGTCTCTCCCGACTCATACGGTTATATACATGTTTCAGATGAATACATTGTATTTTCAGTGTAAAAATAATTCCTTATAATATTAATGTACTAATTTTAATTTTAATCTCTTCAGCCACACACAAATATTTGCAATTCGAATATTACAATTAACTCTCATTATAACAATATATAAGGTACATACCTACTGGTTGATAAAAAAAATGTTTTAACAAAATAAAATATTTGTACCTATATAGTAAACAATGGTAGATAAACATTATTTAAAATCGCCAATCTCATTTACTGATAGCATAAGGATAATATTTTTATAATAATCACTACATAATGTAACAAAGTCCCCCGGTCGCGTCCTGTCTGTGCACATTTTTTTCCGTATGTGCGTCAAATCCTTAAAGATCGTAATCGTATCGTGATCATGATCGTGATCGTAGATCCGCAACGTAATGTTTTTAGCACAAATGGCATTATTTATATTTGCCTTTGTCCCTTTCTCTTACCTTTTATAAAAACTAAACCTATAAGTATTTAAAGAAAATGTTAAATAAATATAAACTTTTTTGAACAGGTATAGCGCAGAGAACAATAAATCCAGAAGGGACTTCTACGACGGAACGGAGAAGAAGTACTTTTACGCAGGAACTGATGATGAATCTGGTACAGAATACTACGTAAGTACATCATCATCACTCATAATATCTCTCCACTGTGCTGGGATCCCACTCACTACTTTTGGCAACGAGAACAGTAAATTGCATCTAACGCGTGCATATTTTAAGTTATTTAGACGTGCCAGCTGTAACGCCGCAGGGGGTAGGCTCGATTCACTCCCAGTACATGACGTATTGGTCTGCATGACCTGAGTCTGAGTGTAATTATGTTTAACCTTTAGGTAGCTCAAACAATCGTGATTTGGTACGCTGGTAATATATGGATAAAAAACATAGGAAGAGCGAAGTCTCCTAGTACTGGCATTAAATGCTGTTAAGGAGACTCTTGTCTTATATTACAATAAGTATAGTTGTTATCCAAATAAACCTTAAAATCCTAAGGGAACATAAATCGGGGCAAAAACTAGTTTGGCTCTACAAATAAAATAATAATAGGTACATTAATAATTTTAGCTACACCCAGTGACGACAGAAGATCACATCAATGAGATGATTTGTATCGAGTCACCGCTAGAAGGCGACCAAGAAGACTTCATGCCTGAGGTTGATGGATACGTTTACTCTGGTATGTCTGAATTTATTGAAGCTTGCCTTATTATAAGAAGCTCACCAGTGACCACTTACGTAAAGAAGTTCAGACGCAGATGGCGCCACAATAAAGCATCGTGCTAACAAACTCAGACAACCGAATACCGCGTGTAACGGCAGAGCAAAAATATATTATAGGATAGCGTATGTGTTAATTCATGGTCAACTTAAAAAATGAAAAAGAACATATTTTACATCAAAAACCTCCATGCCCTCCCTTGAAATAAGTAAACAAACCACATGCCATTAATACATTGAACGTTCACAGCAGCCACTTGGTCCGATTCAATCAACAGGGTTCCAGCATTAATTCATTTATTTCTAGTATGGCAAAAATAAAATGTGTTTCAATTCCAGATTTTAACAGGTTCTTTCAAAATTCAAAATCATTTATTCTAATAGACTTTCGCAGGCACTTATGAAAAGTCTGACTCTAATACCGATTCGGAAGGTTGTATTTGCTGAGAAGAGCTGGCACTAAACTCAGCAATTACTCTTTTCAAAAAAAGATTAGATTCATTACATAATATTTACATTCTAATCGCACTGACAACAATTGCGTGCCCCGGAGCGGCAGTAAAACTACAAAGTAGACAGAATCGATATTGAATAAGTAAATAAATAGCAAATTTAAGCACTTACTCTTTATACACACACATGCATAAACTTAAATATTTCGGTCAAAGTTACACGCTGTATATAAGTATCCAACATGTCCAGTTGGACCGCGGTTCCCAGACTCAGCCTGGCGGAAGATGTTCTTTTAAATGGAAGCGTCATCAAACCTTGCGCATTGATTGTGCATGAATATGTCTAATTTGGTCATTCTAAGTATATTTTTATATATAGTATATCATTTATCTGGTTCTCATTGTACAATCTCTGCTAAGAGGAAATGCTGGTGGCGTTAGTTTCATATAAACGTAATCCTCAGTTTCCTCTCTGGATAATGACACTAGAGCAATGATTATTTTACTGTAGGTACCACTGTATGTCCCTCGGTTGTGCTTTTCTCCATAAATTAATTATTATAAGAATTAGGAGCCTTCAAAAATCACAAAAACTTACCATTTTTAACGCCCTTATCAGACGTCAAAGGAAAACTAAGGAAAACCGACAGACATAGCCAAAGCCCTTCTTATTATGATTCTTGTTTTTTTTATCGATCTTGTTTTGGTGGACAAAACCGGGGATGACGAAATAGCGATATAGGTATAATCGATCCAAGCTGCAGTTGTCTCTATCGCCCTCGGGCGGGATTGCTCGGGCACAGCGCGACAGCAATGTTAAAAACCTATTTTTCAAATTTCTTGCAGCCATCCTTTCCTCTTAAGGATCAGATGTATGATGATTGCCTCAGGCAATTTTATTTATTTTTCAATATATTTCAGGCATGGAACAGTTCCGTGATAGGAACGCTTACGTATGGAAGGCAGACTTGGAGATTCCTGGCAAAATGAAATATGAAAACATATTATACGTGGAAAGGACTGATCAGGATATCGACATTCCTATGCAGTGAGTATTATGGAAAATATGAAACTTCAAAGATGTCTCAGCACTGAAATATATGTACACTTTACAAAAGGTATTTTTCAACACACTCGCTCGTAAAGTGACATTTATTGCAAAATACAAGTAGTTTTTTTCCTCGCAAGTGTGTTGAAAAACGTCGTATGACACGCGTGTGTATTGATAATTACACTCTTGGCTCCCTTAGCTTAATACCGCCTGGAGTGTTAATAACCAACTTTGCACACATGTAGGTATCATAATGTACTATTATAGTACTGCGTGTAAAAAACCTGCACTTATTACACGTGTTATAAAATGTTATACGTTACTCGTGACTTAAGTCATTTTTGCACGTGCAAAAAACATTTTAGTCACACGTATCGTAATAAACTAATGCACGCTTAAGCTGGGAGCCAACTTCTTAAAAACAGGCTTATTAAAAAAAAAAAAAATAAGTAGAGCATAGCGTTTATTCTCAGCTCGACTGGGGAAGTACCTCCACCTTACATAATACCGCAGCCAAATAACTTTATGTTGTGTTCCTGCGTGTGAGTAAGGTCGCCAGAACTCATCGGGGAGGGTAAAGGTCGGTAACGCGTGCGTGAGTGATTCTTCGTGTGTTCCAAGTGTCGATATCTATTACGCTACGGTAACTGCATACCATAGGCGGACCGTATGCTTCTTTACTGACTTAGTCGTGTAAAAAAAAGCTAGCCGCAGCACATAAAGGTGTGCTCCGACAGCTGCACTTGAGAGCTAGTCCTTCCAGGCTTTTTGTGCTTACCACCTCACTTACCATGACGAGGTAGTGGTCAAAAGGAAGAAATATTCTACTCAGGTATCCAACAAGCATACGGCACACCTGAGGGTAGCGGTTACCGTAGCCTATAGACGCTTGCAATACCAGAGGTATTAGTCTTCGTTGCAGACCACGAACCATTCTTGAAAAAGGGTTGGGCACTATCTAAAGAAGTTATACATACTATGGTACTAACAAAAACATATTTTTTACAAGCTTTTAAGTATGTTAGTAACCATGTTCGGGTGGAATCTTGCAAGTCGAATTTCACCCACTTCCAGTGGTCGAATTGACTTGATATTTGGTATACATTAGTATATTGGATTACAATGCAAAGAACAGTCACTAAAAAAAGCTTGTATCAAAATTGATTTTTCTTAACAAGAACATATTTTCAGGTTAATCCGCAAACAATTCAATTTAGAGAAAGGCGAGCTGAAGAGCTACGTTATTATCAACTACTATGACTTCAGCTCCTACGTATCGGAAGATGAACTGGAAGTTGACACACGTAAGAATCCCTTTTTTATATTTATACTTTTTAGCAGTTTATTAAGAGGATATGCGGGTGTCGTCTGGTCCATACAAACGTATTCCTCATTTCCTCTATAGATAATGACACTAGAGCAATATTTTTTTACCATTGCATGCTATCTGTAGGTACCACTGTATACCCCTATGTTATATTTTTCTCCATTAATTAATTATTATAAGAGAACCTTCTAAAATATCACAAAAACTTACCATTTTTAACGCCCTTATCAGACGTCCAGCGAACAAATTTGACGAATATAAAAAAAAACAAAGGAAACCATACAGGCATAGCCAAAGCTCTTCTAATTATTATACTTGAAAAAAATTACAATCGATCCAGTTTTGGAGGAGAAAACCGGGGATTACGAAATAGCGATTTCGTCTATTTTAAATAGGTATTATCGATCCAAACTACTGTTATCTCTATCGCCCTCTATCGATAGCTCGGGCAGAGCGCGACAGCAATAGATATGTTAAAAACCTATTTTACAAATTAATGGCAGCCAACGTTTCCTCTTAAAAAGGGTAGTTTTCAATTTGAAGCATACTTCATATTTCCGTTTATACTGAACCAATTTTGAAGAGTACAATCATGGTGGTCCCATTTAAATTAGTTTTGATCTGAACATGGACTTACTGAATGTTAAGGAGCACGAGTATTATTTTTTTGTATGTATAGGCCTGTGTTTGACCACAATCTCACCGCGGTCAGTGATGAGGCGGTAAGCAAACAAAGCCTAGAAGTAACTGGCTCTCAAGTACACCCGTCGTAACACACCGCATCATAGCCTAGATTCTTTGTGATTTCAACTTATTGTCAATAAACTAAAGGCCTACACATTTGTTTTCGTTATTTTTTCAGTAAAGTTAAAAAATCTT
The DNA here is from genome assembly GCA_951394255.1 of Polyploca ridens. NCBI lineage: Eukaryota > Metazoa > Arthropoda > Insecta > Lepidoptera > Drepanidae > Polyploca > Polyploca ridens. The sequence goes on along the minus strand of OX596265.1, from coordinate 11,080,552 downwards.
TTTTTTCAGTGTTTTACGATTGCGATAACTTTGGACCTTTAGGGAAGGACCTGAAGAAGGACCTGGAAATTCTGCATCCGGATATCAAAGTGGATTTGGATCAGGCTTTCCAAAGGTAACATGTGATCTTGCTTTAGACCAGTGATTCCCAAAGTGTTCCAGGCAGACCCCCAGGGGTACACGGGAGACTCAACGGGGGTCTACATTTGATAGATGTAATCTTCAAATATTTTGACGAGTTTTGGGAATATGGTAGAAATGTAGCAAGGTCCACCGAAACTAGAAAATTTTGAAAGTGTTCTACGAGAAAATAACTCTGGGAAGCTCTGCTTTAGACGGTACACCATCAATTTACCCATCTGGTTTTTCAAGTTGGACCATTGTTGTTGCATTTAGATGTACAGGTATGCTTTTTAAGTTTGAAGGCTGACAAGCGGGGGCCAAGTTTGTCCGTATCCATCCATAGTAATCCATATCCAACCATCCAAAAATGCGAAAGTAACTCTGTTTGTTTCTTATCCTTTCACGCCTTAACTTCTCAATGGATCATCATGAAATTTGGCATGCAGATACCTATGGTGTGGAGAAGGACATATACTACTTTTTATCTTAAAACAAACAAACAAACATTCACGTAAGGATGACTGAAGATATTGTTACTAAATGGAACGACATTACGAAATTGCGGTAACTTAGTAGGTAGCATAATTTAAAAGAAAACATCACCTAAGTTTTTTTTTTTACGAAGTTCTCCAATTTGTACAGGACCCGCAAATTGGACTATGGTCTTTGTCCTTCATACAATGGTGTATCAAACTACATATATTTGCTTACAGCTACAAAAACCATCACAACAAGAAGTACCATGAAACTGAACATCAAATTAGAAAGAAGATTTTCCATGATAATTGGAGGTGAGTTATTTCACTACTTACTTTCCCAAGGGGTCTTATGTCTTTCCAGGAGTTATCTTAAAAAAGAAAAGATATTTATAACAAAAACATAATAAAGAAGCACGTAAGATACGGTAAAGATTTGTGTGACCCCAAAATTGCACTTATCTGAGCTTATGGTGCAGCGAGAGATCTTGCAGCACTGATTTTTGAGTCAAGCCAAAATTGAGGCCACGGTAATCGCGACAGGCATAAGCAAAAAGAATAATTAATTTATTTCATCATAATCAGCCTATAATGTCCCACTGCTGAGCACAGGCCTCCTTTCACAAATGAGGGTGAAAGGGAATGGGTAATACTCAACCACGCATGCCCATTGCGGATCGGTGGAGGTAGGCTAGTGGTCAACCTACTGTTGGAATTTTTCAAGCCGCCTAGGAGGCATCCAACTAGCTGATAACCGGGACCAACGGCTTTACGTGCCTTCCGAAGCACGGAAACACTCGATTTGAAATACCACTAGGCGGTCACCCATCCAGGTACCGACCACGACGGTGGTAGCTTAACTTTGCCGATCGATTAAGAACGGCTAATCATGCTACACCACGAGCGCTTCAATTAATTTATTTACAAATCATTAATATTTGTAAATATATTAATTGGACTAACTTAAGTTTTAACACATTTTAACTTATTTGCCAATTTGAGAAACAAGGTGTGTGGTATAATGTTCCACTACAAAATATTCAGCACACTAATAATTGAGACCATACAATCTCTACATACATGATATCAATAATCTTTTTGTCTTTGATTCCTTAACGCAGTCACATAGTGAATCACAATCGCCAGAACCTCGGCTACAAGTTGGAAGTGAACGAGTTCTCTGACCGTACTGAAGACGAGCTCAAGTACCTCAACGGCCTCATACCTTCCAACCCTAAGGAGTCAGTGGCAACGGCCTTCCCTCACACTCTTGAAGAAATTGAGACTATAGCTCAGACCATACCGGAGAATTTCGATCTGAGGACGGAAGGTGTTATTTCTCGTGTTAAAAGTGAGTGTTTTTTGAGTTAGATGAGATTTTAGATAAAGAATTAATTTGAAATAAAGAAGAGTACACGGAACTCTACTTCTACGCTTGTACTAATAAGAGCGATTGATGCTAGAGTTAGAAAGAGAAATACATCTTGCTGACCTATAGATATGTATACCGGTACCTATAGAGGGTAACAGGCATAGAGTTAGAATATTATATGATAGCGTTAAGAGGAAATGCTGGTGGCGTTTGTTCCATACAAACGTAATCCTCAGTTTTCTCTCTGGATAATGACACTAGAGCAATGATTATTTTACCATGCAATCTGTAGGTACCACTGTATGTCCCTCGGTTGTGTTTTTCTCCATAAATTAATTATTATAAGAATTAAGAGCCTTCTAAAATCGCAAAAACCTACCATTTTTAATGCCCTTATCAGACGTCTAGCGAACAAATTAAAAAAACAAAGGAAAGCCGACAGACATAGCCAAAGCCCTTTTTATTATGATTCTTGTTTTTTTTTTTAAATCGATCCAGTTTTGGAGGAGAAAACTGGGGATTACGAAATAGCGATTTAGTCTAATTTAAATAGGTATAATCGGTCCAAGCTGTAGTTGTCTCTATCGTCCTCGGGCGGGATAGCTCGGGGCTCGGGCACAGCGCGACAGCAATCAAACGCATCAAACTGTGGCCGGGATATCAATGGGAGATTGTACTTTGACTGTGGTTTTAAATGTACATAAATTTTTAATGAGTAAACACATTTTCTTTTCTTATTTACTATCTACTGTGCATGTTGGTTGTGATAAAGGTTACAGCATGAAAAAATTGGGGGAATTTTAGAAAAAAACGGTACAAAATAAATCATTACATCCTCTTCTCACAGATCAAGCGCACTGCGGCTCCTGTTGGGCGTTCACAACCACAGCCACTTTGGAAGGAGCAGTCGCTAGGAGCAATGGTGGAAGGGACCTGGACCTTGCTGAGCAGTCTCTCGTTGACTGTGCTTGGGGGTATGCTATCTTAAATCTGTTTAGGTGTTGGATGAGTAAGAGAGCTGATGAAGAGACAGATAGGTACGCGCACAGCTTGAGTCACAGGGTCTTATTTTTTATTTATTTAATTGGCTTGCGTTTGGCCACTGACCCGCCCATAAGTGACGAACACGAAGCTTATGATGGAACACGCTTACCCAGAAGGAACCTAATTCACTCTGGCCTTGAAAGGCCCAAGGTTATATGAGTCAGGAAACATAGACGCCGGAAGCAAGTTCCACTACCTTGCTGTCCGCATTATAAATGAGGGTGTAAAACGCTGTGTCCGTATTTTCGGTATGTCAACAACGTACGGGTGAAAATCAGTGTACGATTAGTTATTTCTTGGTTATTTCATACTTTTTAGTGTATTATGAAATCGATAAAAAAAAAAACATTTTTATTTCTCAAATCGATCCATTTATGAAAACATCTAATTTAATATTCTTATAACTTTTTCTCCAGATTCGATACATTTGGATGTGATGGTGGTATGATAGATGGTGCCATGAAATACGTCTTAGAGCATGGAATACCTACGGAGGAAGATTACGGTGTCTACTTAGAGAAGGTACGTATTCATTTCCCTGGCTAAGAATGTCAGGTGTTCCCCTGTCTATCGTAAAAGGCGACTAAACGGGGACCTTCGGGGTCGTGGGCAATCGGGGCAACCCTGAGGAGGATGAGGAGTCGTTGGGTCACGATTCATCGCGGCACTACGAGGGTGATGGGCGAGGATCACATTTCCCCTGGGACGGGCTATCTCAGCGCTGCGTGAACTCGAGTATGCAAGACGAGAGCCTGACCCCTGTTTTTTTTCTTTCAAAATTCTGCTTCTAACTCGCAATATAAACAAAATTATGTATGACAATCTTGCTCACAAGTTGCATTGTTCATATTGTGACGTAGAAGCAGAAAAAGATAAAAACGAAAGTTTTTACTAAAGTACAGAAGTATTTTAGTGGCATTTTTATTTTCTTAAAAATCAGCTCGGGTTTCCGTTCAGCGTTTTTCTCTAAGACCTATAGTTCAGAAGGTGCCCTTACTGGCTGGAAAAAAAATTCACCCAATTTAACTAGCACCATCAGGTTAAAAATCTATAGCCAAGTCCAAACTGGTGTGTTCCGGCAGTAGTACTTGAGAGCCAGTTGGTTTTTTAAGCTTTACAAAGGTAGGCAGCACATTTGCAACTTCCCTGGTACCTATTGCTTCGGTCCAATGGCGATGGAAAAAATACTGCTACCTCGGTAGGGACGGTAGGTCAGCTGTGCCTGCGCTGTGCATCCGCATTAGGTCATTCACACTCATCGAGGAAAAATCCCATAAGTAGTAATACCGACCAATCCACGACTTCATTCCGCAACTAGTCACTGCTTTTGAACAGTAAAGACCAATCACTGCATCCGTGTGTCCTTGACTTAGCCAATCAGCGCATTGTCGGTGGTGGAAAATTAGCGGAATAGATTTAAAAAGAACGTCATTGCGCTTCTTTGGGTTGTTCAATGTTCACATTGCACGCTGCTCGGTCATTCACACTGCAACGTATAACGTAATTTTTATGAATACTTAGGTACTATAAGAGGCACGAGTCTTGAGCACAAAATTGACACCTGCGCAGTAGTTAATTTTTCGGTCTGTTTGGCGGAATGAAGAAGTCAGTTGCTCGACGTCTATTGGATTCTTGCGTGCCATTTGGCTATTGTGATTTGGCCAAAAGTGCACTTGCGCGAGCTTGCCCCCACTACGTTAGTACAGTATTACCCAACTTATGGCGCGTCGTGAATCTTCGTTAGCACAGAAAAGAAAGTATGACCCCGAAGATTAACGAAATAATGCTTAAAACTTACAATCAACCTTAGATCACTACTATAAGGTTCATAATCAACTGCAGCTGTTAGTTCCGTCTCACTCGTAAGTTACCCCCCTCCGCACGGCGCGCGCTAACATGGCGGCAGCTGCCGACCAATAGCGATTCCCGCGCTTTGAAAATGTATCTTCTGCACAGGTACATCGGTAAGCCATATTAATTGGGTACTACTGTACTATTATTTATTCTGTGCCCCCACTACTGCCTATCTGTGCTCACGGCTCGTGCCTCATACTGTACTTATGACCTATAGTTGTTTTATTTCAGGATGGCTTCTGTAAACTGGAAAATGTAACAAAGACATACAACATCAAAGGTTTTGTGCACGTCAGTCCAAGCACTGTGAATGCCCTCAAGGTCGCCGTTTATAAGTACGGACCTGTAACCGTGGGCATCCACGTTGGGAGGAACCTCATGATGTACTCTCAGGGTATCTTCTACGATCCTGAATGGTTAGTATTTTGGACTAAAGATTTTGAATCTGTCGTGTGGAATGACTGCAAGTATTGTATAAGTGAGCGGCCAGACATTTACAGGCTAAAACCCCATGAGGGTCGCCATCAGCGCCACAGAGGGGGGAGGTTCTCTAGCAGGGTGGTACCCTAATCTAACTTGATCCCATTGAACCTTTTGATTTTTTTCGGAGACAGAATTGATAGAGCTAATAATATTATTTTAAAAAAATACCGTTGTCTCGCTGACTGTATTTTTTTTAGATGACTATGACTTTGCAATAACAAGAAGATACGTACGAGTCGATCGTTATCGCTACCTTAACTAAAGTTGTACGTAGTATTTATATACTCTGAGACTAAAATAAACTAAATAAAAAATAAAAAAAATAAAACATCTTTAAAATATACTAATAAGCATGAAATAACTAATCTGACACTGATTTGAAGTCAGCGAAAGAGCACGACGTATTTCATTGAAAATATTTTCTCCTTTTTGGCTTAAAATAATCTTTTTTTACAGTAAAGGAAGACGCCTGAACCATGGAGTCACAGTAGTTGGCTACGGGGTCCGAGACGGCACCAATTACTGGATAGTGAAGAACTCCTGGGGTGAAGCGTGGGGCGAAGACGGCTACATCCTCATGTCAGCGACCGACAATAACTGTGGTCTCCTCGACGAGGCTTACTATACCATCGTTTAGGTCTAGATACATTTTTATTGTAAATTTTGTAAATAAATTCCACGTGCTGTATTTTTCATGTTTTATTTAAAAGGAATAAAGTTTTTAGAGTTCAGAATTGAGCTCAATTTACTTTTATGCAGCAGATATTTATTAGTACGTCCAGCAGGGGGCAAATTCTAAAAATAACATCCTGAAACACAGATTACAGAATAAAAGCATGTCTGGTCAATCACATACATTTTATAATTAGTGTAGAATTCACACGTAAAGATGTCGCTACAAACATCGTAAGGATTGATTGAAAATTAATCTTAGTCAAAACGCTATTAAATTACTTTTAATTGAGCTTTATTGCAAGGAAATAGAATTTGAAGATAATTATTTACATAATTTAATTAAATTAATGTTTAAAACTCGTATTTTTAATATTTGCAATTTATGTAATTTTATTTAAATCTTTCGACCTTACATAGATGGCCTAAGCGTCGATTATTTTTATTTCATTTCATCGTCTAAAACCAAAACAATCAAATAATAATAAAATAAATCTAATAATAACCTGTTTTTAATAAGCAGAGACTTCAACGGTAAATAAATATAGTCTAAATATTTTGAAATCTACTACGTTTTTTTTTAAAGTACAATGGGCAGTTTCATCCCAATTGTATTTCATTTGTTTTTATGGGGTTAAGTCTGTATCTAGTGATGAAAAAGTTATCGTGGTTTCATTTATTCAACAAAATATCAAATAAGAACAACTTTATTAATAAGTCTTTTATATGGACAAAAGGATTAAAGCCATCCGTTAGTCACTGAACCTGCTCACAAAATTTCTGGAGAATCGGTTGAGAAATGCGACCGGGACAACCGGGACATACATACGAAAGCATACAAAAAAGATTTGTATTTTGGTAGATTATCTCTATTAACATTTACACTAACTGTTGAAAACTAAAAAAAAAAGTTTTTGTTTATACAAACTATTGTAATTTATCAGAAAGAAATGAGTGTGTGTCAGTCGCTTGGTCGCCTATTTTTTCCACTGCTAGCAAAATTATCAAAATCCTCTACACTAACACTATTAGTGTAGATGTCACGAGTAGCGCTCGACGCCCGTCCGGATATCCTGTATATTTTAAACTTGGGAAAAAATGGGACCAGGTTTTTTATCAATTTTGTTGGAGGTATTAGAGAGAACTCTTTCAAGCTTATATTATCCTAGTATTATATTTGAATAAAATTTATTTTAGAGTGACTAGAGAACAGAGACAGAGTTCGGGAAAAGCGAGTAAATCTAGTCACTCTAATCTCATCTCACAAATATTATAAACGCGGAATTTTGTGGGTTTGGATGTTTGTCCCTCAATCATGCGTCAACATCTCAAAATTCAAAATCATTTATCATATATCAATCATTTATTCAAATAGACCTTCACAGGCAATTATGGAAAGTCTGACTCTAATACTACCGGTTCGGAAGGTTCAATTTGCTGAGAAGAACCGGAAATAAAATCTGTAATTACTCTTTTTAAAACAAGCTTAGATTCATTCATCTGAACGGATTTGGATGAAATTTGGTATACAGATAGAACGTATTCTGGATTAACATATACATAGAATACTTTTTATCCCGGAAAAATAATATATCCCTCGGGAAGGTGGGTGAAACCACGGGGCGGAAGCTGGTACAATATAAAGGAAAGTTCAATAAGCATGATTTTGTTATTATGCTTATAAATACTCGGACTTCTTCATAACATCTTATGTGGTATAATGCAACTTAATATTTAGTAATAATTCGATTATTTCGATGGAGGAGTTTGCGAATTGTTGATGAACAATATTATTAATATTATGGAGTATTTTAGGAATTGTCTCAATTACCCGTGGAGTAAGATGCAACTTAAAATCAGTATTTTTATAATTGAATAACATAATAATAATTCTTTGGATTAGTTTAGGACTTAATGTATGGAATTCTTATCTTTTTTGAACAAAAGTATGGAGTAGTTTGGGAAAAAGCCTTTGTGCGAGTAAATGCTACGCTCTACCTCTCTTACACAAAAACAAAAAACGAAAATACAAATGTGCCCATTATTCTTTAAAATTAAATTCTTTCAACAGTGTCATCTGTTGTCATTTACTGAAAAACAAATATTGCTGTAGTCACTTAGAAACCCAGAATAGGAATTAGTACCCCAATCTCGCCACCGGCGCTGTACTTGCGCGAGTTATGGTGGTAACTTTTGAAGTATGGGCGCTGTCTCTCTGTTGTACGTAGTATTTATATACTCTGAGATAAAAGGTAGATTGTGCGCGCGGACACACGGGAGTTAGGCCAGAAAAGCAAATACAAATTGAAAAACACATAACTGGTATTCGCTTTTGAATTTGTATTATGCTTTGTTTAAAAATCTTTATTGAAAGAAAACACTTTCTTTTAAATGAGTTTTATTTCTTTTAATTTCACTGATACATAATGTAATAATGATAAAAGATAACATAAAAACTAAAACTATAACAACTACAAACTTAAAAAAAAAAAACCCTTAATCTAACAAGCCACTACCAGTAGGCAACGTTCCCAAAATGCTGGCTGCATTGCCACGTTGTATGGCAATGCTTAATCTCTGCCCAAAATAAAAACCAGCATTTTGGTCACGTGTTGCTTCGACCAGACGTCCAGATATATCTTTGAAAATTTTATGTGCTCCCGGTCCCCACGGTCCCAGAGTTTCAACCCCAAAAGGCTCAAATATGTAGCCGCTGTCAAGGGTACTATATTTGCGCCTTTTGAGGCTCTCCGCTGATTCCGCCGCCGCACCAGCCCTGATTTGAGTTCCAGGAAGATGAGACGGCGCAAGAGTGTCTACGCAAGTAGCGTCCCACACTAAAGGCCGCCCCATCTTCCATGGAATAAGAGTCATTCCGTCAGGTCTTTTACCATCGTCACGCATGAGGCCATTTGGTTCCAAAATGGCCGCACAGTTGGCGGTGGTAAAAGCCCGACGTATGATATCATTAAGGCTGGAGTGGCGGGGAATTCTTCCGCACTTCTGCTACAAGACAAACCGTGGTGACCGAGCCGGTCGACAGCAGTGTCACACTGGCAGCGGTGCGGAGCACTACATGATGCGCCCAAGCGAAGGGATACTGCAATTCGGAAAGATGTAGAATCAATTAATGTACCATTATTGGGCGATGGAAGAGCCTGTAGCCACAAACCCGATTCCCACTCACCAACGGCTACAAGGCGGGCACGATCTGCGGAGCTTAAGCACGTATTTAAAAGATGCTTCCGTGTTAACTCGCAGATCGGCCCATCCCATAGCCGCTGAGAAGATGTAGTTTGTGGCAAATCTATGTTAGGACAGGCTAATCGCCACGCATTCCTGGCCTCGTTCAAGTAGATTATTTCCAAATTGTCCAAAGAAGCCTCGAGAATTTTTTGTGTTAAATTTTGAGTACTATGGACAGAGGACAGGAATGCGGGGAGAGCCACACCAGAAATAGTTCGTACACCGAGGCCTCCCAAACGCACTGGAAGTGAAGCTTGTAACCAAACCCGCTCTTCCAAATTTATATTCAAAATAGACGCCAAAGTATTTTTCACGATGTTGTCTAATCTTTGATGAAGCTCTATATATTTCCAGAGCTGACAACAACGTAAAATGTAAGTAAATTTGGGAACAAAAAGACAAAATTTTATAATAGTAAAAGCCATGTGGGTATTAATTTTTGATAATCGGTCTGAAGTTTGTAAAAAATTTTGAATTTTTTCTTCGAAGAATGATGGAAAAGATTCATCAAGGATAGGGGAGCCTAATAAACGGAGAGAACATTTGTCAACAATTTTTATATTTGGGGCCAAACCGATAAACTTTTTTAAAACCAAATCTTTTGAAGGACAATCGTCGGAGAAATAGAGTTCACATTTTGAAAAATTTAAATCAAGACCTATATCATTAAACTCTTTAATTAAAAAAAGAAGGTCGTCATACACAGTATTAGCGTCTCCACCAAACGTCCCATCATCCAAATACCAAACATTTAGTTTAGATTGAAGACGTTGGATGATGGGATGAATGGCGAGATATGTTAATTTTGTTGAAGAACTATAACATTGCCAAATAAAACTATATAAATTTGGAATTTTGTCTTTAACTTGCGTTAATAAGGCTCCTCTATCCACAGAATTGAAGGCATTCTTCACGTCTACCTTCAGCAGCACATCTCCACAATTTTGCCCTAAAAATGTACGCACTGAATGAACGGCAGCTTCACAGCCACCTCGCGAGCCAAAACCTAGCTGCACTGGCTGGAAAAGGTTTGCCAATTGAGGCGCGGTCTTTTTGCAGCAGATTTTGGCTGCAAGGCGACGATACGTCATACCGACGGCTATTGTCTTATGCCACCGTCATTCTTTTTTAGAGCACAAAGATTGGCACCGTAAAGAATCTCCGTGATGTCTCCGTTGACTCGCCCTGACAGCATAAGGTTAACCAAAGCCGTCAAGTCCCTCAGTAGCGCCTCACCAGTTTCACCATTGCCGCCACACAATAGGTCTTTTAAATGTTGCGGCGTTAGGGCATCTAAACCTCCTGCGGAGCCACTCTGAAAGGACGCGACGGCTGCAGACACATCCAGAGCGGTAACTTCAACGGAAACATCAGAGTCTTTCGGTGCCTCGGGAAGTTGAAGACCTGCTGCTGGAGATGGATGTTTTCCTTCTAGAGCCAAAAGCGTTTCAGGGGTAGCGGGTGCTATTGTGTCACTAGAAAAAAGGATTCGCGAAGCACCTTTTATATCTCCGTCACCGAGTTTGCTTTCTACAAGTCTGTAGATAGCAGACTCCGTGACGGGTTTCACAGTAAAATTTGAATTTTGATTTGATACTAAACTGCTGTCCGAAAGAAGTACAATTTCTTCCAGTGTGCTGTACATTACGCAGTTCTCTTTAACTCGAGTAGTTAAAGATTTTTTATTATGTTGTTCTGGACTGACGTAAAGCACAGCATAAGGAAAAGACAACAAATGCTCCCAAGCACGTGTTGTATTTTTCAAAACAACTAACTTGATGGCCTGGGATAATGCACTAGCGACAGAGAGGCGGGCACCACGTGGAATTCGTTTTAAAACTGGTGTTGATATTTTTGAATGCGATAAAGTTTTCCAAAAGGGTTGATCAGGACTATTCTGAGAAGTAGTACATTGGTTAGAATTTGGAACCGAAAGGGGGATGTTAACATTTTTCCAAGATGACCAAGATGACTGATTTTAAATTTAAATCACATATAAAAAAAGTTCTGAAAGAAAGAGCTTATTATAAAGTAGCCGATTATATTGAAGATAAAGATGTCTGGAAGTAGGTAGCTGCACTCTGCACAAGTGCACCTTGCTCATACTTATACAAAAGCCAGTAGGTCAATAATTGTGTGTTTTGTATTTTTAAGGTTATTATTTTTTATTTATTTTCTTGTTCTTTTTTCGTCTGTATCTATGCTTAGGTATATCTTTTTTATTTTTAATTATTTGGGAAAAAAAAAGCCAAACATAGTCAGATTGTCCAAAAAATATATAAAAAATGTAACCTTGCTGAGTTTCTTGCCGGATTCTTCTCAGTTGAAGGCCGAGTTCCGAACCGGTGGTAACTTCAGTAAATTTGACCTTCATAAGTGCCCTTCTGGGGCCTAAATTGAATAAATGGCTTTGACTTTGACTTTGACTTTGACTTTATGGCAATTGCCCTGGTGGATTTTTAGACCTCTCTGTCCCTTGAAAAAACGTACCTGAGAACAGTCATGGCATTGCACGAGATCTTCCAGTGACACAACTGGTAGGTTACTGGATTCACTTGGATTCGCTTGAACGCATCGTGGCATGTCCGGAACAAAAATGTCTTTAAATAACCTATATAAAAATACGATAAAACAAGCCAAAACACATAAAAACGCACAAGATAACATACAAAAACAATCCGAACACTTCACATGGCGTATATATGAAGAGAGCACATTGGCGGCGCCGGCGTACCACGGCTTGGAGCCATGGTAGCACTAATCTTCTATGCGCTCGTCTTCGTTTTTTCTATGCGCTCACGTACGTACGTGTTAATACAGTACCACTCGGGCAGCTCAGTCGCTATGTACTGGTTTTATCAATAATTTTAAGAAGAACAGACGTGAACTTGTGAAAATATTTTCCTTTGACGTCTGTCAAGACGCTTTGGCTCGTATATTTTTTATTATAATTTCTATATGGGTACCTATACGATTAAAAAAGCTGAAGATAACAATGGAGCTTGTTTATTTGGTATTCACCATCACTTAAATCGCTGTATTTTTGATATACAGGTCGTTGTTTTGGTCAGCGACGAGCGACTCAGGGTCGATAATACAAATGATACTGGTGCTAAAAAAAATATAAAAAAAATACTTTATTTTTTTAAATAACAAAAATAAAAATATATTTTTTTTTTAAATCATGTAATAAGCTAAAGTGTAGACATAATACTCAATGGGAGTACGAGGGAGTAAAGGGGTGGGGCGATGGCGGCTTGCGCCTAGCTCTAGTCTGTGCACGTGCCTAGTAACCGTACTTTGCGGTAATTTTATTTCAAATTAAATAAGGTATTTCTCATCATATTTACAGTATTTAATGGAATTAAGTCCATATTTGGGGAATATATATTTTGTACTACCGCTCCTGGGTCGCTTGTCGCCGACCAAAACAACACCCTGTATAAGCACTTTAAATATTTTTAATTTGCTTTCTTGACTCTAAAGTTAGCGAGCTCAATCAAAAGAAGAAAGTCTACTCTCATATGATATTAAATATCCTTTCTTTTAAATAAACTTTGTTTAAACAAAGTAATATTTGCTTTTTTGGCCTCACTCCTGTGTTTCGCGCACTCTATTTGCCTTTTGTTCTGTAATCTGACTTCAGAAAATACAACTCCATTGTCATAGAGCCAATGTGCATTGCCTACTAAATTCATTCAATTAGCCATTCTACAAGCCCTAACTCTACAAGCCCTAACTTCACAAACTCTACACACCGTAGTAAAAATATGTAGCTTGGCCCTTTCGCTTCTACAAGAACTATTGTATTACAGAAAAATAATTAACAGTGAATATTTTTTTCACCTTACGCCCATGTGACGGTAGCGAAACGGCCAAGCCACATATTTTGACTAAGGTGTCGAGTTTGTGAAGTTAGGGCTTGTAGAGTATGTGCATGTAGAGTTATAAGCTTGGCTCTACATAAGATCTGATAACTTTTACAAAAAAAAAACTTATAAGAAAACATAATAACATGAAGAAAATATACGATAATAGTATTAATTATTGTTATTAACATTATAATACTTTCTCAACAGCAGTTTAACCAGAAAACAACACAGGCAAAATAAACAAGTTGTCTATTTTTACAAGCTTTTATTTAACTTGCAATGTATGTTTGTTCGGGGGGAATCTTGCAAGTCGAATTTCACCCACTTCCAGTGGTCGGATTGACTTGATATTTGGTATACATTAGTATATTGGAAACAATGCAAGTACAGTAAACAAAAAGTACACTCACCAAAAAAAGCTTGAACCTATTAAAAATTTAATTTTTAACAAAAATAGTGTCTTAAGTCTGATAATTTTGTTTTTATTTTGCTGTGCTGTATTGACTTAGTTGAGGTCATAGTCCATATTGTCTTTTAGTTTAGAAAATAGTTTGTGCAGGAGAAAACGGACCTTTTTTTTCTTTTAATGTAGGCCAGGTTATTTCAGAATCTTATGTCTAAAACCCCAGAATTTTCATACATTTCACTGCTAGCTGGTATACTGGTGCACTGAAGCATTGGTCGGCGTACCCATCACCTCTTTTTCGATGGTGGAGATCGGAGCTCTGGTCTCCACAGTCCCCGATCCCCAGTCTCCATCGACCCGTCTAGCAGAAAAGGGACCTAAGATAACCTAATTATGTATGTCTTACATAATTAGGTTATCTTAGTGACTCAGTGATGTCACTATTTGAATATTAATAACAATTAAAATAATATTATTCATACACATGACGTAGTTTGAAACACCTGTTACGAGTACAGCTCGAACCTTGCGTTCCAAGGGCGGTATGGAATGGAGCGGCAACATCTATCAGAGTTCATTTACCCTACCGCAAAAATGTGTTTCTCACTAATCTAACTAATAAAATCTTAATTAATGATAATATAAATTACAGTACAGGTTGGTAAGAAACAGAAATATATATTATAGCTGCGTGTGCGGTCACTCGAAGATTAGTATTGAAAATATATCGTAATATGCCTTGCTATAGCTACGTGATGGGCTTGAGAGCCTTCTGTTCCTATCTATTTTGTGACAAAATTGTTGTTGAATCATGCCCATTTACATCCATATATTTTTTTGTAAAATCTCTCTTGGTTTCAGTCAATACCATGATTTGGTGTGAGGTGGTTGTGCTAAGGTATAACCTAACTTAAGTTCTCAATGTGATTTATAAAAAGTGCGTGCGGTTTGTTAATTCTGACGATTTTGTGTTTACTTTGCTGTGCTGTATTGACTTCGTTGAGGTCATGGTCAACATTGTCCCTTAGTTTCGGAATTAGTATATTCTGGAGAAAATGGACCTATTTTTTTCTTTTATATGTAAGGGCCTCGTGGATAACCGGGGGTCCCAGGAGGGTCCGCGTACTCAGCAGTGACGGCCTCCTCTTCTTCGATGGCAGCCTTGAATCTAAGTTTTTTTCTAACCGGCGCTTAAACATGATAGTAGCGCCAGCTTTAGAGATGATGTATTAAAAAAAAAAACAAAAAACCTATAGAAAAAACAATTTGATTCTTTTTTCCAAGAGAGGTTTTTAAAAATATCTAGCTCTTTTTTAATACGCTTTTATTAGCTTCACCTGTATGTATGTATGTATGAAAGTATGTAAAGGAATCTTTATGTATGTATGTATGTATGGAAGGATGAAAATTATAAAATTTAACCTAAATATATTCTCTGTCTGTCCCGTAAGGGCCTAAATGTAAGCAAATTTGTAATTAAGTTCAATATTTGAATGAAAAGCGTGGGGCGCTTTTCCTTGTAACCCAATAGAATTTCTAAGCATTATCATTATCATGAAAAAATATCGTAAATTACAAAATGAAAAGCGCCACACACTTTTCACTCAAATATTGAAATTAATTACAAAAATTGCTTACACTTAGGCCCTTACGGGATAGACAGAGAATGTATTTAGGTTCAATATTATAATTATTTAACACTTTTTAGTGCAGGGCTTTTTAAAGCGTGTTTTGTTTCGTTTTTTTAAACTGTAATTTTTTTATTTAATGGGCTTGCGTTTGGCCGCCGATCCTACAACCCGAGCGTGATGCGAATCCTTGTATTCGTCAACAAAAGACTTGTGCTTTATAAAGTGGAAGCAACAGTCTAGTCTTGAAGTACCGCTTGACCTTAGAGAGGATACCCGGCTTACTAGTAGCTGTTTCTGCCTTCAACTCAATAAAACCGCCAAAATTTATTTTGGCTGTGCCGAGGAGATCAGCCGATCGCATATTGGCAAGGATATATTTTGGAAAGCAGGGCCTGATTGAAAGTACTCTATTTGGCGGTGAAAAGAAACGCCTGCACTGCGTCTTGGTGGCATTAAAAATGACCAGTTTCACTTTGCCCCAATCGGAGACTGCCTGAAAGATCACGCTCTACCATGGCTTTTCGCAACAATTGAATCTTGTCACTGGTGGCTCGCACTCTGAAAATGTATCTCCGTATCAGTGCTATCGTCTGTGTACCCAAAGATACCTACCAGGCTTCAACAGATCGTTAATATGCAGCAGAAATAAGGTTGTATTGAGAACTGAATCGTGAGAAACTCCGGCATTGATTGCCAAAAGGTCTGACGAACATCCGTCTATAGACCGTTCACTCAGAAATCCAAACGCACAGGCCATCAAGAACTCCATACGAAGGAAGTTTACTTTGGCTGGAGCTTTGGAATACGGCAACTGCTTCCCCGTATCTCTCAATGGCTTCGCTCCATAGATATGTGGCATACACAAGAAGATCCCCAGTGGACCGTTTTTGGCAGAGTAGGGTATGGAGGTGATCGCAATCAGTCGATAGTTTGTAGAGTCAGTACACTTCAAAATTGCTTTTCATTGCAATAGAAGACTACATTAGATAGCGTTTTCTTTTTTTTTATTCTCAATTTTTTTTTATGGAGGCACTTCCCCCTTTGGACTCGGAAACCACATGGTACATTTAAATCGGCTGAGTCAAAGATCCTCATAAAAAAACATGAACCATGAAACATTTAACCTTGGAAGGAATGAAAATGTATGTAATCGTTTTAGCACTACAGCACAGTCTGAGTACGTCTAGCTATCTCTATTTAGTGTCAATATTAATATCCGCTAGACGTAAGTACTTTTTATTACTACAATATTTTTTCCATTATGGCAAAAAAGTCGGTCTTATTATCATTAATGCAAAACACGACGTATTACTTTTTTCTTGAGACAATAATGAATGTGACTGATGTAAGCTTTTTATAGACCGTAACGATAATGCGAATGGAAGAGGTAAAGTTTGGACGTTATAAATTTGGGTAGGTGAAATCAAGGTTTGGGTCAATAAATTACAGACACAAACAAGATATATGGATAATCTTAGTATGGACAATGTCCCCCTTAATTAGAAAGTATTAAAAAGAGCCGGGATTATCTTAAAACCTGGGTTTTACTAGACTTGGCTTAAACCACGGACCATTAGGATGTGGAATGAGCTCCCCATTACAGTTTTCGCTCATCGCTACGATATGGGGTTCTTCAAAAAGGGCGTGAAAAGAGCTCTTTAAGGTCGGCAACACATCAGCAATCCCCCTGGTATTGCAAATGTCCATAGGCGGCGGTGACCACTTACCATCAAGTGGACCGTCTGCCTGTTTGTCAACCTATTGACATAAAAAAAACATTTTATCTATAAAATGTAAATAAATGTCAAAGCTCCAAGGATACCTTATTACCCCATGAGATTATTTTTTTTAGGGATGTTATGGATATGAAATTTCGTATCTGGATATGGATATATAAATAATATTATACCGGTTTCAAATACGGCTACGGAAGTTACAGATAAGTTATTTCGGATATCCGATTGTTTCAGATACGGATATAATTTTTTTAGGAGTGGATGCTAGTATGACGGATAGAAGAGACGAATGGAAGAAGCGTACATATTGCGCCGACCACAAATGATTGGAAACAGGGCAGGCAGATGATGATATAATTTTTTTTAGGAAAGCGCGCGGCTTGGCCGGGCAAAACTTGTAATAAATGTCTCTCAGCCGCTAAAACAATATTCGAAAATTTATTCGAAATTTTTATATCAGATTACGGTTTCGGAATAAAACGGATATACGATTGTTTCGGTTTCGTTTAAGGAGCTTTATAAATCCCTGGTATACCTTTAAACGCTCACAACACCTTGTGCCATTGGGTTGCCAAGAAGTAACAAAAATAACTCGCTTTCACATTTATACTTTAATTATTTTTGACAGTAGGTATTTTGTCACTAATTAACTGGCTTATACTCAGATTCGTAGTCAACGCTGATGATATCTTTTCTTAACAGCTCCATAATAACTGCAGCATGTAGTCTCCGGAACCTGACCTTTCCTGATGGATTTAAGTTCGGAGTGAGCACAGCTTCGTACCAAATTGAAGGAGGCTGGAATTCCGGAGGTTAGTATGTATATTATAGCCCACTTGCGTCTACCTGGGTGGTTATTTTGATAACTCAGAGTAATTTGCTGACTTAACATTATAACATGGATATTACTGCCGATTCTGTTGTAAATCGCATTAAACTAATTTAAGTCACATCACATCTCTTTCTTACAAACATTATTGAAAAAGGATTAGAACATATTTAAAGCTGTCAAATTAGTCTTTGCCGTTTTAGACCAGCCGCATACTATAAGAAATTTTCTGTCAGAAATATTCGGACGCCCGCCGGAAGGCACTTTCCTCATACATTTTGTTCTAGACCCCGCATACTATCCGAAAATTCTGACGTGTCTGACGTCCAAAAATGTATGAGCAAGCGAGCGTCCGAAAATTTCTGACAGAAAATTTCTTATAGTATGCGGCCGGTCTTAATTTGCGTGTATTTAGACGTAACAGCGATAGATGGCTACTATACAGGATGTTGTTTTGGTCGGCGACAAGCGACCCGGGAGCGGTAGTACAAAATATATATTCCCCAAAAATGGACTTAATTCCATTAAATACTGTAAATATGTTGAGAAATACCTTATTTAATTTGAAATAAAATTACCGCAAAGTATGGTTACTAGGCACGTGCACTGACTAGAGCTAGGCACAAGCCGCCATCGCCCCACCCCTTTACTCCCTCGCACTCCCGTTGAGTATTATGTCTACACTTTAGCTTATTACATGATTTTCAAAATTTTTATTTTTTTATTTTTATGATTAAAAAAAAATAAAGTATTTTTTTATATTTTTTTTAGCACCAGTATCTATTGAATTATCGACCCTGAGTCGCTCGTCGCTGACCAAAACAACAACCTGTATTTACGTTGAAATCACCAAAATGTTTTAAAAATGTTTGGATCAACCATTTGTCATCAAATGATTGAGGTAGTAATATTATCTTACCATATAATATTTTATTTAGTAGCAAATAAATATTCGCCCGGTGGTAAGCTATTGTTTTCATATTTTTATATGTTTCAGACAAGAGTGAAGGCATATGGGACAGATTCACTCACATGAAGCCAGAAGCTATAGCTGACGGTAGCAACGGTGATGTGGCTTGTGATTCCTATCATCAGTGGAAGAGAGACGTGGAAATGGTCTCAGAGCTTGGGGTACATTTCTATAGGTAGGTTGTTCGAATTCGAATTTTATGTTGTGTATTGGTAAGCATTTAATCACAAAGGAATTGGCACAGCACCTCTTACTGAATATTCATGGTACATCACACACTTTAAAATTTATAAAAACATATACCGTCTTATTAATAAATAAGGTGTAAGTCAAGTATAGTTAATCCTAGGATTAAAATATATCCGTCACTTTCTAATGTCATATAAACAAAAAGGGATGAGGCTATCTTAATACCTGGTTATTCCAAGACTAACTTACGCCTTATTTATTAATAAGGGTGATAAAGTATAATTAGAAAAAAATCTTCAAGTCTGCCGCTGCTACCGATTAACGGCAAGGTTTCCCAGCAGGCCGGTAGCGCGTTTGTTGTTTGGATAGCCATGCTCATGTGTTGATAGAAAATGTTGCCGTGCGTCAGTTTCCGGAGTCTTATGATAATGTGAGACCAAATCTGCGAGCTTCGGCCTCCCACGGTCCCATGGTCTCAACCGGAAAAGTCATGGAACAAAGTCCGTTTCAAAATTTCAGTAAACACAAACGCTACTTTAAGCATGCGTACTAATGTTAATATTTACTAATGTTATATTGACGACGTCCCACCAGATGGACCGAAGGCCTGGTCAGACTCACTGGGCGCCGCTGGATGCAAGTGGCCCAAAACCGTTCCAAGTGGAAGTTAATGGGAGAGGTCTATGTTCAGCAGTGGACATCCATAGGATGATATGATGATGATGATAGGGCCATACTAAAACAATACTTTAGCATAATTTTTTTTCATTTTATCGCTTTAGCGATAAGGCCGCCTATGTTGTGTTCGCCATTTTATTCATTGTTAAATGTTTTGTTTTGTTCTTTCATGTAGTGTGCACAATAAAGTATATTCTATTCTATACTTTGTCTCGTGTTATTCCGAGACCAAAAAGTATTTTAAGGTATGTTTTTAAGCCCTAAAACATTATAAATACTCTTAAAAACAGTTTTTACACGTTTTAAGCCAAAGAGACATTGCACAAAAAGCTGTTTTTATTGCGATTTCAAAGTTGGTCCCATAGTAAAAGTTGGTGGTATTTAAGAGTACTTTACGTGGTTTTATTTATTGTCGTATCTACCCTGTATTTCCACATTTTTTTTTTTTTTTTTATACCACTAAGGTGGCAAACAAGCATACGGCCCGCCTGATGGTAAGCAGTTACCGTAGCCTATGGACGCTTGCAACACCAGGGGTATCACTCGCGCGTTGCCGACCCTGAAGAAATCTCTACTTTGTTTACCTATCATATATTATTTTTAGCTTGAGTAATTCGTTCGTTTTTTGGCCTAGAATTAGTCGGATAATTGAACAGAACTTCCCCAACAATAGGGTTCCATCCGAGCAATATATCTACGGATCCATAAATGGATGTTTCTTCGATTTCAGATTCTCCTTATCCTGGCCTCGTATTCTACCCACTGGTTACTCAAACTACATCAGTGAAGAAGGCAAGAACTACTACAATAACCTGATAGATGCCTTGATTGCGTCAGGAGTGGAACCACTAGTTACCATCTTTCATTATGACTTGCCACAGAGTATTCAGGATCTAGGTAATTAAAATCTTTATTAGCCCCGCGGTTCCCCAGGGATTTAATATCGTCCCGGGACAAAATAAAAAAAACATCCGAACCGGTATTAGAATCGGACTATTCATAAGTGCCCGCAAAGGTCTATTTGAATAAATGATTTTGAATTTGAATTGCTGTTTGAATTTGAATTTGAAAGTAAATAGCATATTCAAGCAGACCAGTCATCTTGTCTAGAGGGCTGCCATTTCAAATCAAAATCCCACGTGATTATTGATTCAAATTCAAAAAGCATTTATTCAATTTAGGCCCTGATAAGGCACTTATGAACGTCAACAAATGGCTCTACACCGGTTCCAAATACAACTTGAACTGAGAAGACTCCGGCAAGAAAATCAGCAAGTCTTTTTTTTTAAATATGTAAATAGAAGTATTACAATTACAAAATATATACAGGGTGTAAGGGACATCGCCGCACAAACGGATACCATGGGTCCAGGACATGATTCTGGACCCCCCCATGTTGGAGGTTTTCGTCGGTTTTTCCCAAATTTGTTATTTTTTTTTTTAGTTTTTTTTAGTTTTGACTGTTCATAATCGTTATTCTTACCTAACCCAAAGAGATTTAAAATAAATAAGTTATTAATTCATTACTTTCACTAAAAGTAGCAATGTAAATAAAACTAGAAACGGTGTAGGTATTATTGTTGTTGGCGATATTCGCCTGCAGTCAGCGACATACTACGTAGGCACAACGTTATCGCGCGTTTAAATCGCGGTGTTCACAATACATTGCGCGCTCGAAAATGACAATTTCTATAACCGATCATTAGCGAGGTGAATGACTTTCACAATTTGATTAGTGGCATTAGGTGTAGCCTTTTCGCGAAGTTTGCGTTACCATGCGAAATACACCCTGTATAACAATAGCCTGCGAAGCGAACAATTCATTCAAATGCATTCTTGTCATCTACAGAATCAGAAACTTTATAGTACCCTTTCCTGCATAACAATCTGTTGGTTGATCGTTTACCAGTTTGTCTAGGGGGGCAGCCCCTAGAATCACTTTTGGGACAAAAATATCTTAGGTGTAATTACGCTATGGGGCATATGTCGCAGTGTAAATCTCTGGGAATTAAATATGATGACAAGCTACCTAAATGTAATATCTCCTGATTTCAGGTGGCTGGGCCAATCCCCTGATCACAGACTGGTTCGCAGACTACGCGAGGGTTGTTTACACACTCTTTGGAGACCGAGTGAAGACCTGGCTGACCGTAAATGAGCCTATGGCATACTGTGACTTGGCTTTCTCTGCTCTAATCGCACCAGAAATCTTGGACAATGATGTTGGCATGTATTTGTGCAATAAGTATATGCTGATTGCTCATGCGAAGGCATGGAGGCTGTATGATGAGGAGTTTAAACCTAAGTTTCATGGTAAGGAGTTTTTACTTTGGATTGAGTTGTTTGTAACCATAATTTCGTGGTAAATGATAATAGTAACCCGAAGAAGCGCAATATAGTTCATTTTGCATGAAATCTAATCCGCCAATTTCCCACCACCGACAATGCTTGATTAGCCAAGCTAAGTCAAGAAACTATAGTAAATGGTGGCAGAATACTTTGTAATATTTGCCTGGGTAGGTACTATATCAAAAAGTACGTTAATTATAATAGTCGCGTATTTTATTTTTGTATAAATTTACTCACATATTAGAAAGTGAGGTCCCAAGCTAAATATGTAAAAAAAAATAAGTACTAGGAATTTCCATACAGGTTATTAGGATTTCTGATAGTCTCATATTTAGATTCGGGCAGGTTTGTGTTTGAGCACAATTTGTGACACACACGTGATGATGTGGCCAAGTATGATATGCATATAAAGCCAAAGCAGAAAGGAAACTGCTCTCAAGCATTATTGTCAGAACATACCGCGCTAGGTGCTGAATGGCTGGACTATAGTTTATTATCATCGTACTATTTTCAATTATGAAGGTTTCATTCTCCTCGAAGGAATTGGGTATTATAGAAATTCAACGACCTTGATTGCGGCATTCGGCATGGCATGGAGGCATTTCAGAATGCATCACGCACGGTTTATTCAAATTCAAAATTATTTATTCAAATATACCTTGTATTTGCTGAGAAGAGTAGGCATTACAAAATCTTTTCTTTTATAAACTACATTCTCAATATTCTTTTGTTTTTTTTTTTTCAGGTCAAGTATCATTCACAAACTTGTACTTTTGGTACGAACCTATGAACGTAGAAGATAAGGAAATAGCTGAACTTGCTAGAGAATTTGGGGTATTTATGTATTATTACTTAACCAATAAGTGAATGAAAAAGGAATCAAAGTCACTGGGCGCCACTGGATGCAAGTGGTCCAAGACCGTTTGATGTGGAAATCAATGGAGGAGGCCTTTAGTTAACAGTGTCAGAACTTCATAGAAATGCACTAGGTTAACTTTTAGGTACCTTCTTAATAATGCATGGATTCCATGGCATTCAATATGATCTAGACTTTTGACAAGGCATATACAATCTTCAATTTCTATAGAATGTAGTAGTGGACACCTAACTTAGCCAGCAGTTATTGGTACATGGTTGAAAGTTTAAACTCTTTAATCTGTCTATAGCCGCAATGATAAATTATAGTGAACTATTCCAGGAAGGTCGCTATAGTCATCCAGTGTATTCCAAAGAGGGTGGTTGGCCACCAGCTATAGAGAAGATTATTGCTCATAATAGCCTGAAGTTGGGGTACTCTTCCTCAAGGCTTCCTCCATTTACTGAAGAGGAAAGAGAATTAGTTCATGGTAAGAGTTAATGCCCTTTGTCTTGACATATTTATCATACTTTTTATGCAGGAACTTTATTGGAGAAATCTAGTTAAACCATTAAAATTTACTTTGACGTGGATTATGTAACTTTGTTGCAATCAGTTTCAGTTAGAAAACAATGTCGAAGATGATTCCATTTACAATGATGCGGTTACCAGAAAGTAATAAAACTGGATAAGTGCTAGTTCAACTTGCATGGAAAGGGTTCCGAACAAACTTAACATTGTAATTGAAAACATGTTCTCTCATAAATTCCAACGGAAAATGTAAGTTTGCGCGCACATATTGAGAGATTTTCCATGTTATTTGAAGACCATAGACTTCTATAAATCTATACGTAAAGAAATATTTTCTTCATATTTTTTTTTATTTTTGTTCTCAGCAGTTTCGGCAAAAAAAGCTCAGTTTAGTATTTTAGTATCAATTAAAATTGATTGCAACTGATTGCATCAAAATTGATAGAATCTGGCAGAGCCTCGTCATTCAATCCTTATAATCATAGATGCTCATGCACCCTATGTTTATTAAATTGGAAGTTGGCTTTATCAAGAATATATATTTTTCATTTCATTTCTCATCTTCTGAAATGATTCATAATGTTTAGGTACATACGATTTCTATGCATTGAACCATTACTCAACCTTCATGGTTCGGAAAGCAAACCCTGGTGAAACTGTTCCATCTTGGCCCTTCAATGGGATCCCAGAGTTAGGAGCCGTTCTACAATTAGACCCTGAAAAAGAAATGGCTGCGGCTCCGTGGTTTATGGTAAGGACTTCTTGTTCTCTACATATCAAAGCTTTGTAGAATGCTTTTTTTATACTGGGTGTAAGCGACAGTGACGCAAAAATTGATACAGTGGATTCAGACCATTATTCTGTGTTCAAAATCATCGGAATTTTCAGTCGGAAAATTCGTAATTTTTTTATTACAATTTTCTAATTTTGTAGTTATAAATGATAACATAATGAGTAAACTTAACACTTTACGTTAAAATATCAATAAATACTACATATTACCACAAAACTGCAATGTAATCCATAAAACGAGATTTGAACATTTCATAAAACAGCTGTTGCGCCAGCGCGGTACGTAAAGGTCATTCCCTCTGACTCCAGGCGCGCGGATTACATTAGTGTGGCGTGCACATTGTTTACGCACACTAACGCCGCGCCGCGACGATGGGTTGCAGTTGCAGCTATACATTGCGTAGCGCGAATAACATTATTGTTTATAACTCGTTTATCTTAGGTCTTTATGATGAATTGACTTTTATCTGCGACACAGTT
Source organism: Polyploca ridens (assembly GCA_951394255.1). Lineage (NCBI taxonomy): Eukaryota > Metazoa > Arthropoda > Insecta > Lepidoptera > Drepanidae > Polyploca > Polyploca ridens. The sequence continues at coordinate 11,055,963 of OX596265.1, read as the reverse complement.
TTATACTATTGCAGATGTCATCGTTTCAAATGTAATTTGTAATAGTGTTTTATGTGCCTCAAATAAATTTTTATCTTATCTTATCTTTTTATCTTATATTATAATAGGTACCCATAGATAATATTATTCCCTTTTTTTTCGCGCCGCTGTCACTGACACCGTGTATGACTTAGTCGGCATACAAGCACACCCCGCCTGTGATGCCACTGGTATTGCATCACAAAAGTCAATTGCAACACCATGGGAATCAACTCACGCGTTACCGACCCTTCCTCCTCCCAATGAGCACTGCCCCCCTAGACAAGATGGTTATCGACAATCATCATAGTTAGTAAACAATCAACAACATCTTGTCTACAGGCCCTGGTGACGTAACTCACACCCAGAACACAACATTGTTATCTGGCTACGGTATGCTGTATGGTGGAGGTACTTCCCCAATCGAGCTGTTCTTAAAATTCAGTGTAGGCCGTAGCTTCGGCCGGACACTACCTTTAGTTGTATGTAATGCTTAAAAACTGGTGTCATAATATTTTTGTCTTATTGGCGTTATTTTTTCTAGGTATATCCCGAAGGCCTACGGAAGCAATTGAATTGGCTAAAGCAAAATTACGGTGATATTCAGATCAAGATCACGGAGAACGGCTACGCGAGTGCTGGAGACGAACTGGAGGATTATAAGAGAATGGAGTTCATAAGGAGTAACCTTGAACAGGTAGTTTATGCACCTAGCAATGATCCTAGGTACTTCATACAATTCCGACGCTTTGATCACACATATGCAGCGAGCGAAGATGCCATTGGTCGATAGGTGGGATAATACTGTCATACCATTACGTTTCTGGCGAGTATATCAACCGTAACCATTATCAACAGTAACCGTTACCGAAACTATCGGATATCCGAAATAAAAATCTCGTAATCGAATCTAAATATACTATCTGATCCCAAACAAAGCAGAGCTTATACTATGGAAACCAGACAACAGATATACTACTTTTTGTTTGTAAATACATACTTAATAAACATAATTATATCAAGTCTCAGGACATGCAGACATGTTTATGCACACAAATGCATGTCCTGTTTGGGAATCGAACCCACGACCTGCAGTGGAATCTTGACCAACCGCGCCAATTGGCCCGTGAAAATCTAATATAAATGTTTCAAATAATTTCGGATTCCTTACCGAATCCCTATCGGAGTCTATTTTCGACCGTCATACTAGCCGCACGCTTTCCTAAAAAAACTAATATCCGTAACTGAAACTATCGGATATCCGAAATAATTTCATATTCGTAACCGTATCTGAAACCGGTATAATATTATTCAGTAGCCATATCCAGATCCGACATTTCATGTCCATAGGATCTCTGCAATATATGCATCGAATATCATAAAAAAATGTACTTTCTGACGTCCAATTTCCAACCGTAGGTTTATTAAAGTCAAAGTCAAGCAATTTAATCCCCATATACAGGATGTTGTTCTGCATTCGTGCCATATTTATAGAACCAATAGTAAATGATTTATTTAGTTATTATTAAATAGGTAATGAATTTTGGTCTTGATAAGTAATTATTGATGATTTGTAATTAACGTCAAATCAGAATAAGACTTCACAACTGCACAGAATATATGTCTGCAATAGGTCTGCGATCCGGGGGCGAGGGAAGATTTTTATTTTTACAAAAATTTAAAAATAATATGTAATTTTACGAGCATGATTTTATAATTGAATGGTTTATATACCAGGTAAATATCAACTCCTTAAAGATGGCACAAATGCAGAACAACTCCCGGTATATTTAGACCCCAAAAGGGCACTTATAACGGTCACATTTACTGAAGCTAACACCATTACCACCAAAAAATCAAGTCAAGCTTGTCGCATAAAATATAATACATAAACGCTTCTATTGTTTTTTTTATAAGATTCATTTTTGAGTGATTCCCTATTTCAGATATTGCTCGCTATAGAGAAGGATGCTGTGAATGTAACAGCTTATACTGTCTGGTCTCTATTAGACTCCTTTGAATGGTTAAATGGATATACGTAAGTACATTCACGTTTTAAAACATTTCTCTTACACAAGAGTTCTGTAAATATGATTCATATACATTGTATAGATAGTATTTAATACTTTGTCATAATTATTATCTCAGCAATACGAAGTAAAGATCACACTATCAATGGATAGATGGCGCCACAATAGGCGAACGTTGCACAAACCTACATCGCGCTATCGAAGTTCTCTCAGCGCTCGATTGTACAACACGATTCATCAACAGTTTGATCACTATCCCCAGTCACGATGACGTAGCCTGGCGGAAGATCTTTCTTTTTTTATGACAAAACCTACAATCACCTCCATATATGCAATATTATATTATATTTTTTAGGAGTCCGTACCCAAACGATACAGAATGTTTATTTCTATTGCCACACTATAACAATAAATAATAAAAATTATAAAATAATTTCCATTCAATAAACATAATTTTTGGCATTTTTTTTGTTACGCCTACTATTAATTTTATAGCAAAGTTGAGTTAGTTATCCCGTCTGCTGTTCAAATGTCATTATGGAAAATCATAACAACAAGCCCCTCAACTGTTTATATTTCACAAATCGTATGTTTCGTGCCAACCTACTGTGTCAAATGCAGTGGCATTTGACACAGTAGGTTGGCACGTAACATACATACACGCACGTAGGTTGGTTGGTTTAGGGTGGTTTATTTTTATTGTATACATGTTATATGAATATCTAGTGTGAAATATATCAAACATTCCTTGCTCTTTCACTTTTATAATATTCATCATCATCATCATCATATCAGCTTATGGATGTCACCTGCTGAACATAGGCCACATCGAACGGTTTTGGGCCGCCTGCATCCAGCGGCGCCCAGCGACTCCGACCAGGGGCTCTACCGCGTAACTTTGGTGGTAATCGTAACGAACACCATTAATAAATTTCATCCAATCAGGGCTCGCGAATGGTCATCGTCGCATCGAATCGCGTGCGCGTCATTGGATGAAATAATTAATGGTGTTCGTTACGATTACCACCAAAGATACGCAATAGCCCGGCAGGTCGACCTGTTGACATGGTGGCTTTGCTGTACAAGCACTTTAACACTTCGATATAGAGATAGTCGATTTGGCATCGCTGTTGACTTTGTAACACCACCCATGTCTCGACTGAATCAAAGGCTTTCTCATAGTCCACATACGCCAGGCATAATGGACAATTATACTCCTCAGTCTTCTGTATAATCTGGCAGAGTGTATGTTTGTGGTCACCGTAGTGCTAAAGCCTTTACGAAAACCAGCTTGTTCGGGAGGCTGGAAGTCGTCAAATCTACGAGCGAGAAGATTCGTAATGACTGTCGAAAACAGCCTATAAACATGGCTTAGGAGGGATATCGGGCGGTAGTTTTTCAATAGGGCCTTATCGCCTTTCTTGAAGAAAAGCACCACCAAGCTTCCACTCCATACTTCTGGCGTTGTATCTTCGTGTATGACGGAATTAAAAGGCTTCTGCAGGACTACAAGTACTGGTTTTCCACCCGCTTTCAGGAGCTCTGTTGTAATTCCATCTTCACCCGCCGCCTTGTTATATTTAAGCTGTTTCAGAACCATTCTAATCTCGTACAGACTGACGTCCGGGATATCTTCGGTGTAATATCGGGTCAACTTGGCTCTTTTGTCACTAACCAGAATTGTCCACAGAACTTCTCGATCTCTCTGAAGATCTCCAGCTTTGACGTGAATATGTTGTCGGTGTCGGTCTTCAGCTTGGTCAGTTGACTTTGACCAATAGACAATTAGTCTCTTGCGACGAGTCTATGCTTTATTGCGGATTGAAATATAATTATTTCGTGTATTTAATTTATAATATTAGTTGTAAAATATATTTTATTTTTACAGGATGAAGTTTGGGCTATACAGAGTGGATTTCGAGGACGAGCGACGCGCGCGCACGCCGCGGCTCTCCGCGCGGTACTATACAGATGTAATAAAACAACATGCTCTACTGTGATAACAAACCAATTGATTTATTTTATCCTGCTGCTAAATTCCTACTTCCTATGAAAGAGACATAAAAAATTCTTGCATAGGATTAATGAGAAACAACATGGATTATTTCTAGGCGATCAACAAATACCTACTTATACACACTAACATGGCGGCAGCTGCCGACCAATAGCGTTTCCCGCGCTTTGAAAATGTATCTTCTGCGCAGGTACATCGGTAAGCCATATTAATTGGGTACTACTGTACCTATGTGAATTAGCGATGGGCGATTGTTACTAAAAACAATCGAATTATTTGATTGTCCAATTTATTCGAATCATTCGAATAACAATCGACATCTTTCGATTGTTGATTGCTTCGTGCGGCACCGCGCGTAGTCTCTGTCGTGCGCTGGTTGTCCGTCCGCCGAATGAATGCTCACCAGTCGATTGTGCATACTATTGCAACCTGCGTTGCGTGCGTCAATTTTCATTCGAAAGGTCGATTGTTATTCGATTGTTGTTTCGTTACAACGAATGAATCGACAGTCGAATGTACAGTTTTACAATTGTCGATTCTTTCGATAACTTTTTTTTGGAACAACCGCCCATCGCTAATTTGAATCTTTTAATACCAAAACACAAAAAGATTTCGCAAAGGCCTTTGACCGGGTGAAACATTCGATCTTATTTAAGAAAGTTTATCACTTAGAAATTCATGGTAATCATTGTTGGGTCAAAATCAAAATCAAAGTCATTTATTCAGTTGAGGCCGTAGTAAGGCACTTATGAACGTTAAATTGGTACATACAGTTGAATTTTTATACATTATTTTGCCAATACAATGACATGGTATTTTTTTTTATAAAATATGATTAATGTCACATTTGCCACAGGCAATGGTTTGATGTTATCTTGTAGTGAGAAATAAAAGACAAATTATAATCATCATGTGTGTTTATTTATAACGCCACCAATTGCGATCGATTACAGAAGATAAGAGCTTAACCAGCGATGAAGGCTGTTACATGTGCTGCTATATAAATAATCACATAATGGCCCTGATTCTGTTGTTCACAACTAAACTAATTTTAATGTCACTATGTCTCTTTCTAACAAAGAACATAAGAAAAGGATGTAAGAAATTTAGTCCTGTCAAATTAGTCCAATGCTTGTTTTCAATATAAATTGAGTCGCCATCTATCGCGGTTACGCCTAAATACACGCAAAATAAGACGGCAAAGATTAATTTGCAACTTAAAATATGTTCTATCCTTTTTCAATCATGTTCGTAAGAAAGAGATGAGATGTGACTAAAATTAGTTTAGTGCGATTTCCTGTCAACTCCTTTTCATAGATCACAATGTGCATCATAGACCATTCTAAACTAGTAGCTGGTGATGTACCCTGAGTTTCTTGCCGGAGTCTTCTCAGTATAAGTGTATTCCGAACCGGTGGTAAATTCAACTGTATGTACAACTTAAGGCGGCCCTCTGTGGCCGGCGCAACTTCAACGCAAGCATAGTCTAAAAGCTTGTTGTTTCATCCAACGTAATGTTTGACTGCGAAAAAAGAGAGACAGCATCAGAGCAGTCGGTTATCAGTCGGTAAATTCCGCTGATCACTCGCGGCCGCTTCGCTTATCATGATTTCGGTCATTCATGATTTCGCATATCATAAAACTTGTACCAGGCGTATACTTCTTGTGAAAAAAATTTACAAGTTTGTGAAAAAAAAGTTAGTTATTTAGAATCTCCAATACATTTGCAAGCCTGGTATATAATTTTTTTCTTTACTTTTAAAATTGATAGGTTCATTAGATATGGCCAAAGTTCAAGTAAAATTTGAGCAAAAACGCTGTTTTTCGGAGGCTTTTACTGAATTTGTTTCAAATTTTTTTTTATTTCGCCTAGATACACGGCAAGATATAGTGCACAAGATACTAATTTCTTCAAAACATCTAACGAAAAATGTTTAACAACGCCATAATAAGTACAGAGGTTTTGTATGAAAAGTATGGCGAATTGAGTGCTCTTAACGTTCATAAGTGCCTTACTCGGGCACGCACGTAGGGTCGGCAACGCGCGAGTGATACCCCTGGTGTTGCAAGCGTCCATAGGCTACGGTAACTGCTTACCATCAGGCGGGCCGTATGCTTGTTTGCCACCTAAGTGGTATAAAAAAAAAAAAAAACTAGGGCCTAAACTGAATAAATGACTTATATTTTGATTTTGAATGACTGTTTCAATTATGTTTTACATTACAATAATAACATAATAGCATATGATGAAGATTTCTGAATAACATTAGTTCTACTACTCCTAGCGCCATCTATGGATGATCGATGTCAGCAACGGAATAACGGTGTGTTTCAAGTACAAATTAAATATATTTGATAACGAAGAGGTTTCGTGTCACAGTAGTAAGAAAATCTATCCTTTTGAATTGCGCCGGTCTTAGGGAAATTAGCTTTAGGAAGATGAATCTCGTGAAAAAAGCTAGCTGGAAATGTTCCGGTTGCGGTAAATTGATACGGTTTCTCCCGAAACCACACCAACACCCAATGAGCCAACATTAACGGATCCACTAATGATGATGTGCGATTTGTGATAGTCAGGCCTAGAAAATATACTCAAGCAACAAAAAAAAATATTTTAAGAATTTAATAAAGAATTATTAAAAAAGACTGAGTATCTACACTCGACCCCAAAATTGAAAAAGCTATGAAACTTATCTCTTATTTGACAGATAACTGCGATATATTAGCGACTTCTATAGCTCCTCTCAAAGAATCTGTGGGTTTCTTGTCTGTAGAAACATAATTAAAGTATGTATCCGATATGCAGGAGAAGACTGTCAGATTAGAAAAGGAAAACACTAAATTAAGTAACACAACATTATCCATTTCTTTTTTGATTCAAAATATCTTTATTTACAACAAATAAGAAAATTTCCTCAAGTCTGCCGCTGCTTCCGATTAACGGCCTTCTGGGAACTTTGTCCCAGAAGGCTGGTAGCGTTTCCACTTTGGATAGCCAAGCTGATGCGTTGGCGGAAAAAGTCCAATCGATTAGTATTTTTTGAATTTTGAAATATTATTTTATATATTTTGATATTATCCTTAAATTCACTTAGGTCTCAAGTAAATGGATTAGAGCAACGTGCGAGACAGCATAATATAGAAATATACGAAATACCAGAGAGGAAATCGGAAAACCCAAAGAGATAGTTCTCTCTATAGCTGAACAACTTGGCCTTGAATTACTAGGATGACATTGAGGTTGAAACCCGCGTACCCCAATGACAAAATAACTCAATATTGGCTAAGCCCCGAGTTGAGAAGCCTAGTTGTCCTTTGCTCGTAGGCAGCGTGGAATCAATACAGCTGCGATAGGTATTCCGGATGAAGCTCGTCAGTAGAATAAACAACTTCTGAAGCATACGCGTTAACTGCAAAGAACTGGGGTTTCACTATATCTGGACTCGCAATTCGAAAATTTACGTACGGAAAAACGACCAGTCTCCTTCGTTTCGAATCTTCAGCCTAGAACAATTAGAAGCACTAAGAGCAAAGGAAACAATAATTGGACTGTTTTACAAAAAACTTAAACCGACTTCAAAGTACACTAAGAAGTAATCAAACCCTTATCTGATGACAATGGGACCAAATGGGAAGTGTACCCTTTCAAATAAAAAAAGAATTTTCCAAATCGGTTAATAAACAACGGAGTTATGAGGTAACAAACATAAAAAAAACAAAAAAAAACATTCTAATTGAGAACCTCCTCCTTTTTTTGAAGTCGGTTAAAAATAGTGATCTAAATATTTGTGTTTCTGCCTTACATTATGTTGTTTTTATTTCCTTTAAATTAAATGTCCATTTGTCCATCGTTTTAAAAAAAAATTGTTACAACTATGTGCGCACTTACATTAATTCAACTCATTCCACTAAACAACACATTTACATTGCAAAAAAAACATAAATACACGCATAACTCATACAAACATCCCAGGACTGACTTTTGCTCACTTATCTCGTAGAATATTTCAAATAATTAATTTAACCAGATTGTTATAACGATTTAAAAATGTCTAATTCGCTATAGTTCTATTTTCAAGACGCTCGTAGTATTCGGGGTTAAAGGATTAAACAGGTCGGTTTCACCTTGTCCTATTGATGACTATGACTTTGTGGCAGTTTGCGAGACATAGCTTGTGGATGGAGTCGGTGATTTTGAGATTAGTGACAGCCGCTACGATATGCATCGGCAAGACCGAGTTATATGATCTTGCACACAGGAACAGAATCGGGTGTACCTGGCCAGGAACTGGGCGCATCTCGCCTAAAGGTCGCTCACTTCCCTCCAATATGGCGAGGAGGGCGATGGCTGCCACACGCGTCATACTTGTGAACAGGTGCTGCTTGTGGGGGCTGGTCTGCTTAAGTTTGTCATTTATTTATTTACTTATTAAATATAGATTCAGTCTACTTTGTAGTCTTTGCCGCCTCGCCGGGGCACGCAATTGTTGTCAGTGCGATTAGAATGTAAATATTATGTAATGAATCTAAGCTTGTTTTGAAAAGAGTAATTGCTGAGTTTATTGCCGGCTCTTCTCAGCAAATGCAACCTTCCGAACCGGTATTAGAGTCAGACTTTTCATAAGTGCCTGCGAAGGTCTATTTGAATAAATGATTTTGAATTTTGAATTTGAAGGTGGTCACAGGTGATGGCTGTGAATTCGTACATGTGGTTATAAATATAATAAAAAATCTTTACGCGGTGACCGTGACCTTCACATGATATGTACATATCTACATGTTTTGATTGGGCTATTAACCGACCTTGGGACCTTTTAACCGGATCGGTTAATGACGCGGTAAGCTTGTTCTATAAAAGAATCAACATAGCGATCGGAAAATTTGATCCTAGCTTTCTGCGTAATTCTAAAGGTTTCACATCTCTCTATTCTATATGGTTTTCAAGACCTCTGCTACACATCATTGAGGAAAAGCAAAGATACCACAAAATATGGAAAAAATACGGTTACAACGGATTACGACACGTTTGCGCTTTTAAGAACTCGGCACAAAAAAATTACAGCACAAGTGTTGGAATTATTATGTATAATCCTGTAATGTCCATACGCGCGCAATAGACATTTAAGAGCACTCAAGTCGCCATACTTTTCATACAAAATCTCTGTACTTATTATGGCGTTGTTAAAAAAAAATCGATAGATGTTTTGAACAAATTAGTATATTGTGCACTATATCTAGCCGTGTATCTAGGCGAAATTAAAAATAAAGTGCAAATTCAGTAAAAGCCTACGAAAAACAGCGTTTTTGCTCAAATTTTACCTGAACTTTGGCCATATCTAATGTACCTATAAATTTTAAAAGTAAAGAAAACATTTAGATACCAGACTTGCAAATGTATTGGAGATTCTAAATAACTAACTTTTTTTTCACAAACTTGTAAGATTTTTTCACAAGAAGTATACGCCTGGAACAAGTTTTATGATATGTGAAATCATGAATGACGACCTAGCGAAGCGGCCGCGAGTGATCAGCGGAATTTACCGACTGATAACCGACGGCTTTGATGCTGTCTCTCTTTTTTCGCAGTCAAACATTACGTTGGATGAAACAACAAGCTTTTAGACTATGCTTGCGTTGAAGTTGCGCCGGCCACAGAGGGCCGCCTTAAAGAAGGATGGCAGTCTTGGACTCAAAAATAACAAGGCACCGTTCACGTACAAGTTTATATTAATTATAATGAAAAGTTTACAAGATCTTTATATAAAAAATATTGAGGCGCTGAAGGCTGGGAATCAAAAGTTATAAATAATTTTAATTTATTAAAAATTAAGACATCAAGCACTTACAAAACGCAACGAGCATGACGTGCCGTCAAATAAAATCTGTCACTCCCAAGTAGAGTTGAAAACTATCGACAATTTATTTATTTATACTTATCTATAGAAGGTACTATCGATTATGTGAGAAATTGCGATATTATTATTTACAATAATAATTTAACATAGTGTTTAGATTTATACTTTTTAGCATATTACCTTCTACCGATTCACGCAAAACAAATTAGTCACATTTGTATGCTTGCTGGCTACGTGAACTAATAAATAAATAATAATAATACTCATACTACATGGTTTAATTAAATCTCGAGGATGTAACATCGAAGTATAATTATTGATGCTATTGATCAAGGTCCGGTAGTATCGATAGTCAATATTTTCACGATTAGTTTAACACTAGTGTCAAATGTCAATTCATTAATGCCTCTACTACTAGGGTATAGGCTAAATCAAAAAAAAAATATGTTAGCCGTTGAATACGAACGATGGACATAGGCCCGGTTTCAATAATTTACGGGCCGGTATCGGTAAAGATTTATTAAAATTAAGACTCTTATATCTTTACTAATAATGAAGCAAAGTCCTCAAAGCTTTGCATAGCAGACCCTCCCATATGGATTAACTTACGTAATGTTACGTAACGTAAAATTAGCTTACGAAATGATCTATATGCCCAGTTTGGCAATAAAAAAACCTACCATTGGTAAGCAAAACGATTCGTTTTTGTTTATTGAAACCGGGCATTCGTGGATAATGGACGACCCGGCTTTACCTGTTTGTACCGACTACTCAGCATACCAACTTAGATGAATTTGATTTACCTATGGATAAAGTTTTGCAAGTTGCAAGAGCCTTGGATTTTGTAAAGTGACATTTATTGCAACGTTTTTAGTATCTTAATGCAACTTATTACGCATTAGTGCTTTTGACTTTACATTTTCGCACAGTTTTGTGACAGGTATAATCCCGATTATGTTATGTTTGTACCTCAAGTAATGTGTGTAGATGAAGTATTCTTAATAAAACGGGTAAAACAGACAGCGAATCGCTGTAAAAAAAAAAACTTGCGCGCCATATTTGTTGACGCTCTCATTGAATAAAAAAAATATAAGTCTGTATTTTTCCTCACTATGTGTATTGATAAACGTCATATGACACGCGTGTGCATTGATCATTACACTCTCGGCTTCCTTATCTTAATATCGCCTCGTCTGTAATTACCAACTTAAGAGCACTCAATTCGTCATACTTTTCATACAAAACCTCTGTACCTATTATGGCGTTGTTAAACATTTTTCGTTAGATGTTTTGAACAAATTAGTATCTTGTGCACTATATCTAGCCGTGTATCTAGGCGAAATTTAAAAAACGTGTTAAACAAATTCAGTAAAAGCCTCCGAAAAACAGCGTTTTTGCACAAATTTTACCTGAATTTTGGCCATATCTAATGTACCTATAAATTGTAAAAGTAAAGAAAACATTTAGATACCAGGCTTGCAAATGTATTGGAGATTCTAAATAACTAACTTTTTTTCACAAACTTGTAAGATTTTTTCACAAGAAGTATACTCCTGAAACAAGTTTTATGATATGCGAAATCATGAATGACGACCTAGCGAAGCGGCCGCGAGTGATCAGCGGAATTTACCGACTGATAACCGACGGCTCTGATGCTGCCTCTCTTTTTTCGCAGTCAAACATTACGTTGGATGAAACAACAAGCTTTTAGACTATGCTTGCGTTGAAGTTGCGCCGGCCACAGAGGGCCGCCTTAACACACATGTATCATAAGGTCGGCCGCATACTATAAGAAATTTTCTGTCAGAAATTTTCGGACGCCCGCCGGAAGGCACTTTCCCCATACATTTTGTTCTAGACCCCGCATACTATCCGAAAATTCTGACGTAAAAATGTATGAGCAAGCGAATTTCTGACAGAAAATTTCTTATAGTATGCGGCCGGTCTTATGTACTATTATTATGAGTTATCTGTGTCTGAATATTGTCTAAGGAAATTATAGGCGCGTGGGAATCATAATCAAAGATATAAACAAATTTATGGGCGTCTAGTATTTTATAAATTGTAAAACTGCAAATAATGATGTTTTATTATTTAGCTAGTAGCGCCCCGAGGTTTCACCCAGGGATATCCTACCCTACCCTACCGTTAAGTGTCATAAATTTTCTAATTTTCTACGCAACTTTCTTAATTTTTTTCCGTATGAAACTGTAGCGACATCTATCAGCCATAGTTGCAAGGTGGATGACACCTCCATTTAAAAGGGAAGATCTTCCGCCAGGCTGGGGCAGCGTGCCGCAGGGACCGCGCACAGTGTTTTAAGAAGACAATTTTTCGGACATCGCGTTTTTATCCTAAAAGCTACTAGATATAATCATTTAAATGTAAGATTTCAAATCCCCATTTAGCTAGCATGTCTAGTTTTGGAGTAAATGTTTTTTGAAAATCGTGAAATTTTCATCCGGATATTTAGAAAATAATTAATAACTCTTAAACTAAGCGTGATACGCAATAATGATGTTAGGTACATCGATGGTTCCTCTTATGCTGCACCTTTGAGAACATAAACGAATATCGTAGCTTTGTTAGATTCGCATATATACGCGTTTTTATGTTTTTGGATTTTCTTATTTTTCTCGAAAATTCCGCGGTATTGGGATAAGTTATTTAAACTAAAATTATGTTCATAACTTCCCCTACCCACTACATAAATTTCACATCCCAATTCCATGGAATCTAGAAGTTATTCCATATTAACTATTTTTGTTAGGGTTGTCAACTTTTTTATCCGGATTTTATTGACTCAATTTTTATTCGAAATTAAAGTATAATGCCATAGTGAATAACTATGGCATTATACTTTAATTTTGAAATTTAACGTTCATTCTATTTTTTAGGGTTCCGTAGTCAGAATGATAAAAAAAGAACGTAAGTACACCGTTTCACTCACAGCCTACCACTGTGTAAGAAGTGTGTATGTATATGAATATGCAGATATCGTTTGAGTGTGCATGAATTTGATAGAAAGACTTGCGAGTGCTTGTCCACTGGCGCGGATAGTTAAAAGTTTCGTATTGAAAGTTAGGTTTTTAATAAATATGTACCTATGATGATTGATATATTTTTATTTAATTGAATTATGTAATTAGTATAATTGAATCTTATGAGGTAAGTACTGCTTAACAGCCTATTTTTTATATTTTTTTAGGGTTCCGTACCTCAAAAGGAAAAAACGGAACCCTTATAGGATCATTCAGGTCTACTGTCCCTTAGAGCTGTGAAAAAATCTTGAAATATGGTACGAAGCAACGTCTTATAGGGAACAAAATGCGGAAAGCATAAATTTTTAGTTACATCATATAATAAAAATATTTTTAATAATTTTAAACTTACTATCCCCTTTCCTCATGAACGCGTAGAGGTATTAAATTGAAATTAATATCAAATACTGACCAATTAGGGACGGTTCACAATATGACGGTTTGACAACGTTAAAAAGATAAAAAAAAAAAAGATAAAATTTATTTATTGGAACAAATATGAAATGTACATAATAAAGTGTGCACGAAAATAGCCACATTAGTTGTATAACTGTGTCGCAGCCATTAACGCCCACCTCCAAAATACAAGAGGCGTCAGCGTTCCATAAGAAAAGAAATTATTTTATTAAAAAAATATTATAAATGATTGAATTTGAATTTGATTTAAATTAATAATTAAATTATTATATAAAACAAAAGAAAAAATATTTCAAATAGTTGTGATCGTGTAAACGTGAGTGTATATATGTGTGTATGTGTTAGAATATGTGTATCTGTATGTATGTGTGTAGTGTGGGGGTGTGTGATGTTGTGTGTGTGGTGTGGGGTGTGGTGTGTGTGATGTTGTGTGTGTGGTGTGGGTGTGTTGTATGTGGGTGCAGTAAGTAAGGAAGGGAGATTGCAGATTTATTTATTTAATTTTTATTGTCGACTAGCTTTTGATTATTATCTCCATTTCTTCATAGCTGAGGGTATGGAGCCATTCATTTACAATGTTTGTACATTTTCGTGAGGTAAGTGGATAGATACCTAGTTCTTTATTTACTTTATTGTACAAAATAGGACTTAAGAAGTGGTATTGGCGTCGTACCACATCGAGGTTCGCTGATTCTATCTTGCAGACTCTATCAGACCTACGCGTTTCTTTGCTAAAGTTAGGGTCATATGTAAGCTCTTGGTGTTTATGTAGTACTGCCTTCAGGAGAAATGAGTGTCTGACCGTGGGTATTTCAGAAAGTGCATACAAGCTGCTCGTGGGAAATAGAATGGGTTTGTGCATCATGACTTTAAGCACAGCACGCTGAGCTCTTTGAAGACGAAGAAATTGGCACTTCCCTGAGCCACCCCAAGCTGTAATACAGTAAGTTAGTATAGAGTGTGCCAGAGCAAAGTAAACTGTTCTTAATGTGCGTAAATCAGCAGAAGATCTCAAGTTTTTGAAGACAAACATTAATTTTCTCACTCTAGGGACCAGAGATTCAATTTGATCTTTCCATGACAACGTACCATCGATAAAAACGCCAAGATATTTAATGCTGTCGGTACGCTTTATTTGAGTACAATAATTGTTGCATAATTCCGAGCAGCATTTGTGAGCAGTCAATGTAAATGAAGTGGCAGGCTGTGATGAAATCCTGGGTGCGAACGTAATAAACTTAGTTTTTTCCAGGTTGAGAGTAAGAAGATTTACTGAAATCCACTTCATGACCGTCTGTAGCGCAAATTCTGCGTGTTTTTGAGTTTCTACCCAGTTAGAGCCATGAACAAGAATCGCCGTGTCATCAGCGTAGGTTATGATCTTAGAGTTCGTTAGGGATAACTTACACAGATCATTAATGTAAATTAGAAACAGAGTAGGTCCAAGGACGCTACCCTGTGGAACCCCGTAGGTAAGAAACTCTTCTTTGCTGCTATAACTTCCGATTTTGGCAACTTGAGATCGGTTGCTCAAGTAACTTTTAAACAAGTTAAACGATATCCCTCTAATTCCGATTTGTTTCAGTTTTTTGAGTAGGACAGGGACAGAGACAGTGTCGAATGCCTTTGACAAATCAAGAAAAATCGCTAACGTCTTTTGTCTACTTTTTAGGTTTTTTGACACAATACCAGTTAGTTCCAAAACTGCATCTTCTGTACTTTTCCCGGGTCTAAAGCCATATTGGTTTTCCGCAACGATATTTTTAAAGTTCAAGTAATTTAATAGTCTTTTATTCAGTATTTTTTCTAAAATTTTGGACAAAACCGTTAAAACCGAAATAGGTCTATAGTTATTGACACTGCCTCTGTCCCCACTCTTATATACGGGATGAACAATCGCCCTCTTGAATACTGCCGGGAAGATACCAGATGAAAGGCAGAGGTTGAAGACGTGACAAATAATAGGAACAAGGATATGCCTAGCAGATCTAACCAAAACGGTAGAAATACCATCCCAACCCACGGCACAGTTAAGTTTCAGACTGAGGATAATTCGCTCGATTTCATCATTATCCGTACCAAAAATGGCCATTGTGCTAGGACTATCTATGACATTAGTAGAAAGATCTATAACTATCGAAAATGAATACGTTATATTGTAAGCAGTATCGCACAGTTCACAATATATCGGGGAGTTTATAATCTCGCTAGTTAGATTATAAACTAATGGTTTTCATAGAAATACGGTGACATATATAAATTAAAAATAGTTACAGATAGACCTAAAGTTCCACATAAGTAGCTATACAAATAAGTAAAGAAGAGAATATAAGCAATAGACGCATTGATAAATACAATTAAATACTAATAATAACAATTACAAACAGTTACCAACGAATATAATACATTTAGGTATTAACAGGGGAATAATTTGGTGCTCACAACTTTTTTGTAAGTGCTCAAGGATAGATTGTTAATATCAATATTGGTTAGATTTTTGTTATAGTAATTCAACGAATGCCTGAAAAATGAATTTTGTACATACCTTTTTTTACATGGTTTAATATAAAATTTTGATTTAAAACGTGAGGAGGGACGGGGTCCAGTAATTTTAATTTGTTACAAATATTAGAGGAGTCAATATGAATATTTAGGATTTTGAATAAGAATAAAACATCTATATAGGGTGACTGAAAATTAGTAAAGGACATTTAGACACATGATTGTACTCATGATAACAAACAACTTTCCCAAAGTTAAATTGGTAAAGTAAAGTAATGAAACTATAGGTCTATTTATATTTTAATATTAACTACTTTTTGTTTGTAAATACATACTATTATACATATTTACACCCAGACTCAGGACATACAATAATGTTCATGCACACAAATGCATGTGCTGTAGTAAATTATGTCTAATAGTGGAAGTCCCAGTCAATGACATAGTTGCCAGTTCGGTAATCAAGTAATTTAACAAATCTTTTTTGAATTATTTCTAATCGTTCAATGTGTACTTTGTAATGTGGACTACAGAGCATCCGAATTCCAAAATACTGCGCACTAATGAGAAGTACACAATTTTGAATATAGAAGCGCGTTTAAAGGGTTGGGAGACTCTTTGTGTGAATCCTAATTGTTTGAAGGCTCTTGAAACTATTTCATCGATATGGAGATTAAAGGTCAATTTTCTGTCAAGAATCACTCCGTTTGCTTATATGGAATGCACGCTTCTGGTTGGTACTAAATGGAGTATGTTTGCCCTTATTTAAATTATAGATAAACATGTCAAATTATTGATAATAATGAGAGTTTTAGCCAGTAAAACCTGTTACCACTTTCACCGCTCGAATGTACTTCCAGATTATGTTATTACAATTGAATACGTGACTTTTGCTCGTCACGTCTAATTTTGCCTTTAAAATTATAATAATAATAATAATTTATTTCTCCATAGTTACATTAAATAGACACAATTAATTGGCTTACAATGGTACTCATAATGCATCATTAAGGGTCACGTCAGTATCTGTACTAGTAACATATTACTGTATTACAGATATTACATTAAATGTCTAATTTTGCCTTTTAATTTACTTCACTCTGAATAAATTTTTGTAATAATAATATAGCTGGTATCATTAGATTCCTATATCAGATAATCCAAACCACTGATTTTATATATCAACGAAAAAACTACTAAGTAAATATATTTTTTGG
This sequence comes from Polyploca ridens, assembly GCA_951394255.1. Taxonomy (NCBI): domain Eukaryota; kingdom Metazoa; phylum Arthropoda; class Insecta; order Lepidoptera; family Drepanidae; genus Polyploca; species Polyploca ridens. Next base: position 11,038,869 of record OX596265.1, on the reverse strand, counting down.
CAAAGTCAAATTAGATCCGGATATAAATTATTATCTGATACTGTGACAACCCTAACGACGAAAAAACCGGATCTAACTTAAAAATGTTGTAGCTTCTAGATTCCATGGAATTGGGATGTGAAATTTATGTAGTGTGTAGGGGAAGCTGAGAGCTTAATTTTAGTTTAAATAACTTATCCCAATACGGCGGAATTTTTGAGAAAATTAAGAAAAACTAAAAACTTAAAAACGCGTATATATGCGAATCTAACAAAGCTACGATATTCGTTTATGTTCTCAAAGATGCAGCATAAAAGGAGCCATCGATGTACCTAACATCATTATTGCGTATCATGCTTAGTTAAAGAGTTATATTTTTTTTTCTAAAAAGAGGGTTGAAAATTATTCGATTTTCAGAATCCATTTACTCAAAAACTAAACATGCTAGCTAAATGGGGATTTGAAATCTTGCATTTAAATGATTATATCTATCAGGTTTTCGAATAAAAACGCGATGTCCGAAAAATGGTCTCCTTAAAACACTGTGCCGCGGTCCAACTGTACATGTCGGACAGTTGTATATATGCAGATTCTCGAGAAAACTTCTTAAGCGCGATGCAGGATGTAGGTTAATGTGGCGCCACGCCATCTATCTTTCAGTGTGTGAACTATCTCAGTGTTACTGATAGATGGCTGATAGATGTCGCTACAAAACCTTCTCCAGAGTTTAAGAAAACTTAAAAAAAAAGATAGGAAATAGAGATTAATTTTTATATACAGTGATATAGAGATTATAACCGACATACATTGAGCTATTATTACTACGTATAGAGAAGCTATCATAAGCAAAATCATTTTTTAATCATCTAAAGTTCTCTTTAGCGCTGAAACAATAATTTGTCGTCTAAGCAGATATCAGAAACACGTAGCGCAAGTATTTTTCTTACAAACACGTGATTTTCACGGCGCTTACGCGTTTCGTTCGGAACAGAACATAGTTGTGATGTGTGGCGTCTTCGCTATACTTAGTAATAATAGCTCAATGCCGACATACGTTGTCCTGTACAAACATGAAAAAAAAAACGCTTTAGATTTTCCCAAATATCTGGGGGCATGAAAGTGCCCCCGCCAAGACAGCCAAGCGAAGCGAAAGGGCACTACCTACCTTTTCTCGAAGCGCTTCGTCGTTTTTTTGAACCCTCATAACATGGGTTTGGATTATACCAGATAAACAAAATTCTCATTCCATTTTTCCGGGCAACTTTTGTAATTTTTCTTTCCTAGAATACTTACTAACGAACATTAATTAAGTTTTATTTATACAGGTTGTTGTATGGTCGGCGACAAGCGACCCAGGAGCGGTAGTACAAAATATATATTCCCCAAAAATGGACTTAATTCCATTAAATACTGTAAATATGTTGAGAAATACCTTATTCAATTTGAAATAAAATTACCGCAAAGTATGGTTACTAGGCACGTGCACAGTCTAGAGTTAGGCGCAAGCCGCCATCGTCCCACCCCTTTACTCCCTCGTACTCCCGTTGAGTAATATGTCTACACTTTAGCTTATTACATGCTTTTCAAAAAAAAAAATTTTATTTTTATTATTAAAAAAAAATACTGTTTTTTTTTTTATATTTTTTTAGCACCAGTATCATTTGTATTATCGACCCTGAGTCGCTCGCCGCTGACCAAAACAACAACCTGTATAGCTAAGCAGCTAAATGACTAGCAACCATCCTGATATTGTAAACACCGTAAACTTATTCACCAAAACATTTTCATGTAAAATGTTGCCAAGACGAGAACATATGGCTTGCGTTGTCAAAAAGTTATTAGATCTCATGTAGAGCCAAGTTTATAACTCTAAACGCCTTAACTCTACAAGCCCTAACATCACAAACTCTACACCTTAGTCAAAATATGTGGCTTGGAGGAAATTTTCTATATATAGATTGTATTTTGTACATATTTGTTTTAAATAAATGGATTATGATTTTAACTTAATATGTTTAATAAGTTGACATCATATGCCGAGAATTTTGTTTATCTGTTAAAATCCGAACCCAAGTTATAGTTAAAAAAAACGACGAAGCGCTTCGAGAAAAGGTAGGTAGTGCCCGCTTGCGCTTCGCTTGGCTCGTCTTGGCGGGGGGCACTGCCGTGCCCCCAGAACTCTAGTGACCACCCTGCGGTTCACTTGCGTTCCCGAGAGACCTACACTTCCTTTGGATAAAATATAACTTAGGGTCCTTTTCTGTACCCCTGATAACGTGTATGCAAAATTTCACGATGATCAAGGGGCCAAGTCTGCTAAAATGTCATACTGACACGATACTATTGCAATTCCATTAGCATTGAGCCGATGTGCGCAGTCTACTAATTCATAATGGTCTCATAATGAACGAAAGGAATTTCAGTACAAAAACTGTCAAAACTGACAACTGTCAAAAAAAATCATCGGAAAGCTATTATGGCGCCATTATGACGCTATTATGTTAGTAGACTACCAAAACTGTAAAATGTGTCAATTTTCACACCACTGATAGTTAATTGGAACACAATTGTAATGGCAGACTTGGGCCCCAGATGCCTGTAAGTATGTCTATTTCTTGGTGCCGCTCTGCAGCCTAAACGGCTTGATGGATTTAAGCATATGAGGTGTCGTTAGATTCATATTGACTGGGGGAGTGTCATAGGGTAAAATAGGGGGGGGGGGGTATTAAAAATAAAAGTTTCGTTATTATAACAATATGGGTATCAAATGAAAGCTTGTAAATAGATCATTCCATATATGTATATATTGTAATACTTTTGTGCTACCATTTTGACGTAAACTGCAAAAACAACGTTTAATGGAAGGACAGTAGGTACTGAGCCGTTACCATACGTAAATCACAGATTTGCGATGGTTGTTAGCGTTCCTTTACCGTACCGCTCATTTACTTACTAATACATATAACTCTTTGTGTATAAAACTAAAAAGGCTGAAATAAATTAAATTATTAAAAGAAACAAAAAACCCGACTGTGTAAAACATAAATTAACTGAAAAGAGAAAAACAAGCTCTTAAATCTATAGAATTTTGAATATAACTTGAATTTTATAAGGTATTGCAGTCGGGGATAAACAAATATTACAAAAAATACATACTTAGGTTATTGGTTGTCCCCGAATGGTTGGAATGGTGGTTGGTTATACCTTATAAAATTCAAGTTATATTAAAAATTCTATAGATTTATTAAGAGCTTGTTTTTCGCTTTTCAATTATTTTTTGCTTTACGCAGTCGGGTTTATTGTTTCTTTTAATAATTTAATTTATTAAATAAAGTTCGATATTCTATGGTTATTTCATAAAGTGCGCACCGCATCGCGTCGCTCCTCGGTGTGAGCTGTCCTTATGTTCATCTAGTCGTATTTGGACCTTGTACCTTAATGGTAAATCTACTCAATAGTATTATCGTAAAATCTGTTCTGGTTTCAGTCAAAATCATGCGTTGGTGTAAGTTGGTTGTGCTAAGGTGAGTTACTAGATATATGTTATTTGTGCTAACAATCCGATGCGCGCGTGTCATGATTTATGTGGAGAAACCCGAATGCAAAAAGTGATGTTCTAATTAATTATTTATCTTTAATAATATTAAGTATAAAACACTCTCTCAGTGTCTGTTTGTCCGTTAGTGTGTTTATAACTGAAGAACGGAGCACGGAGTTTACAGGGTATTTCAGAAACCCCATAAGTCATATTTTTTTAACAAACTGGGTTTTTGCGTTTTTGTGTTTTTCTAAGATAACTTCATATGTCTAAACAAAAATCACATAAGTTAAGTACCTAACTGTAATATCAAAGGAACAGTATTGAGTCAAATCGCGTGTATTAGAGAAGCCCCATGTCTTTGTCTATTTCATACGTCGGGAAAAGACCCATAAACTTTAACAAGATGCAAGATCTCAAAAAACTTAAAACTTACCTTCCGCAAGAACGAAAAGTCAAAGTATTTTATTTATGATAAAATATATAAATGGCCGGTATAAAGATCGAGAAAATAATGAGGATTGGACGTATTATTGATGTTGGTTTCAAATTGCTAATTATTAATAAAGAAATTAAATAAAAAACAACAACAAAACTTTAATATACAGAATTTTTATTTACAACAAATATGTACAAAATACAATCTATACATAGAAAATTTCCTCAAGCCTGCCGCTGCTTCCGATTAACGGCAGGGTTCCCAGAAGGCTGGCAGCGTTTCCTCTTTGGATAGCCCATAAATCAAATAACTTTTTAGTGATTTTTTGGCACTAAAAATAAGAAAAATGTATTTTATAAAATAAAATCATTGCATTATTACTTAAACTTTCCTAATGTTAATAAAATAATAGTTTAGTTTACAATTTTTTGCTTCTCCTGGAAAATTAACTTTGCTTGACTTTTGGGGTTTCTGAAATATCCGATTCAGTTGAATATGAGGTTCCTTGAGAAAGTTATCATTGCGATGTAACTATATGGAGCTGAACTGTGACTATTTTATGGTGTGATAAGCCAGAGATATACCTTGTACACATCGTCTTATACCTTGAGAATGTGGGCAAACATATGCTTATTTACATAGAAAACGACACTGAAATTCCAAATGACTAAAACTGCTGTATGTTAATTTTTATTTACCATTACACAAAAATATATAAAACTTATTATAATTTAAGCATATTTAACCGAATGGACCATTTCGCGATACTGTATTGCAAGCGTCCATAGGCTACGATAACCGCTTAACATTAGGCGGGCCGTATGTTTGTTTGCCAACTTAATGGTATAAAAAAAACACTGAAAATTTTTCTATCTTTTTTGCCAAACAAGCATTGAAACCAGAATTGTTTCGAACTGTGCGGGCTAAAAAGAGTTTTCTTCCGCGGACGCTCAGATTGTGGAATGAGCTCCCCGCCGTGGTATTCCCAATGGAGTACAGCATGGGGTTCTTCAATAATTGGATAATTGGACTGTTTTACAAAAAACTTAAACCGACTTCAAAGTACACTAAGAAGTAATCAAATCCTGATCTGGACCAAACGGGAAGTGTACCCGTTCAAATAAAAAAATAATTTTCCAAATCGGTTAATAAATGACGGAGTTATGAGGTAACAAACATTAAAAAAAAATACAACCGAATTGAGAACTTCCTCTTTTTTTTGAAGTCGGTTAAAAAGGGTGTTAAGATATTTCTTCAGGGTCGGCAACGCGCGAGTGATACCCCTGATGTTGCAAGCGTCCATAGGCTACGGTAACTGCTTACCATCAGGCGGGCCGTATGCTTGTTTGCCACTAACAAAAATAGGTTGTGTCAGTAATGTTATGCCAGATTATGATGTTATATGTGCTACATTTTTGTGCCGGAACTCTCGGGGTTTCTATGTAATCACTTATCGTAAATCTCCATCGTCAATTTACTTCTGCTATTTCTGGATAAAAGGAAGCGCAGAACATTTTCAATTAACCTATTGTTTCATAAAAACGATAGTAATCGCATTCTATGTTATTCTATTCCATCGTAATTACCAGCGCTAATTAATATTAAGTATTCTGATCAAATCTCATCAATTTATATTGTAAGATCAAATTTTGCAATCACTTTTTATTTTATCGTAACATAATCATTCATTTATTATATTTCTTACTATATTTATATTGAATCTTCATAAAGCTTCGGGCACACCGGCGAGACAGCGGCGCTACTAGAGTTGCCAACTTTTTACCAAGAAATAAAGTACCTATTAAAATTACTAACGGAGGTAATACTCATCAAAAGCTATCACCTATCCAAATAAGTACCAGTTATATCACTATCAAACAAGAATTAATATTGAGTATTCTGTTCAAATCTCATCAATTTACATTGTAAGATAAAATTTTGCAATCATTTCTTATTTTATCGTAACATAATCATTCATTATATTTCTTATATTAAATCTCCATAAAGCTTCGGCCACACCGTCGCGACTGCGGCGTTACTAGGATTGCCATAAAATAAACAGTATTTAAAAAAAATAAAAGTACAGTATATAAAATAAATAAAAAAATATAAGCCTTTATTGCTGAAAAAACATTTTTCCTTAAATAACAATATAATAATAATAGTTAAAATAATGGTTCCGTTACATCAACAACCGGTTGTTTCGTTTTTTATTTCAGCTCGTCCGTTGACAAAGGCCTCCCCCAGATTTTTCCACTCCTTTTTATTCTGTGTCAGTCTAGTCCACATTGTTCCTGCCAATGCCGTTATGTCATCCTTCCAACGTTTTTGTGGTCTTCCTCTTTTCCTTTTATTATGTCTAGGATACCAGTTCGTTACCATTTTTGTCCATTTCCTCTCATTACTCCGCATCATGTGTCCTGTCCATGTCCATTTTAGTTGTTTGATGGTTTTAATGACATTTTTCAAATTTGTCTGTCTTTTTATGTAGTCTAGTCTGATCTTTTCCTTTCCCTAAAGGATTGCCATAAAATAAACAGTATTTAAAAAAATTAAAATACAGTATGGTAAATTTTAATTATTCGATCAATAATAAAATTGTAACGATTCTTTCGCAGCTTAACAAATAGAAGTGGAAATACGTATAATTAATGCCAATTTCTCGTTTTTTATCATTACTTTTACAAAGAACAAATGACAAGGTATCCATATTAACATTTTGTCTGACTGTTAATCAACTAGTGTACAATATATCTATGAATGCATCTATATGGAAACTGCTCACATTTCGGGCATGTAACATTATTAACGCTATCACTCTATATTATTTTAACTCTATGATATAATGTTACTTTTTATGCTGTCTCATTTTATTTTTGACTATAGGCCACTGGCAACACTGCCGACGCGTGCTTCCCGCTTTACCGTCGCGGAGTTCCCGCGTTGTGGTCGCGCTAGGCGCCATAATTATGATAAAAGAAAGAAGAAAGAAGTACATTTTATTTTTGCGCGCCATTCGACACAGACATTAAATAACATAATTAAAAATAAATAATTAAAAAACAAGAAAAAAAAATATACTAAATCATAGTTAGTTATAAAGTATAACTAACTATGATTATAAGAGTACCAACGAGGTAATGCTGCCAGCCTTCTGGGTACATTACCCACGGGCAGTGATCTTAACTCGATATTTTATTTATAAATATCGAGTTTAGAAAAATATATAGTAGAATAGGAATTGTAAATTTTGTATATATTTTTATTTATATTTTGTTATTTATCTATTATTTAGCTTAGTTTTAGTTTTTATTATTATTATTAGTCTTACTAACTATGACTATTTACATTCTATAATAATTATGATGATGCCAACCTATCAAAAAAGCCAGTTAAAACACGGGCAGCGTCCGCCGCGCGACTGGCGCTCCCGCTTCGCAATATCTTGGTCGCGCCGGTTTGGCCGTACCTTTAACAGCGTTTAATGCGCGGATCCACTCGTGTTTAGATAGGCATTTGCCAGGCTGCCAGCGTCCTTAAGTCGGGGCAACGCCCGGTGCGTACGACTCGTTTGTCAACTAGTATTGAGTGCGATAATTATGTTAATAATACTTTTGAGTAGAGATGCGCCGAGTTTACCGAGTACCGAGTATTGCTCGGTATTGTTTATCGAACCGAGTACTCTGCCGAGTAACTCGGTTATGTTGACGCAGGTGTTGGGCGCGAAAACAAGGTAAAACTTGCTCGCATGTCTTAAGAGCGTTTATAACGTAATAACGCACAATGCCGCAATATTCCAGGTTTTCGGTGTGAAAATACTCAGTTATATTGATAGTTATTCATTTGTGTTGTCGTAAATCCAATAGGACATTTATTTTTCTACTTTTCTTGAAGAAATAACATTAAATTGACTATTTGTTATTTAGTTTAGAGCAGTTCCTTGAGAGACCTTTTTTGAATTTTACGGAACATGCTGTCTTTGCAGTCAAATAGGTATTGAAAGTACTTGAAACAAAAAAATACAAAAATACATGTTGAAAAGAACATATTGTCTTCTATTTTTCTTGAAGATAGCATCATAACGTTTAGTACATTTTTGTTATGAAAATGACAAAATAAAACTGCGTAAAAATTAAGATTTTTATCGATGTTTAGCGCCGTTTTTAATATGGAAATCGTTTGTCAAACTTCATAATTACTATTTATTAATACGCAGCAGTTCATGCTTAAAATTAGTAAATTAAAAAAATCCGTAAAAATATTATAATTATTTTATACCGAATATTTTAAAACTGCTATATAAATCGATTGCGGAGGCCACGGCTCGGCAGACCCGGCTCCGCCGTCTCAGAGAGAGGACGTATCGCTCTGTTTTCCGCGCGCTAAGTTCGCCAACAATATTATTACGATTGAGAGTATTGGTACAATCGCCCGCATTATAGCGCGCTCTTACCACTTTTGATACCACTAGGGTAAGTTAAGTTATATTGATAAATGGTAACTGTTTTGAATTATAGCTGACAAATATTATTATTTTTGTTTGTTATAGTTAATAAATGTCTTCTACCGGAAATCATCGACCCCAGAAAGGCACGATCGATCAATGCCAATCAGAAGTAATGGATAAATTTGTCATATTATAAGGGCGGCCTTATGTTTGAATTTTCCTCCGTTTATATACTCTAATAATAATACGATAAAAGAAAAGATGTATTTTTGTATGTTTTGTTTGTTTGTAATTTCAATAAACTCAAAAACTACTGTACCGATCTTTCACCACTAGAATGCATTATTACCACAGATATAAAAAAAAGTCGGATATATTCTCGCTAACAAAAAAATGTGTCACTCGAGTCGGCCACCACGCTGTACGTACAAGCCGGCACGCACACATCCACACATTAGTTGAGCGCGAGTAATCGACTCTGTGTAAACGGCGACAGAGTCTAATTTCCCGCGGAATAGCCAACTAAGGTGTGCGTGAGAGGTGGCCGACTCCATAGACACAGTTTTTTGTGAGCGAGAATATGTCCTCCGTAGTCTGTGATTATTACCTATCATATCACTAAGGGCAATATTATACGTAGTGATATTTTGGCTACGGTAACCGCTTACCATCAGTCGGACGGTATGCTTGTTTACCGACTTTATGGTATAAAATTATTTTGTAACTGGTCTGATTGCTCACAAAATTGATATTTGAGAGACTCTTGGACCACATAACATGAATCTTTGCACAAAATTGAAAAAAGTGTCCGCCATTTTGAACTATTTATTACAGGTCCGATTGCTCACAAAATTGATATTTGAGAGACTCTTGTACTATATAACATGAATCTTTGCACAAATTTTAAGAAAAGTGTCCGCCATTTTGAACTATTTTGTTACTGGTCCGATTACTCTCAAAATTGATATTTGAGGGACGCTTGAACCATATAACATGAATCTTTGCTCAAAATTTGAAAAAAGTGTCCGCCATTTTGAACTATTTTGTTACAGGTCCGATTGCTCTCAAAATTGATATTTGAGAGACTCTTGAACCATATAACATGAATCTTCGCTCAAATTTGAAAAAAAAATGTCCGCCATTTTGAACTATTTTGTTACTGGTCTGATTGCTCTCAAAATTGATATTTGAGAGACTCTTGGACCATATAACATGAATTTTTGCACAAATTTGAAAAGAGTGTCCGCCATTTTGATCTATTTTGTTACTGGTCTGATTGCTCTCAAAATTGATATTTGAGAGACTCTTGGACCATATAACATGAATCGTTGCACAAATTTGAAAAGAGTGTCGGCCATTTTGAACTATTTTGTTACTGGTCTGATTGCTCTCAAAATTGATATTTGAGAGACTCTTGGACCATATAACATGAATCTTAGCACATAATTTAAAAAAGTGTCCGCCATTTTGAACTATTTAGTTACTGGTCCGATTGCTCTCAAAATTTAGATTTGAGAGGCCTTGGGATTACAAAACACGAATCTTTTTTCAAAATCCAAAAAATATGTCCGCCATTTTGAACTATTTTGTTTCTGGTCCGATTACTCTCAAAATTGATATTTGAGGGACGCTTGAACCATATAACATGAATCTTTGCTCAAAATTGAAAAAAGTGTCCGCCATTTTGAACTATTTTGTTACAGGTCCGATTGCTCTCAAAATTGATATTTGAGAGACTCTAGAACCATATAACATGAATCTTCGCTCAAATTTGAAAAAAAATTTTCCGCCATTTTGACCTATTTTGTTACTGGTCTGATTGCTCTCAAAATTGATATTTGAGAGACTCTTGGACCATATAACATTACTCTTCGCTCAAAATTGAAAAAAAAATTCCGCCATTTTGAACTATTTTGTTACTGGTCTGATTGCTCTCAAAATTGATATTTGAGAGACTCTTGAACCATATAACATGAATCTTTGCACAAATTTGAAAAGAGTGTCCGCCATTTTGAACTATTTTGTTACTGGTCTGATTGCTCTCAAAATTGATATTTGAGAGACTCTTGGACCATATAACATGAATCGTTGCACAAATTTGAAAAGAGTGTCCGCCATTTTGAACTATTTTGTTACTGGTCTGATTGCTCTCAAAATTGATATTTGAGAGACGCTTGGACCATATAACATGAATCTTTGCTCAAAATTGAAAAAAAGTGTCCGCCATTTTGAACTATTTAGTTACTGGTCCGATTGCTCTCAAAATTGAGATTTGACAGGCCTTGGGATTACAACACGAATCTTTTTTCAAAATTGAAAAAAAGTGTCCGCCATTTTGAACTATTTAGTTACTGGTCCGATTGCTCTCAAAATTGAGATTTGACAGGCCTTGGGATTACAACACGAATCTTTTTTCAAAATTGAAAAAAAGTGTCCGCCATTTTGAACTATTTTGTTACTGGTCTGATTGCTCTCAAAATTGATATTTGAGAGACGCTTGGACCATATAACATTACTCTTCGCTCAAAATTGAAAAAGAGTGTCCGCCATTTTGAACTATTTTGTTACAGGTCCAATTGCTATCAAAATTGATATTTGAGAGATTCTTGTAAGCAAGATCGCAAGTTCTTGCGATCTATGTACTATAGATGCTTGGTCACAGTTATCATACTCACAACTATTAGATAAGTTCAAACTTCTCTCCTTAGAAGCTAGACGTGAATATCTGCAAGCGAATACTCTGCATGGCATTGTCCACAACAATATGGACGCAATAGACCTCACGAGTAAACTATGCTACGTAGTGCTTCGAACTATCAACAAACGTAGTGCTCGTGCAGGAACTCTCTTTGCAGTAAATACCTGTCGTACGAATTCTGGACTACGCTGCCCTTTGCGCCGTATGGTTGAGTCATACAATTCTACTTTTATAGACATTGATATTTTTTCATGTACAAAATGGAAATTCATGTTATATGGTTCAAGAGTCTCTCAAATATCAATTTTGATAGCAATCGGACCTGTAATAAAATAGTTCAAAATGGTGGACACTTTTTTCAAATTTGAGCAAAGATTCTTGTTATATGGTTCAAGAGTCTCTCAAATAACAATTTTGAGAGCAATCGGACCTGTAACAAAATAGTTCAAAATGGCGGATACTTTTTTCAATTTTGTGCAAAGATTCATGTTATATGGTACAAGAGTCTCTCAAATATCAATTTTGATAGCAATCGGACGTATTATAAAATTGTTCAAAATGGCGGACACTTTTTTTCAATTTTGTGCAAAGATTCATGTTATATGGTACAAGAGTCTCTCAAATATCAACTTTGAGAGCAATCGGACCTGTAACAAAATAGGTCAAAATGGCGGATACTTTTTTCAATTTTGTGCAAAGATTCATGTTATATGGTACAAGAGTCTCTCAAATATCAATTTTGATAGCAATTGGACCTGTAATAAAATAGTTCAAATTGGCGGATACATTTTTCAATTTTGAGCAAAGATTCATGTTATATGGTCCAAGAGTCTCTCAAATATCAATTTTGATAGCAATCTGACCAGTAACAAAATAGTTCAAAATGGCGGACACTTTTTTCAAATTTGAGCAAAGGTTCTTGTTATATGGTTCAAGAGTCTCTCAAATATCAATTTTGGGAGCAATCGGACCTGTAACAAAATAGTTCAAAATGGCGGACACTTTTTTCAAATTTGAGCAAAGGTTCTTGTTATATGGTTCAAGAGTCTCTCAAATATCAATTTTGGGAGCAATCGGACCTGTAACAAAATAGTTCAAAATGGCGGATTGTTTTTTCAATTTTGTGCAAAGATTCATGTTATATGGTACAAGAGTCTCTCAAATATCAATTTTGATAGCAATCGGACCTGTAATAAAATAGTTCAAAATGGCGGACACTTTTTTTCAATGTTGAGCAAAGATTCATGTTATATGGTCCAAGAGTCTCTCAAATCTCTCAATTCGCGATACCTTGACCGGGGGGGTCGAGAGGGGCGCGCGGGCGGGCGCGCAAATCGCTCGGCACCTCACGACATTGCACCCGTGGGGAGCCGGGGCGGGTTGCTATTATAATTATATTAATAATAATATAGAATTATTTTAACAAAATAAAACCAAATAAAAGTTTAATTGGATAACAAATTATATAGGTACCTGAACTACTTTGTTTACTAGTGTAAAAAAACAATATTCAGTACATTGTACTATATAACTACTTATAACCTAATTCAACCTACCAGATACCTTGTTTACATCTACATCTTGTTTTGTCTACATCGATCGACATGAAGCCATACTGAAAAGTATCAAATAATAACGCGCGCAGTAAGTAAGTTGGCGGAGGAGCCGCACCAATGTTGGCCCCGCGTTGACTCGGCTTGGCGCTGGCAAATACCTAAATTCGAGCGCGGCCGGGTAGCATATATCCTCTTAACTGTTAATGGTTTTTCGGCTTCGAAAATATCCCGTATTGGTTCCTAGAAGTTATGGCAACCCTACCCCTCGCATACCGCCGCCATTTCCCGCGCGCTTTTATATTTTTCTTAAAATTGATTGTACCTGATTCATACACTAAGGCGCCGATCCCACAGAAAGAGTTCTAGAGTTCCGAGTTCTGGGTTCCACGTTCTTACCACCGAGTAATAAACGAGTACTCAGCGCATCTCTACTTTTGAGTGTAACTATTCAAGGTTTTTTTTTTTTTAATATTCAACTACACTTAAGTTTACACTTAACTATTCTAGCTATATATATTGCCTATACATATAATAACCTATATTATGAGATTTAGTTAATTCTATTTATACCGGTAGAAAAAAGATATTTTATTATATTTGTTAAATAATTAAAAAGAAAGAAAGAGAAAAACAAAACATTTATTTCGACATATACACACAACATTACAGAACAACAAATTAAGCATACGCAACAAATTAAGCTGTTGTTGCGTTTTAATTTAATTCAAAGTACCTAACTAATTATCATATACAGGGTCCCAAAAATGTGTGTCAATCGGAAGCCCCCAAAGGTTATGTTATGTTATGTGTTAACTTAAGAGCTACCCAAATCACCCCCATGTACATTAACCACAGATAACCAACATGAACATTGTGTATTAACCACAGATATACATCTAAATAGATGACGCGAGTGTATGTACTTCACGTGTCAAAATCTGTGCAAAAATGGGGCACAATGTTCTTCTTTTGAAACTGTTTCGCGCGGACAGGGAACTCGCAGAAGGCTGCATGTCCACCAGAGATGTGTAGCGAGGGATATGTTTAGCTGATAAATAGGATAGCTTCAATTTCATGTTAAATATATCATATTCATATTCTCGCAAATAAATATCTTTATCTTTAAAAATATAATGCCCGCCTAACTAAATCAATCTTGTGACATTATAGTGAGTTAAAAAAAGTTACACGCTGTGTTTTCATACGGATGGAGGAACTTGCGTCATCTATTTAGATTTAGATTTATGTTTGTGACGTAAACCGTTTTTTGTATTTTTCATGTTTTTAGAGTTCCGAACCAAAATGGTAATAAATTAACTTTTTAACAAAAAAATAAAGTCAGCGAAATATTTTCTATAGAACACGTCATGCGATTTCGCTGACTTCAAAACTGTTTCGCGCGGACAGGGAACTCGCAGAAGGCTGCATGTCCACCAGAGATATGTAGCGAGGGATATGTTTAGCTGATAAATAGGATAGCTTCAATTTCATGTTAAATATATCATATTCATATTCTCGCAAATAAATATCTTTATCTTTTATCTTTATCTTTAAAAATATAATGCCAGCCTAACTAAATCAATCTTGTGACATTATGGTGGGTTAAAAAAAGTTACACGCTGAGTTTTCATACGGATGGAGGGACTTGCGTCATCTATTTAGATTTAGATTTATGTTTGTGACGTAAACCGTTTTTTGTATTTTTCATGTTTTTAGAGTTCCGAACCAAAATGGTAATAAATTAACTTTTTAACAAAAAAATAAAGTCAGCGAAATATTTTCTATAGAACACGTCATGCGATTTCGCTGACTTCAAAACAGTGTCAGATAAGAGTTATTTCATACTTTTTAGTGTACCTACTTTGAAGGCGGTTTATTTTTTTGTTAAAAAGTTAATTTATTTTTGAATGTTTAGTTTCATCTATATGAAATTTATATGGGACCATTTCGGATAAACCCCTTTCGAACAAAAAAAGAATTTGCAAATCCGTCTATACAGGGTGTTTTTTTGGTCAGCGACAAGCGACCCAGGAGCGGTAGTACAAAAAATACATTTTTCAAAAATGGACTTAATTCCATTAAATACTGTAAATGCGTTGAGAAATACCTTATTCAATTTGAAATAAAATTACCGCAAAGTATGGTCACTAGCCACGTGCACTGACTAGAGCTAGGCACAAGCCGCCATCACCCCACCCCTTTAACCCCTCGCACTCCCGTTGAGTATTACGTCTATATTTTAGCTTATTACATGATTTTCAAAATAATATTATTTTAATTTTTATTATTATAAAAAAATTAAGTATTTTTTTTATATTTTTTTTAGCACCAGTATCAGTTGTATTATCGACCCTGAGTCGCTCGTCGCTGACCAAAACAACAACCTGTATATGACGGAGTTATGCCCGAACATACATAAAAAAATATATATATAAACATCTGAATTGATAACCTCCTCCTTTTTGAAGTCGGTTAAAAAGGAACCCTTATGGTGCCACTTCGTCCATCCGTCCGTCTATCACAGCGCTATATTTTGGAATAGTTATCTGGGGGCACGGAAGTGCCCCCCGCCAAGACAGCCAAGCGAAGCGAAAGGGCACTACCTACCTTTTCTCGAAGCGCTTCGTCGTTTTTTTGAACCCTCATAACTTGGGTTTGGATTACACCAGATAAACAAAATTCTCAGGACATGAAGTCAATAGTAAACTTATTAAACATATTAAGTTTCAATAACATAGCTCTTATACTTTAGATTTTATTGATATCTAAAAAACCCCGATTTCGTCACTGACTCACTGATGATCATCAAAACTCATAGGGTACTTCCTGAAGTCCTAGAAAGCTGAAATTTGGTATGTAAGCTTGTATTAGTACACAAACAACAAAAAAATTATAAAACTTGGAAATTTCGAACAAAAAAAAACATAAGCAACTTACAAAAAGAAGTGAAATCCCACCAAAAAAAATTTTATGTAAAATGTTGCCGCCAAGACATATGGCTCGTATTGTCAAAAAGTTATCAGATCTCATGTAGAGCCAAGCTTATTACTCTACATGCACTTACTCTACAACCCCTAACTTCACAAACTCTACATACCGTAGTCAAAATATGTGGCTTGGCCGTTTCAATACTACAAGAACTATAGTATTGAAACGGCCAAGGTCATTACTTTTTTGTTATTCAATAGCTATTGAATAACAAAAAAGTAATGAACAGTGAATACATTTTTCACCTTACTCCCATGTGACGGTAGCGAAACGGCCAAGCCACATATTTTGACTACGGTATGTAGAGTTCGTGAAGTTAGGGGTTGTAGAGTAAGTGCATGTAGAGTTATAAGCTTGGCTCTACATGAGATCTGATAACTTTTTGACAATACGAGCCATATGTCTTGGCGGCAACATTTTACATAAAAATGTTTTTTGTGGGATAAATATTGCTGGCCCACACATATTGCAAATGGAAAATTTAAAGAAATATTGCGGAAAATTCAAAATTCAAAAAATACGCTGCGATTGGACCTAACTATATTTTTGTGCTTTTTGCGGTCGAGACCATGGGAACGTGGGGGTCCGAAGCTCGCCATTTTGCTCGCACCTTGTCATCAAAATTGATCGAGACCTCCGGAGACCAGCGGGCGGGGAGCTATTTCCGCCAACGCGTCAGCTTGGCTATCCAAAGAGGATTATTTGTGCATTCCAAATCAGGTTTTTATTTTCTTTGACAATGATGAAAAATGACAAAAAAATACTATCCCCCCCGCCCCTTATCTCCGAAGTTCGTAAAGCCAAAAATCAGAAATAATTACAGTAGATAGATATTGGTGCCGATTCTGTTGTAAATCGCACAACTAATTTTAGTCACATCTCATCTCTTTCTTACGAACATGGTTGAAAAAGGATTAGAACATATTTTAAGTTGTCAAATTAATCTTTGCCGTCTTATTTTGCGTGTATTTAGACGTGACCGCGATAGATGGCGACTAAATTTATATTGGAAACAAGCATTGGACTAATTTGACAGGACTAAATTTCTTACATCCTTTTCTTATGTTCTTTGTTAGAAAGAGACATAGTGAGATTAAAATTAGTTTAGTTGTGAACAACAGAATCAGGGCCATTGATGTAAATATGGAAAAATAGGACGATGTTCCTAACATCAAAAATCCTTCACAAGCAAATTTAGTCCTGCGATATTGTTTTTTTTTTAATTGGGGCTCAAACTAAGAAATTGTACGCCTGGGACGGTCGGAGCCATCGAGGAAATATCCCTATAGAGTAGTAATACTGAACAATATCATTCCACAACTAGTCTGTGATTTGTCACTGAATTTGAACAGTAAGGACCACTCGCTGCGTCGTGTGTTTTTGACTTGGCCAATCAGAGTGCATGCGTCCTTGTCATAACCAATCAGCGCGCATTGTCGGCGGTGGGAAATTGGCGGAATTTATTTCTACCAAAATGAACGTCATTGCGCTTCTATGGGTTAATTGTTCCATGGTCGGAGCCCTCGATGCGCGAGTTTTTTTAAATCATGACAATCCGGAATTCCGATTGACGCAAATTATCGGAACACGTGTATCAAAACACGTTTGAAACTTGCAATTATTATTATAAAAAACGCATTAGTAAAATTTATGATCAACCGATCTTGACTGTTACTTCTGATTGGCCTTGATCGTGTCTATCTGGGGTCGGCGACATCTGGAAGGAGACTTTTTTTTTTAATGTTTTGCCCGCGGCAGCGCTCGCGGTAATGTAGGTTTTGTTTGAAAAACTATGTTTTTTTATTAAATGGGCTTGCCTTTGACCTCTGAAATCAAATGAAATTAATTTATTTGCGAGAATAAGGGTGACAAAAATATTGATGGTATAAATTGTAGAGTTCCAAGCTTACTCTACCGAGCTTCGGTGTGCAAATATTAATATTAAATAAATTAAATTAAATTAAAAAATTAAAAAACATATGACATAGCTCAAAGGGATAAGACTAAATTTTAACAAATATTAATAATTCAAATTAAAAATAATAATGAAGCATAATAATATCAATAATAAATCATTACAAATTCAATAAACCATTCAAGTCTCTGTCAAATTAGTAATTATATAAAACAAAACAAGTTCATAAAATGTCTATTAAAAGCTACAATATTATAATATATTTAAAAACTATGTCGGTACGAATCACATTTTGTCATCAAAGAATTCATTAATTGAATAATATAATTTACAAATTAAAAATTTTGACAAAGCACTTTTAAATTTCACTAAAGGTAATTCTTTGAGACTTGAAGATATGTGATTGAAGATGCGAATCGCCATGCAATAAACATTTTTTCTATAAATATTAAGCCTCTGAATTGGAACATATAGCCGGTTTTTGTGTCTGCCACTTTCGTTAGTAACTTCTTCATTTGTTTTAAACATCCCATTATATTTCTTAATGAATAAACATATCTCAAATATATACAAACAAGGAAGTGGCAGTATGTTCAAGGACTTGAACAATGGCTTACAGCTATCTAAAGGACCCACTCCGCACAGTGATCTCATGCATTTCTTTTGTGCTTTAAATATAACATCAGACTCAGATGAATTTCCCCATATGACTATACCATATCTAAGCAGGGATGACACATAACCATGGTAAGCTACTAAAGCTGTATTCATCGTGGCTATCTCTCTAGTGCGCCTTAAAACATAAGTACGTTTGTCTAATTGATTACATAACTGACCCACCCATAAGCGATGACGAAACCTAACATGAAACACGCTTACCCAGAAGATACCTATTCACTCTGGCCTTGAAAGTTCCTAGATTGTAAGCGTCAGGAAACACAGACGCCGGAAGCAAGTTCCACTCCATTGCTGTGCGCATTATAAATGAGGATGCAAAACGCTGTATCCGTATTTTCGGTATGTCAACAACATACGGGTGAACATTTTCCCGGCGTCTTCATCATGATGATCCGATCCGGCCGCTCGTCTAAGACCGGCCGCATACTATAAGAAATTTTCTGTCAGAAATTTTCGGACGCCCGCCGGAAGGCACTTTCCCCATACATTTTGTTCTAGACCCCGCATACTATCCGAATTCTGACGTGTCTGTCGTCCAAAAATGTATGATCAAGCGAGCGTCCGAAAATTTCTGACAGAAAATTTCTTATAGTATGCGGCCGTTCTAAAAGTTATTTTTCAATACTTCGAACACTACTTTTTTCTGGATGAACGTGTATACAAAATGTTATGATTATCGGATGCCAGACAACAGACAACTAATAGTAATTTTTTGAAATGCCACGTATATTCGGAAACTATTCAGTATTCGGCCCATTTGGCCACTTTTTACCCAACTGACCCGGAAGGAGGGCTATGTTTTTCGAGTGTATGTATGTATGTCTATTTCTTTGGCACGGCTTAACGGCTTGATGGATTTAAACATAATATGAGGTGTCGTTAGACTCGTCTTAACTGTGGGAGTGTCATAGGGTATATTATTTTTATACGGCATCTACGAATAAAAAAGAGGGGAGGGGGTATTAAAAACAAAAATGTCGTTATTATAACAATATAGGTATCAAATGAAAGCTTGTAAACAACTCATTTCATATATGTAATACATTTATGTTACCATTTTGACGTAAACTGCAAAAAAACACGTTTAATGCTAGTAGGTACTTACAGAGCGGTTACAGTACGTAACTCACAGAGTTGCGATGGATGTTTTTTTTTTTTTTTTTTTTTTTATGCCATTTAGGTGGCAAACAAGCGTACGGCCCGCCTGATGGTAAGCAGTTACCGTAGCCTATGGACGCTTGCAACACCAGGGGTATCACTCGCGTGTTGCCGACCAAGTTAGCCTTATACTTTACCGTACCGCTCATTTACTTACTAATACATATACAACTCATTCATTAATACAACTAAAAAGTCTAAAATAAAATTAAATAAAAAATAAAATAAATTAAAAACCCGAATGCGTAAAACAAAATACTACTATACGTGCAGTCGGGGATAAACAAATATGACAAAAAAATACATAGGTACTTAGGATATTGGTTTGTTCCCGACTGCAATACCTTATAAAATGTAAGTTATATATTGAAAATTCTATAAAATAAAGATCTTGTTTTTCTCTTTTCAGTTATTTTTGGTTTGCGCAGTCGGGTTTTTTGTTTCTTTTAATTTAAATGTTCGGTCCGATATTATATATGTAAATATCTTTTACCTACAGCATTGCTTGGTTAGTTTCTTTTTTTTTAAATTCGAATAAGTCGGTAAACAAGCATAAAGCCTACCTGATGTTATGTAAGTAGGAAACGATTGTGGTTTTTCTCGAAAATTCCTCTCACTATGAATATAGTGAGAGATTGTTATACTTTGTTGTTAGAAAGTAAATAAATCTCTCGGCTCGGGATAGTCGACGATCCCGAGCTCACAAGCGGCTTAGAGCCGCTCAGTCTGAGGAGAGACTTTGCCTCCTTATGTGTGTGTCACAGATTATAATACAATCCTCTGTGTGTGTGTTCTACCGCTTGTACAACGGACAGTGTTCTGAAGAATTGTTTAAGATGATGCCCACGGCTACCTTCCACCATCGCAACTCTCGCCATCGACGGGGAGTCCATCCTCACACATTGAAACCAGAATTGTTTCGAACTGTGCGGTCTCAAAGGAGCTTCCTTCCGCGGACGCTCAGATTGTGGAATGAGCTCCCTGTCGTGATTTTCCCAATGGACTACAGCATGGGGCTCTTCAAAAAGGGTGTGAAGAGATTTCTGCAGGGTCGGCAACGCGCGAGTGACTCCCCTGGTGTTGCAAGCGTCCATAGGCTACGGTAACCGCTTACCATCAGGTGGACTGTATGCTTGTTTGCTACCTAAGTGGTATAAAAAAAAAGACATTTTGGACTGAAACAAAAACAATAATGTTACCTGCATAGATTACCTTTTTATTCTGTAATCTGAGGTTACCTGCTTCTGAAAATAACCTCTCAGTACAGCCAGGAGACGATACATTTATAAAAAATACTGGGGTGTCATGTCCTAAAACGTCACGATAGAAAGCTATTTGCAAACGGACTTTTACTTGTAAAACGGACAAACTTCAAAATTCAAAATCATTTATTCAAATAGACCTTCGCAGGCACTTATGAAAACTCAGATTCTAATACTCTAATACCGGTTCGGAGGGTTGCATTTGCTGAGAAGAGCCGGCAATAAACTCAGCAATTACTCTTTTCAAAACAAGCTTAGATTCATTACATAATATTTAGGTACATTCTAATCGCACTGACAACAATTGCGTGCCGGCGCGGCGGCAACACTACAAAGTAGACTGAATCTATATTTAATAAGTATATAAATAAATGGCAAACTTAAGCAGACCAGCCCCCACAAGCAGCACCTGACAGTGAAGAATTGTTTGACCTGATGCCTATGGCTACCTTCTACTATCACAACTCTCGCCATCGCCGGGAGGAGCTTACTTCTGCAGACGCTCAGACTGTAGAATGAGCTCCCCGCCGTAGCTTACCCAAGGGAATACAGCATGGGGTTCTTCAAAAAGGTGTGAAGGGATTTCTGCAGGGTCGGCAACGCGCGACTGATGCTTAACATGACATAAAAATAACTTCCATTTAAATTTTAACCGACTTCAAAAAAGGAGGACGTTCTCAATTCGGTTGTATTTTTTTTAGTTTTTTTTTTATGTTTGTTACCTCATAACTCTGTCATTTATTATCCGATTTGGAAAATTCTTATTTTATTTGAAAGGGTACACTTCCCGTTTGGTCCCATTGTCATCAGATCGGATTTGATTACTTCTTAGTGTACTTTGAAGTCGGTTTAAGTTTTTTGTAAAACAGTCCAATTATTTCTAGGATGCTTATACAGGGTTATTAGTAAAACACTGACAACATTTCAGGACTGTATTACTAGCATGATAAACAACATCTTTTGTTCTATGACGATACAAAACATAATACCGCGGTGCCGCCCCCGGGAGATCTCGGGTCCGTGGTGTCGCTACTCACCAACAGCTCGCCACAAGCTGCCCTGCGGCTTTATTATTATTATTATTATTATTATGAGGACTTTTTACAATTTCACTACAATGATACCTTATTGACCGGACTAGAAGGTTTTTACATATAATAAAAGTTTTTATATATGTAGAAAAATAACTATATGTTGCAACCAAGTACTACGGAATTGTGTATTCTTTTAAAATATCTACGAAAAAGTCCGCGATAGTATATATCTATATCCTACGGACAACCCACAGTAATCATTTTTATGCGATTGAGTTTTTTTTTTGTGGGTTATACTTTCGAAGTTATTTTTATCCATATAATATTAATCCTTATCTAATTAAATAAGTTAGTTACGACGGGCATTTGCTCTTTACAATAAATCATTATCATTAATATTTTAAAAGATATATCACAAATAAAAAAATTGCATGAAATAGTATTCGCGATACCGTGACCGGGCGGGGCGCGGGTGCGAGCAAATCGCTCCACTGACACCACATGACGACATTGCACCAGTTTTTGCGCTAGTGCTTTTATAAAAGTTAATAATTATGATAATATAACTTATACAACATCTTATAAGATTGAATTAACTATAAACATAACAGTTTTTATTCAAATAAATCAGAAAACAAATAATAAAACATAAGTATTTTTATTGTGTTCTGGGTTGCGGTTTTACACGCTATTTTATTACGCACGACGGAATGGAGAAGGTATATAGAGTGACTGGTGATTCAGTGACTGATACCTACTTAAACACAGGATTGTACAATTATGTTAAATATCTTTATTTACAACAAATATTTACTAAATACAATCTATAAATAGAAAATTTCGTCAAGTCTGCCGCTGCTTCCGATTAACGGCAAGATTCTCAGAAGGCTGGCAGCGTTTCCTCTTTGCATAGCCAAGCTGACGCGTTGGTGGAAAGAGCTCCTCGCCCGCTGGCCTCCGGCGGTCTCGATAAATTTTGATGACACGGTGCGAGCAAAACGGCGAGATTCGGACCCCCACACATGGTCTCCACCGCAAAAGGCATAAAACTATAATTGGGTCAAATCGATGCGTTCTTTTGAATTTTGAATTTTCCGCACTGGCCGCAGCTGCCCCTGCAGCTTTACAAGTCGCCGGTAAGTGAGATTGTACTCATGATAGCAAACCACTCTCCTAAAGATCCTTTTTTGTGCAGGAATGGTTTAGATAGGTGTTATGGTATTAGCTCGGCAGAGGGCGCTGCAATAAACTTTTTTTTTCTTGCTTCTGTGTATGAACTGCTTAGCATCTGATAGAACGGAAGGATATCGTCGGAAACTACGTACATGTAGCTAGTAAACCATGTTTGAACTCTTCGATTTCTCATTAAAAAAATATAGAGTTTACATTTCGTGGGGTACATATTTTTTTTATTTGGTAATTTCATGTTCTCTTTTGGGTTGAATTTATCATCCATTTCTTAGTGCATGCGATTACTTAGATTTATAATTTTACCTTATTTAAGATCTGAATTATTATTGTATTTTATTAAAAAGTTATTTATACTAGTGCTATATTAAGAATCCATGTGCGAAAAGTTACTCCTGTCAGTCAGTTTACTTCTCGTTTATCATTGAATTATTATATGTCTTTTATATTATTAACCGACGAAAAAACGGAGGAGGTTTACAAGTCGACGCGTATATTTTTTTTTTATGTATGATCACGCATAATTTGTTTATTTGTTTATTTGTCCCCGACTGCAAAATCTTATAAAATTCAAGTTATATTCAAAATTATTTTTTGCTGTTCAGTTTTTTCGGTGGTTTAATTTTTTTGTTAAAAAGTTTTTTTTTCTATTGAGAGATCAACTTGTGAGTCAGAATTCATTCCGTCACAGTGATTTTGTATGCTGTGAAACGAACGATATATACCTACGTTATTTTTACAAAAATATGATAAATAGATCATGTACTTTGAAAGGCGTATAACATATGGCACCGTGAGCCGTCACTTTGTACTGGAATGTTGGCAAATTGCTGCGTACATGAGATACAATTTGACTTTTTATACCACTACGTTGGTAAACAAGCATACGGCCCGCCTGATGGTAAGCAGTTACCGTAGCCTATGGACGCTTGCAACAGGGGTATCACTCGCGTGTTTATGACCCTGAAGTAATCTCTTCACATCCTTTTTGAAGAACCCCATGCTGTTCTCCATTGGGAAAACCACGTTAGGGAGGTAATTCCACAATCTGAGCGTCCGCGGAAGAAAACTCCTTTGAGCCCGCACAGTTTGAAACAATTCTGGTTTCAATGTGTGAAGATGGACTCCCCGAAATGTCTGTAAACGGCCTCTTTTCCATAACGGATGGTTGAAAGACGGCAGCGGCTGCCGAAGCCAACACTAAGTTATTTTTAAGTGATGACCCTGTACTATCTGTTATTATTTGTAAATTATCTTTTGTTAACAGCGCCATAATAACTGCGGCATCTAGTCTCCGAAACCAGACCTTTCCTGATGGATTTAAGTTTGGAGTGAGCACCGCTGCGTATCAAATTGAAGGCAACTGGGATGCCAGAGGTTAGTATACCACATAGGTACATTGCAGGATAATAAGTAATATTAAGCGGGTCAATAATCATGTCATTAGAACCATAAATCATTATTTTTAGAAAATATACCATTTGTAATGAATATGTATAATTTATGTACCTACAATAAATTTGAATTGGCTATTTGTATGATTTCAGCTTAAATTATTTTATGTATAATCAGTTGTTTTTCGTTAATATGACTGTATTATTCAGCGCAGAAGCCAAGCTATGCCTAACAACTGACAGAGCTAAGTAGATCCACAACAAACTAAGGCGCTGCGCAGACGTGTGTCCTGTGTCGGACACAAGCCACCAATGAATATTTGATTTCTATAGAACCAGTATGAAATCAGCCACTTCCTGCGCAGACGTAAACTGTGTCCGATCGACGCTAAAGTACACAGAAACTACGGTTTTGGTGGCTTGTGTCCGACACAGGACGCAAGCCACCAATGAATATTTGATTTCTATAGAACCAGTATGAAATCAGCCACTTCCTGCGCAGACGTAAACTGTGTCCAATCGCCGCTACAGGACACAGCAACTACGGTTTTGGTGGCTTGTGTCCGACACAGGACACACGTCTGCGCAACGCCTAAGGGGCTGCGCAAACGTAGACAGTTTTAGTTACCGACACAGCACACCATCACTGGAAACCGTAGTTGCTGTGTCCCGTAGCGGTTATCGGACACAGTCGCCGGTTGCTACTCCTGGTCACTGATACAATTCGTTGCTTGTTTTCCGTCAGTTTCAGTACAATTGTAAGGAGTTTTTTTTAATATTGCTTGTGTCTTCGACTGACGACTTTTAGTTTCCAGTTACCGACACCGAGCACTTTTTAATCGTCAACGAGTATGTGTAAAGAGGAAGCAACTGGACACAAAAAAAGTTTACTTCTGCGCAGGGAGTGGCTGATTTCATACTGGTTCTATAGAAATCAAATATTCATTGGTAGCTTGTATCCGACACAAGTCACAAAAGTGACCACGTTTGCGCAGCGCCTAATTCAATGAACCGCTTCGGATTACCAAAACGCAAACCAATAAACCAAGAGTACCGGATCCAGGGAACAATAAGACCAGACACAATAAATAATAAAATAAAGTAAATAAAATAAATAAATATCCTGGGACATTCCTCACACAAGGTCATCTGATCCCAAACTAAGCACAGCTTGTACTATGGAAACCAGATAACTGATATAACACATATACTACTTTTTGTCTGTAAATACATACATAATTACACCCAGACTCAGGGCATACAGATATGTTCGTCCACACAAATGCATGTCCTGGGTGGGAATCGAACCCACGACCGGTGGCGCGATAGGTGGAATCTTAACCAACCGCGCCAACTGGCCTGTCATGAAAACAATAATAAGAAATTAAATAAATAAACACTGGGAACAATAAAATAAAAACTCAATACATAATATAATATAGGGTTATTAGTAAAACACTAACAACCTTGCAGGTATTA
Organism: Polyploca ridens; assembly: GCA_951394255.1. NCBI lineage: Eukaryota > Metazoa > Arthropoda > Insecta > Lepidoptera > Drepanidae > Polyploca > Polyploca ridens. The sequence goes on along the minus strand of OX596265.1, from coordinate 11,013,116 downwards.
CTAACATATAAACAACAATTTTTGTTCTATGACTTTACAAAACAATACATTTACAGACAGAGGTGAGAACATATGGGACAGGTTCACTCACACGAAGCCTGAAGCTATAGCTGACGGCAGCAACGGCGATGTGGCTTGTGATTCCTATCATCAGTGGAAGAGAGACGTGGAAATGGTTACAGAACTTGGTGTACATTTCTACAGGTAACTATAATTACTATCTGTTCACGACAGTTCAGAATTGAGAAGCCTACAGCGTGAGGAGGAGGATACTGTCCATGGAATTATTTTTCTCAGGAGTGTATTCTAATTGCTGCAAAATCTCAGCTGTAGGCCAATTCCTGGTATTGCTAGTGTCCGTAGGCAACCATGGTTATCATTCAGGTAGACGTTCCACATCATCATATCAGCCTATGGATGTCCACTGCTGAACATAGGCCTCCTCCAATGATTTCCACTTCGAAAGGTTTTAGGCTGCTTGCATCCAGCGGTGCCCAGCGATTCTGACTATCGGTCGTCCCGCTCGGCGCTTTCCAGTACGTGGTCGCCACTCGAGAACTTTTCTTCCCCAGGGTTATCGGCACTTCGAGCGATGTGGCCCGTCCATTGCCACTTCAGCTTACTAACTCTACGAGCTATGTCCGTCGTTTTCGTTTACCTACGAATGTCCTAATTTCGGACCCTGTCACGTCGAGAAATTCCGAGCATAGCTTGATCCATAGCTCGCTGAGTGACTCTGAGCTTATTTATGCGGCCAGCAGTAACCACGTCTCTGTCCCGTATGTCATCATTCGTTCATCAGAAGTTCCACATGCTTGAAGAAATATGAAGTTATACCTACTTTGAACCGTAGACTAAATCGTTGATGTGCGTCCGCTAAAAATCATCTGTTGAATTTTAGATTCTCCTTATCCTGGGCTCGTATTCTACCTACTGGTTACTCAAACTACATCAGTGATGAAGGCAAGAACTACTACAACAACCTGATAGATGCCTTGATTGCGTCAGGAGTTGAACCATTGGTAACGATCTACCATAGTGACTTGCCTCAGAGTATTCAGGATCTAGGTAATTTGAACCTTTGTTTATTTCACTACCAATCAATATTTAAACCAAAGCAAGTCTGTGCCGTCATATAGGACTTACAGCTTAGCCCAGTGCTTCTGACTAATGTCTGCAGCGCTGATTATCAGCTGAAGCCTTTAAAGATGTCACGGTGTCATGGCGATGATTGAAAAGTAAAATCAAAAAACAATATCTCGTTCATTCCAGGTGGCTGGGCAAATCCCCTGATCTCAGACTGGTTCGCAGACTACGCGAGGGTTGTCTACACCCTCTTCGGAGACCGAGTGAAGACCTGGCTGACGATAAACGAGCCACTAGTCGTCTGTGATGCTGCTTACTCATCTGCTTACGCACCTGGTTACCAGGACAATGATGTTGGCATGTTTTTATGCAATAAGTACATCTTGATTGCCCATGCGAAGGCCTGGAGACTGTATGATAAGGAGTTCAGGCCTAAGTACCATGGTGAGTAGAAGTTTTACATAGAGGCGCCGATCCCACAGAGAGAGTTCTAGAGTTCCGAGTTCCGAGTTCTGCATTCCGTGTTGATATTGTGCACACAGCAAGCAGTCTAGAGTTCTGCAATATTCGCTACCGATCACACGTCATACACTTTTTTTACTTTCAAAGGTCCCACATAGCTTACAGTCAACGCGGAATGCAGAACTCGGAATGCAGGTCAAAATATTGACCCTTTTCATGATTCTATGTTTAAAATTAAAAAACAAGTTAAATTAAAATTATTATGCTCTGTTTAATATCGACACTGTTTGATTGTTTACCAAATTAAATAAATAAGATAATATTTAATGTATTTTATGGGCCTCCTGCAGAGCTATCTTAAAACGTCGGATTCGATATCGGAAACGGATTCAAAAATTTCCGAGGCGAATCTCAGCAATTGCTATTTTCATTTCCGAATTTGAATATTTTGAATCCGTTTCCGATATCGAATCCGAGCGTTTTAAAATAGCCCTGCAGGTCTTTACTTACTTTATTGTTTTCAAATGTATAATTACGTAATTAAATGTATATTAGTATACGACTGTAAATAAATAAATAAATAAGAACTCTAGAACTCTTCTCTGTGGGATCGGCGCCAGAGAGTTTTAGAAAATGAAAGAGGTTTATGTCAAATACATAAATAAATTGAAATGCACATGCGTTATTGAAAATAGCATGAAAAAAGATTTCCAAAAATAAATTGTAATTTTACATGCGCGTATGATATCTTTTTTCCAGGAGAAGTATCATTCACAAACTTGTACTTTTGGTTCGAACCTGTGACCACTGAAGACCAGGAAATAACTGAACTTACTAGAGAACTCTGGGTATTTATAATTTTCAATCAAGCTTTTGTATTTTACTGAATAGACCAAATACTCCACTACTCTAACTTGATGTAATATGTTCTAGGAAGGTCGCTATGGTCATCCAGTATTCTCCAAGGAGGGTGGTTGGCCACCAACTATAGAGAAGACTGTGGGTCGTAATAGCCTGAAGATGGGATTCCCTTCCTCCAGGCTTCCTCCATTTACTCAGGAGGAAAGAGAATTGGTTCGAGGTACAGTTTACCTTAGCAATTTGTTATACTAGTTTTTCTGCGCTGTCTCTATCGCTAACCAAGCAATCACACGAGAAGTACTTTTGTATCATGATAGCTTTAGCTTAGATATAGCTTTAGTTGATAAGACGATGATAGCTCAGTGGTAGTGACGTCGGATACCGAGACGAAGGTCCTGGGTTCGAATCCTACAATGAGCTTGAGCTTTCGGTGAAGGAAAACATCGTGAGGAAACCATAGCGCGGTGGTAGGGTACTTTGTAGTACCCATCTGGCTGGCTACCACCCTCAAGTTGAAAAATCTATCGCCTTGCTGAGTTTTTTTTTTTTTTTTTTTTTTATACCACTTAGTTGGCAAACAAACTTTCTTGCCGGATTCTTCTCAGTTGAAGGCCGAGTTCCGAACCGGTGGTAACTTCAGTAAATGTGACCTTCATAAGTGCCCTTCTGGGGCCTAAATTGAATAAATGGCTTTGACTTTGACAGTGAGAACATGACAATTATTTTATCATTATTTAGGTACATACGACTTCTACGGGTTAAACCATTACTCAACATATATGGTACGGAAGGCAAAACCTGGTGAGCGGATTCCTCCATGGCCCTTCACTGGGATTCCAGAGCTAGGTGCCATCATACAATCAGACCCAGAAAAAGAAATGGGTGTTGTTTTTTGGTTCATGGTAAGAGATTTTTGTTATTTAAGTTTTAGTAGTATAAGTGACCAGTGGCGTAGCAAAGGGGGTGACAGGGGCGGCCAGCACCGGGTGCCACCCGTTTGGGGATAACACCCAACTGTGAATAAGTTAGACTTGGGTACAAAAACCTTTTAGACCGGGAGATACTGGCACAAATTTACTGTACTAGTATGGCGACTTGTCAGGGGTCTAATTACGTAATGACGAAAAGGAAAATGATGGTCATAGCGCTGGTACCGGCGGCCCAAACGCTGAGTGTCGAACGATTTGTTCCACGACATTTTCCGATAGTTTTAAAAATTAATCATTTTCCTTTTCGCCATTACGTAATTAGACCTCTGACGAGTCGCCATACTGGTACAAATGACCAGGAAATTTGTACCAGTATCTCCCGGTCTATTTAGTTAGATTATGTAAAAAAAAATATACACGTTAATGGTCATGAGAAGGCATACTAAACAAACATAGACAGGCAAAGTGACAAATTATAAATGCTATACGTAAAATATTTGCATAACCTAAACCTTTTATTAGGCAATGATATCCCAATTCTGCGAGATCTCGAGGCATTTTACGAGATCAATCCCGAACCGAATCGGACGAGAATATCAGGATCTTTTAAATTGTTTATGTCTTTAGTAAGTAAAAACTACTTCTAACTCTACTGACGGATGCTTGGAAAAACGCCCACAAAAACATTAATGCAATGATTAATAATTAACATTGTATTAAAATTGCTGCTATAAGAACATAAGGCGTTATCGTTAATTGCTATTCAGCTCTATGAACAAAAAAAACAGAAAAGTATTCGGGATCCCAATCACAGGGATCTCGCGGGATTCGAATTTCAAATCCCGAGGGATCCCGAAATGGTAATCCCGAGTCGGAATTGATTGCATACCTATTACTGAAGACTTAATAATGTTTGATTCCCATTCATCTGAAATTAATTTTTTTCTAACATCGTTACCAGACGTAGACGTTGACCACTTTCGACCTTTCGCAAAGGCAACATCTATATATAATTTGATCACAAAAAACCTTAAACATCTTCTACAGATATATCCCGAAGGCCTACGTAAGCAATTGGTCTGGTTAAAGCAACAATACGGTGATATTGAGTACAAAATAATGGAGAATGGCTATCCGAGTTTTGGAAACGAACTGGAGGATTATAAGAGAATGGAGTACATAAGGAGTAACTTAGAACAGGTAATTTAGCATCAGGTCAATTAATATTGACAAGGCCGGCCTTTGCTTACGGCGGCGTCGTGTGACGGGTCGTCCTCTTCCCTCCAATATGGGTGCTTGTGCGATGGCTGCCACACGCGTCATACGTTGTGAACAGGTGCTGCTTGTGGGGGCTGGTCTGCGCCGAGTTTGTTATTTACTTATTAAATTGCCGCCGGGGTACGCAATTGTTGTCAGTGCGATTAGAATGTAAATATTATGTAATAAATCTAAGCTTGTATTGAAAAGAGTATTTGGCGAGTTTATTGCCGGCTCTTCTCAGCAAATGCAACCTTCCGAACCGGTATTAGACTATTCATAAGTGCCTGCTAAGGTCTATTTGAAATTAATGATAGTAATTTGAAATCAGCAATCCCTCTGATATTGTTTATATTCATGGCCGCTCCAATTAATAATCATCAGTTTCAGTTTTGATCGAACGTCCTACTTAATTGCGATCGCCTGTAGCGACATCTGTCAGTAACATTGAGATAGTTCATAAACGAAAAGATAGATGGCGTGGAGCCACATTATCCTGCATCGCGCTTACGTAGTTTGCTTGAGAATCTGCATATACAGATGTCCGACATGTACAGTTGGACCGCGGTCCCCTGGCACGATGACTCAGCCTGGCGGAAGGCCTTCCCTTTTAAATGGAGGTGTCATCCACCTCGCACCTCCATACACCCAAAGAATACAGTTTAACATCTTTTCAGCCTCTTTTTTACCTGATTTACCATTTCAGATATTGCTCGCTATAAAGGAGGATGCTGTTAATGTAACAGCTTATTCTGTCTGGTCTTTGATGGATGACTTCGAATGGATGGCCGGATATACGTAAGATGTCTTGTTTATGTACTAACTCGCTGTCCACCGCGGTTTCACCCGCGTTCCCGGGATAAAAAGTAGCCTATGTCATTCTCCATACCATAGGCTCTCTGCATGCCAAATTTCATGATCATCCGTTGAGTAGTTGAGGCGTGAAGGCGTAACAAACAAACAAGCTCACTTTCGCATTTATAATATACTCGAAAGTTAGGATAAAAGGAAAAACTGATTGACAGATGCCAGCTCTAACTTATTTTAATTTACAGGCTAAAATTCGGATTATACGAAGTCGACTTCGAGGACGAGCGGCGCACGCGTACGCCGCGACTCTCCGCGCGGTACTATACGGACGTAATAAAACAACATGCGCTTCTGTGATATAGTAAGCTTCACGAGTCGTGAGCACAGATTAACAGCTGCGCAGTAGTTGATTTTTCGGTCTGTTTGGCGGAATGAAGAAGGGGGGAGCGCCGAGCTGCACATGATTGGTTAGTCAGTTGATTCTTGTCGTCTATTGGATTTTGGCTACTATGATTTGGTCAAAAGTGTACATGCGCGAGCCCCCACTACTGCCTATCTGTGCTCAACGCTCGTGGTACCATCTGTACTGAACAAATTGTTTTATTTTACTCCGAAAATTGTTTTTTGCTAGCTGACGCATAGCGTCTTTAGCCACTGACAAAACTTTCTGAAGGTCGGATGAAAGAAATCTTAATAAAAACATGGAAGCAAATTTTGTCGGCGCGTTTCACACACACACACCCCAACACACCCCTCCACATACCCACTTCTCAACACTGATCACATAAACATTTAATATTTTATGTAGATTTGTTTACATACATTCTGCATCTGTTCTGCATAACTTAATAGTCAGTGGTGGAAGAGGCTAGTTATCCTTAACACAGGCTCCGGCTTAGCTTGGATACCAGATTCTCTTACAAACTTTAAAATGCCATGTCATGTTTATTGTATAAATTGTTATTCTAGTTTGTAAGAAAGAAAATAAATTATGGTCTACTGTGAAAAGTGTATGAAAGACTTGTGACATTGATTAGTTGTAAGTGGCCTGCGGCCGTTTCTAACAAGTAAAATTATAAAAGAAATAAATGTTTTGTTTTTATTTTTAAAAGGTTATTTGCGTATTTATATTTATACCAAACATTTAAAAATAAATTCTGGGTTCTAGGATTATATTCCCAAAGCTTCCGCTTCCCGTCTATCTCTCTCACTTCTAACTCCTAAACCAATTTCCCCTTTATAAAAAAATCGATTTAAAGTAAGTTTAGTAAAACCAGTTCGGTCACTTTCTAAAGTGATATAAATAAAAGAGGCTATTATAAAACCTGGGTTTGCTTTAAACCATGTTTTGTAATAAGGGGATATAGTTTAATTTTAAGGTGATGATATCTCAGTAAGTAACAAAATGTTGAAGGAGCTTTCTTCCGCGGACGGTCAGATTGTAGAATGAGCTCCCCGCCGTGGTTTTACCAATGGAGTACAGCATGGGGTTCTTCAAAAAGGGCGTGAAGAGATTTCTTCAGGGTCGGCAACGCACGAGTGATACCCCTGGTGTTAATTCAAATTAACATGTTTTTTATAATTTCAATAATTATTAGCTATAAGTTTTTAATCTATAATTCAATAATGTTTTATCTGTATTTTGTATGCAAATCTTCACTCATTACTAGCAACACTAGTAAAATTATCTATAGTCATTTTTGTTAATCTGTGGTTCTCTCTCTCATTTTTTCAAGTCCGTTCGGCTACACGGCATTTATTGTTTTAATTCATTTATTCAAGTTAAAAGTGAAATTATTGGCTCAAATTCATTTATTTGTATTGTGTACGGTGTTACTCAAGAATACATCAAGTTTTCTGAAGAAAACCAACTTTCATTTATCATCAGCCACCGATGTTCACAACCCACGCTATTTTCAAGCCACCACATTCCGGTTGCATTTCGAACCCGCCGACCGGAGTGAACATTATTTGGTGGCCCATGAGGGGAATTCAGTAAAAAAGTCACTACATCGAAGTTCAACGAAGATCGTCGAAGGCGTCATCGCGTTGACTGCGCGATTGCGTCATCTCAAGTTTCAACGGAATTCAACACGGGCGCATCGAGGGACGCCATTGTCGCCGTGTGAAAAAGTACCTATTTTCTTCATTTCAATAATCATCGGTTCATTTCCATCGGGTACTGCAAATTCAACTCAGCGGGTGCTGTAAACCTGGTTCATCGGAGTTTTCATCGAAAAATACATTTTCATCAGTTCGAGCGTTGGTCGTTTGGCGCCAACAAATTCAAATAACGCGTCAAGAGTCAAGTCGTCGAGTGTCAAAGTTGTCAAGTGTCAGTGTCATTTAGTTTTGGCAAACTTTTGGTTAGGTTAGGTTACCTACCGGTTTGTTTATAAGTTTATAATATTGATCTAAAGTGTAATATTAGTTTAAAAGGGTAGTGTAATTAAGTCAACACGATGCCTTTAAACGAATATAAACATTTCAAGGCGCAGTTCGTATCGAAGCATCGGATGTTGTCCGATTTTTATAATACGATTGACCAAAATAAAACTTCAATCTCAGCAAGCGTGGCAAAACGGCAGTTTGATAAATATTATGATGAGTTCATTTCAGCATACGAAAAATTGCTACAATTGGAAGATGTTCCCGAGGAGGAATCCGCCAAGTTCAAGGCAGACTTCTCTCAGATCAATGAATACATGCTCCGGGTGGAGCAGGCACAGTCTGAAGGTATTTCTACACCCAAAGTCACAGGTAAGCAATCAGATGTGCTCGCAAAATTACCGCCAATAGAATTGCCAAGATTTTCTGGTTTAATCATGGACTGGATACCTTTCTTTGACTTATTTCAATCGTTAGTTCACGAACGTACAATTCTGTCCGATGCTGAGAAGCATTATTATCTACGTACATCTCTGGAAGGGGAGGCACTATCATTAGTCAGACAGTTGCCAATGGACGAAGCTAACTATGAGGTAGCGCTAAATCTACTCAAAGGTAGATATCATAACTCAAGATTATTATTAGACACCTACATCAATAGAATCATGAAACTGCCTACAGTACAGCCTCAGTCATTGACCCTTAGGAAGGATTTGTATGACCCACTTAGGGAGTCGATTCAGGCTCTAGAAAAATTAAAAATGCCCATTAAAGAGTGGTCATATTTACTATTGTTCATCATTTTACAGAAGTTGCCTGTTAGAATCAGATCATTATTTGAAGAAAGGTATGGCAAGAATCACGATAAGCTGCCAACATTGGATCAGTTGATGGATCTCCTGGACGAGCAGTGCAGGTTGCACTTAACCATCACAGAGGCAGAGCAACGGTCACTTCCATCAAGAAGGAGAGCACCTCTTCATCAGGCAGATGCTACTCCAGGACATTCATCTCAGGGACTTTCATCACAGGTGAATTCGATTTCAGAATGTTCATATTGTCAAAGACCACTGCACAACTTGTATAAGTGTCGCAAGTTCAATACTCTTCATCCTAAGGCCAGGAAGTCCTGGGCTTTCAAATCAGGTCATTGTTTTAGGTGCTTAAGGAAGCACTATGCAAATGAGTGCACCCATCCAAATTGGTGTAAGCACTGTGGATCAAAGGATCATAATTCATTACTGTGTGTTGAAGAACCCCAAACTTCACCAAATCTGAAGTCACAGAATGCCGGTAACAAGACTCAGGTACCATCATCAGCGGATCACCGCCGAGAGTCTGATGCTCAGGCCCAGACCAGGAATCAGTCACATGCGGTAGAACAATCAACCAGTAATCAGGTGCCGGAGAGGCTATTTCAATCAAGTCAAGGCATTCCTAAGGTAGGAGAACGTGCAGCCCGAGCCCAACTCAGGTTCCAGGAGTTGCGCTTCGGATCCAGGCTCAGTCCTGACCGACTCGAATAGGACAGGTCCACTGTTGGTGACAAGCGTCCATTACCCATAGCCATCTGTCCAACCGCAGTGGTTGGTATCAAAGGGGGTGATGGACACTATTATAAGGTCAGAGCTTTATTAGACACAGGGGCAAGTGTCTCAGTCATCAAACAATCATTGGTAAATAAATTAAAATTGCACCAACAGTCTAATAGTACAGAAATATATGGAGTAGGCCATCAAAAGGTTGATTTACCCGGAACATTATCAAGAATAGTTATCAAACCAATAGGCAAAATAGTACCTATCATCAGTACACTAGCTATAGTCATGTATTCTATCACAGGAGACATTCCTTCATATCATTTGAATTGTAGTCATTTAATTAATAATAATGATATCATATTAGCTGATCAGAACTTTGACAAACCTCAGGAAGTGGATCTCATACTTGGAACAGATATATTAAATTATGTGTTTGTAGGTTCAAAGATTTCATTAAATATTCCAGGGCTTTTTGCATATGGAACATGTTTTGGTCATGTTGTCATGGGATCTCTACTCGACTCAACGAGTGACAGATCACTGCGAGGATGTACATCAGTTCAAGATTATGGAGTCCTGGCTTCCAGGCTTGAGGAGGTCCTCGAGAGGTTCTGGAAGATAGAGGAACCCCCAACACCGCCAGCTGATCATCCAGAACACATGGAATGTGAAAGGTTGTATAATTCTTCTGTCAATAGAATGCCTGATGGGAAATACATGGTAAGGTTGCCATTATTATCAGAGAGGCCAATGTTGGGTGAATCAAAAGCATTAGCTATGCAAAGGCTCAAGTCATTAGAAAGAAAAATGGATAAAAATCCTATATTTGCTGATAAATATAGAGAGTTCATGGATGAATATGAAAGCCTTGGTCATATGTCATTATCAAAGTTTCAATTTGATTCAGAGCACTTCATTATACCTCATCATGGTATATTCAAGAAAGGTACTGACAAATTAAGAGTTGTCTTTGATGGAAGCGGGAAGACTTCCACAGGAGTTTCATTAAATCAATGCCTTCATAGTGGCAAACCACTTCAAAATGACATAACAAAAATATTGTTGAATTTCAGACGACATCAGATTGTCTTCACTACTGACATTAAGATGATGTTCAGAATGACATGGATTCACCCTGAGGACAGGAAGTATCAACTCATACTATGGAGAAGAACTCCTACCGAACCAGTCAAGGTATACGAATTAAATACTAACACTTATGGACTAAGGTCAAGCCCATATATATCAATCAGAACACTACTGCAATTAGCTGATGATTGGGAATCAGATCACCCAAATTCTCGCGCAGCAGAAACCATCAGAAGTCAGATCTTTGTTGATGATATTTTGACTGGAGCAGATACAGTATCAGAGGCTAATGAATTAAAAGAAGAACTCAAGCACTTGATGAATAGTGCAGGTTATGAGCTTCGGAAATGGTCATCAAACAATGACGAGGTATTGAAGGATTTACCAGGTGATCATTGTGAACAACCACGTCAATTTGATTCTCAGGATAGGAGTTTCATCAAGGTGCTAGGAATTCAATGGGATCCTGTATCAGATTCATTTTCATATCAGCTTAATATACCTACCGGACAACCTACAACTAAAAGGAGTATACTCAGTACCATAGCTAGGTTATATGATCCGTGTGGATACTGTACTCCTATCATATTGAGATTTAAATTACTTCTTCAATCATTATTCACAGATGGACTTAATTGGGATGAACCAATTAGTGATTCAGTTCTTGAGCATTGGAATGGTCTTATCAATGATCTCAAATATCTTTCATATTTAAATCTACCAAGATGTGTTTCATTACCAGAAGCTGTTTCATACTCACTTCATGGATTTGGAGATGCCTCAGAGCAAGGATATGCAGCGTGTGTATACCTACGTAGCCTAGATTCATCAGGAAGAGTTATGGTGCAACTGGTCATGGCTAAATCGAGGGTTGCGCCAAAGAAGACTACTCAAACTATACCTAAACTTGAGTTAAGTGCAGCTCATTTAGTTTATAAACTTTTAAATCACGTCGCTGAAGCATATGAAAATGAAGTTCATATTGACAGTATAAATGCATGGTCAGACAGCTCAATAGTATTGGCATGGTTAAATACGAAACCTCACATGCTTCAGACCTTTGAATGCAATAGAGTTCAGGAAATTCAAGGTTCTAAGAGGAATATGGTATGGAGACATATTAAATCTGAATTCAACCCAGCTGATTGTGCATCTAGAGGTATGTCAGCTGAAGATTTACTAGACTATGATGATTGGTGGTCACCCAAATGGCTTCTTCAACAAGAAAAGGATTGGCCTAAGTCAACTATCATCATGCCAGAGAATTTACCAGGATTTAAGAAGCTTGTTCGTGTCACAACACCAACGGAGTCATGGGAACAGTCATTGTTATCACGAGTCAGTAAGTTCAGCAAGCTTATCAATGTCACAGCATTCATACTTAGGTTTATTAGAAATATCAGGCTACCTAAGTCACAAAGAAATCTTAGCAAGATATTATCTATTGAAGAAATAAGAGAAGCCAAAAAGTATTGGATCAAGGAAATACAGTCTCAGTCATTCAGTGAAGAAATTGCATTATTGAAGAAAGGAAAACCAGTATGCAAGTCATTACAGAAATTAAGTATATTCATAGATCAAGATGGATTAATCAGAGTAGGGGGAAGATTAAGAAGATCAGAATTGCCATATGGGGCACGTCATCCTTACTTATTACCCAAGGATCACAGATTTGGTCAACTTTTAATAGAGTATTATCACCGGTCGTATTGTCATGCAGCAACCAATGCTTTAATTGCTATTCTTAGAAGAGAATATTGGATCACGTCAGTCAAGCGTCAGGTATCTAGGGTCATAAGAAAATGTTTAGTATGTTTCAGGTTCAATCCATCAATTCAACCACCATTCATGGCAGATCTACCTGCAGATAGAGTCACAGCTGCGCGTCCATTTTCAGGCGTTGCTACAGATTTCGCAGGTCCCTTTTTGGTTAAAAGCAGTCTACTCAGGAATGCAAAGTCAGTAAAGGCTTATTTATGTGTCTTTGTTTGCCTAGCAACCAAGGCAGTTCATTTAGAATTAGTTTCATCGTTGTCTGTGGAAGCCTTTATAGCTACATTCACCAGATTCGTCAGCCGCAGAGGGCTGCCTTCACTCATCAGATCAGATAGGGGTACAAACTATATAGGTGCCAATAATTACCTCAAAGAGGTTAATCAGTTTTTAATCAATAATGAATTATTACTTCAGGAGGAGTTTAGAATTCAGAACATCAAATGGGAATTCAACCCTCCAGCTTCACCTCATATGGGAGGATTATTTGAAGCTGCTGTCAAAAGTGCGAAAAATCTACTGAAGAGGGAGGTAAGAGATACTATTCTAACGTTTGAGGAACTCATTACAATCTTATCGAAAATAGAAGCCATTCTTAATTCACGTCCACTTGTGCCAATGTCAGATGATCCTTGCGATTTTGAAGTTTTAACCCCAGGTCATTTTCTAATCGGTCAACCACTTGTAGCATTACCAGAGGTCCACTGGAAAAATACTAAAATGTCACGCTTATCACGGTTTCAAGTTATTCAAAAAATGTATCAAAACATATGGACTCGCTGGCACTTGGAATATTTAAATACTTTACAGGCTCGTAATAAATGGTATAATCAATCAGAAAGTGTAAAAATTGATGATTTAGTTTTAATTATAGATGAGAATTCACCACCACTTCAATGGAAACGAGGTAGAGTCATTGAATTGTATAAAGGTAGAGATTCAATTGTAAGATCAGTGAAAGTCAAGACTCAGTATGGTGAATTCATAAGACCGGTAGTAAAATTATGTAAACTACCAATTGATTGTAATACTAGTTAAGGTTTAAGATAAATAATTTAAGGTCTTAAGTTTCTTGTTTATTATTTGTTCATTGTATTAATCTTTTCAATGTTTACAGTAGTAACATTGTCCTTTCTCCTGTTGAGGGGGCCCAGGAATGTTAATTCAAATTAACATGTTTTTTATAATTTCAATAATTATTAGCTATAAGTTTTTAATCTATAATTCAATAATGTTTTATCTGTATTTTGTATGCAAATCTTCACTCATTACTAGCAACACTAGTAAAATTATCTATAGTCATTTTTGTTAATCTGTGGTTCTCTCTCTCATTTTTTCAAGTCCGTTCGGCTACACGGCATTTATTGTTTTAATTCATTTATTCAAGTTAAAAGTGAAATTATTGGCTCAAATTCATTTATTTGTATTGTGTACGGTGTTACTCAAGAATACATCAAGTTTTCTGAAGAAAACCAACTTTCATTTATCATCAGCCACCGATGTTCACAACCCACGCTATTTTCAAGCCACCACATTCCGGTTGCATTTCGAACCCGCCGACCGGAGTGAACACCTGGTGTTGCAAGCATCCATAGGCTACGGTAACTGCTTACCATCAGGCGGGCCGTATGCTGGTTTGCCACCTAAGTAGTATAAAAAAAAATGTATACTTTATTTACTTTTATTACGATTATTTACTCTGAGAGAGACTGATTTTTAAATAACTTGCGTAAGTGTGTGTTTTTACTGCCCGCCAGAGCATCCACACTGGTACTCATAGTAATTAATAATACATAGTAATTGCACCGTGATCTCTCACTCCCATTTATCCAGAATGATACCGAAGCTGTAAAGAGCCGCACACCACCGAAAAGTGCTAGCGAATAAATCCTGGGGTCGTCAGAGAAGCCGAATATCATTTCATCAGAATGCTGCCGGAGATGTAATGCACGCTCACCTCCCTAAGGTAACTAATCTGCCGGAGTAGCCCGAAGGTAACTCGGCCACAGACTTACAGTAGTACCTGATATGGCTTACCGATGTACCTGCGCAGAAGATACATTTTCAAAGCACGGGAAACGCTATTGGTTGGCAGCTGCCGCCATGTTAGCGCGCGCCGTGCGGAGGGGCGGGATTTCCGAGTGAGACGGAACTAACAGCTGCAGTGTATTATGAATAACGTTTATTTTTAATTTACTTAAAATTTTTCCCGAATCCCGGGAAAAAAAAATGTTGTATGGAAGTCTCCACTCTGTTCTTCAAAGTGTAGGTAAATATAGTCACCTAATTCCGATGTCTGATTATGAAGCTTATAGTAGTGATCTAAGGTTGATTGTTAGTTTTAAGCATTCTTTCGTTAAACTTCGGGGCCATACTTTATTTTCTGTGCGAACGAAGATTCACGACGCGCCTTATTTGGGTAATACTGTACCGAGCAGAGGAACATGGCCCTCCCAATAAGAGACCGGACAGTGGAAAAGTAGGTATTTAAGGCATAAAATAAAACAATTTGGATATTTATTACAGTAGAGCATGTTGTTTTATTACATCTGTATAGAAACGCGCGGAGAGCCGCGGCGTGCGCGCGCGCCGCTCGTCCTCGAAGTCCACTCTGTATAAACCAAATTTTAGCCTGAAAATAAAAATATTATGTAGAACCAATGCAATGACATTATAATAGAGATATGCTACCCTCATACTAAGCGGCGTTCAGTTATTGTTGAATTAGGTGAATGCGATAGATACTACGGAACGTATGGTACAGAAAGAGATAGATATGTAGCCGCTAAGCAAAATTACGACAATTGTCTGAATTTGTTTGCAACAATTCGCGTGCGTTAATGCGATATCTACCTCTTTTTATTATAATATCATTAAACCAATGCTATATTATGTCATGGGCCAAGTCTGCTAAAATGTTATACTGGGCTGCGTTTAAGTCAATTATCCAGTATAAAAATTAACTGACCAAACGTCAAACACTCCATTCAAGCACACCGCGAGGCGAAAAATTCAACTGACTGAAATTTAAACTACCCCGTTCAAGGGCGTCGACTGGTATAAGTTTTCGCCGGCTAGGACGAATTTTAGCGACCTTTTTACGACGCAAAATTTTATCCTGCTGTCAGAATGACAGCTGTTAGTTGTTTTGCATCGGCAAATTGATTTCTCACGTTCTCCATTTTTACTCTTTGACTAATGATATATCCAGACGGAGCTACGAAGCTGTTTACGCGTCGATAAAATAAGCCCCTAACTGTTAGGGGCTTAATCATTTTCCCGTCTTCAGTGTCAGTCGAGACGTCACTGGGACACAACCAAATTCACCAAAATTGTATTGTTTCAAAATGTCGTTTTGTGTGATAAAAGTGTATAAAAACTACATGGGTCGATCTAGACCAACGAAAAAACTCACCTATCATCGGTAAGTAACAATATTTCCTATTAGTTTCTGCAATATAAGCCATTGAAATGTTTCGAAAATAAATATTTTGAGTAAGCGCCATTTTTTATGTGTTGCCTGTGCTGCCAGTTTATGAACTCAAAACTCCCATGGTAATATCAGTCAATAGTTAAATACGAGTATGTAGATACTGATATAAATCAAAAGCGACGGTGGACAAGTCGAATTTTTGAGTGGAAAGTCGAATGTTTTTTTTAAAATACTAATGACGATTATGTCATGTAAGATAAGTAGTCGCTTCAGTAATGAAAAAATCAAAATGGGTATTAATTTAAGATTTTCCTCGAGCTAATTACGAATATCATTTTGAATTTCAAGATGGCGGACCTATTTTTTTTAAGTTGACGTGTTTGTCGTTTTCGGTTTTTCCATCATAGTCAGTGATGTATATAACCATGGATGCGGTCACCGGAACATTTTGTAAAATACTTCTTCATACAAGTAAACTGTACAGCCATCTGTTTAAAATCATTTGAACTACGTAGTGCCGCGTTGCATAGGCGTACGATGTAAACTTGTATATGTGCGTACCATGCACATTTTGTTTATTACATTTTTATTTAAGTCGGATATTACTAAATTAAAAAAATAAGGTTATTCGACACGCGTGTATGTAATATTATTGGAATTGCAAAATATTCACAATTTAAAATAGTGTCCGCCATATTGAACTATTTAGTTATTGGTCCGATTGCTCTCAAAATTGATATTTGAGAGGCCTTTGGAACATAAACCATGAATCTTATCTCGAAATTCAAAAAAGTGGCCGCCATGTTGAACTATTTAGTTATTGGTCCGATTGCTTTCAAAATTCATATTTGAGAGAGCAATCAGACCAGTAATGAAATAGTTCAGTAGGGCGGCCGCTTTTTTCAATTTTGAGCAAAAAATTATGTTACATGGTCCAAGGGTCTCTCAAATATCAATTTTGAGAGCAATCGGACCAGTAACTAAATAGTTCAATACGTCGGCCACTTTTTTCAATTTTGAGTAAAAATGTATGTTATATGGTCCAAGGTTCTCTCAAATATCAATTTTGAGAGCAATCGGACCAGTAACTAAATAGTTCAATATGGCGGACACTTTTTTTAAATTTTGAGCAAAGATTTATGTTATATGGTGCAAGAGTCTCCCAAATATCAATTTTGAGAGCAATCGGACCAGTAAGTAAATAGTTCAATATGGCGGACACTTTTTTAATTTTTAGCATGGATTCACGTTAAATGGTCCAAGGGTCTCATAAATATAAATTTTGAGAGCAATCGGACCAGTAACTAAATAGTTCAATATGGCGGCAATTTTTTTTCAATTTTGAGTAAAAATTTATGTTATATGGTCCAAGGACCTCTCAAATATCAATTTTGAGAGCAATCGGACCAATAACTAAATAGTTCAATATGGCGGATATTATTTTAAATTGTGAATATGTTGCAATTCTAATAATATTACATACACGCGTGTCGAATAACCTTTTTTTAATTTTGTAATAACTGACTTAAATAATAAGACTTTTTTTACAGAATACCAATTGATCCAATTTTAAGAAGCCAATGGATAGATATCATTCGGAGAAGCCGTAGTGAAGATCTCTGGACCTAGCCAAAAAAATGTTTGACTTGATTTAACTCGATTTGCTTGTTTTGACTCAATTTCACTTGATTTCACTCGGTTTGACTGGATTTGCTTGATTTGACTTGGTTTGACTCGGATTAACTCGATTTGACTCGGGTTGACTCAATTTGACTGGATTTGACTCGATTTGACTTATTGACTCGATTTCACTCGGTTTGACTCGATTTGACTCGATTTGACTGGATTTGACTAGATTTGCTTGATTTGACTTGGTTTGACTCGATTTGACTCGGTTTGACCCTGTTTGACTCGATTGGACTCGGTTTGACTCGATTTGACTTGATTTGACTCGATGTGACTTGATTTGACTTAATGGCGATGATAGCTCAGTGGTAGTGACGTCGGATACCGAGATGAAGGTCCCGGGTTCGAATCCTACAATGAGCTTGAGCTTTCGGTGAAGGAAAACATCGTGAGGAAACCATAGCACGGTGGTAGGGTACTTTGTAGTACTCGCCTGGCTGGCTACCACCCTCAAGTTGAAAATCTGTCGCCAAGCACCTTTCGGTGTGTTCCGATAGCTGCACTTGAGAGCCAGTTCCTTCTAGGCTTTGTGTGCTTACCACCTTCGGCCGCATCATCACTTACCATGGTGAGATTGCAGTCAAACACAGGCCTATAAACAGTAAAAAAAAATTTACTTGATTTGCTTGATTTGACTTGATTTGAAACGTCAACGCAAATAATTACTGTTCGTTGACAGCAAAGTAAAAATAATAAGTATTAATTTATATCGGCGCCATTAATCTTATTCTTATTATCATGTATTATCCCGATTCCACTTTTATTTTCGGAGTTTAAAAAGATATCGACACCGTAATATATTTTTCCCCATTTTCTTGGTTTTTTTTCAAGAACTGGTAACTGGTATAAACGTCACTATGACAAGCAGAATGACGTAACGCGAGGATAAGATGTAGCAAAGTTGGCCACTTTTTAAAAGTCATGTAGTATGGGGATACTCTTTCTAGACATATATATTTTCTAAGTTTTTACTATGTAATAATTTCGAGATCACAAGTGAAATCCTAACTTTACGGAGATTACAATACAATTTAGTGTCGAATTGATAGTTATTTACAAGCTGTCAATTTAAATTGACAGACTCTAACTATAACTCCGTTCAGCGAACCCTCGCTACTATAATTTTTATCCGGCGAAAATTTGTCGGCTTACATAAACGAACCCCTGACACGATACTATTGCAATTCCATTATCATTGAGCCGATGTGCGCAGTCTACTAATTCATAATGGTCTCATAATGAACGAAAATAATTTTAGTACAAAAACTGTCAAAACTGACAACTAAAAGATCATTGTGGCACGAATGTAGTTTCAGTGGAAAATCATCGGAAAGCTATTATGGCGCCATTATGACGCTATTGCGTTAGTAGACTACCAAAACCATTGGAACACAATTGTAATAGCAGACTTGGGCCCCTGATATGAACACACAGTAAAGCATTTGAGAGAAAAAGTGACATAATATTAAACATGGTATAATTAACATATCGCTGTGTCCGGTGTTCCAGCTTCTGATGCTGGTGATCATGACTTCTGACTACATTGGCCCTGATTCTGTTGTTCACAACTAAACTAATTTTAATCTCACTATGTCTCTTTCTAACAAAGAACATAAGAAAAGGATGTAAGAAATGTAGTCCTGTCATATTAGTCCAATGCTTGTTTTCACCATCTATCGCGGTTACGCCTAAATACACGCAAAATAAGACGGAAAAGATTAATTTGACAACTTAAAATATGTTCTATCCTTTTTCAATAATGTTCATAAGAAAGAGATGAGATGTGACTAAAATTAGTTTAGTGCGATTTCCAACAGAATCGGCACCATTATCATTTACTATGGTGAGATTTTGATTATTTTACCAAGCGGTTATGGAAATAAATCGTTTATTAACGGGCTAGTTAGTGTGGTTGGTTAAGATTCCATCTATAACGTCGCAGATCATGGGTTCGATTTCCAGACAGGACATGCATTTGTATGCACGAATATGTCTAAGTCTTAAGTCAGGGTGTAATAGGCTACTTTCCTGAAAAAAAAATTAGTCCGTCATTTACATCATGGAACAATAAAAACGAGTGGAAATGCGAAGTGTCAAAATATGTATCAGAACCGCTGTCGCCAAATTTCACACAAAGAAATAGATACTCACATATTGCACACCAATAAACAATTAATTTGATTAGTCGTTTCTAGTTTAGACAATATTAGCTCAAGTCACAATATCGTACATTCAAAAATATATCTTCAATCTCTAATTATAAAATTTATTTTGCTATAGCGTAGAAAGAATATACAACGTTTTGTAATCTACAAACAATCTATATTCAATTGAACGATCGAGTTCCGCTATCGCCCCCTAGATGGCGCTATTCTCAGTGGACATTTTTATTATTCCGTGATTTACATTATAAAAAAATATTAGACACGTATTTTTTCTTTTGTCAATTAAACAAGAAAATACAAAGATATCGTGTGTTGAAGTTCCGCGTGACGTCACGGTGTGGTACACTGTTTAGGAACAAGTGACGTCACGAGCCCCCACTCCCGAACTTAGTCGCGCTTTATCTTCGTCAATTGTTAATGATTTGGTAAAGCAAAAAAAGACGTGTCCAATATTTTTTGATAATCTAACTGACGGACTAATTAGAATTATTATATTTTTACCGAGGCAACATCCCTATTATGTATATTAAGTATGTATTTACAAACAAAAAAGTAGTATATCAGTGATCTGGTTTCCATAGTACAAGCTCTGCTTGGTTCGGGTTCAGATATCCTGGGACAATCTTGTGAAGATTGTCCCAGGATTTACATAATAGTGAGAAATTAACTTACTTATATCCGCTCATCCATTCGAAGACGTCCATCAAAGACCAGACAGAATAGGCTGTTACATTCACACCATCTTCTTTTATAGCAAGCAATAGCTGAAATTGGAAATCACTTCTTGATTTGGTGAAATGGCTTAAAGATTTTATGTCAGAAGACTAGCAAGCAGTGAGAAAAATTCGCGCTCTCACTGACGAATCTACGGCAAAATTAGTTTATTTCAGTTACTTTCACAGTTTGATGTCTTACGGTATCCTCCTCTGGGGTAGTGGTGCCGACATCAATAGAATTTTTATACTGCAGAAGAAGGCTGTCCGCGCAATATATAAAATAAGGCCTAGAGATTCTTTGAGAGACAAGTTTAAATCTATTAATATAATGATAGTGTCGTCACAGTACATATATGAAAATCTTATTCATGTGAGGAAAAACTTAAATAACTTTCCTAAGAATAGCGACACTTATAGACTCACACATTAGAAATAAGCACAAATTTGCTGTATCTTTAACTCGGCTCAGCAAATTCCTTAACTCTTTCAAGGGGCACTGTATACGTTTCTATAATAAAGTACCCAAAGAAATCCAAGAGCTACCTATACATAGATTAAAAAAGATAGTAAAATAGAAGTTATGCACGAAAGGGTACTATAAAGTTTCTGATTTTGTAGATGACAAGAATGCATTTGAATAAATTGTTCGCTTCGCAGGCTATTGTTATATATATTTTGTAATTGTAATACTTCTTAAAGTACATATTTCAAAAAAAATACTTGCTGAGTTTCTTGCCGGAGTCTTCTTAGTTCAAGCTGTATTTGGAACCGGTGTAGAGCCATTTGTTAACGTTCATAAGTGCCTTATCAGGGCCTAAATTGAATAAATGCTTTTTGAATTTGAATTTGAATCTAAGCAGATAGAACGCCTACTTGATAGTAAGTCATCTATTACAGGGATTTAGCGATGAATGCTGGTAGATAGATAGATAGATATTTGGTGGTGGTTTTAGAGATGTCGAATGCCGAGCTTGACCTTTCAGTGAAGGAAAACATCATGAAGAAAATCGTAGCACGGTGGTAGGGTTTACAACCAGAGGTTTTTTTTTAGTTTACACTCCTGGGATGCCCCCTCCCCATTACGGATTCGAATTCAATGTCTGTCACTATTTTGTTATAAATTTGACGACTTGAAAATGTGACTGACATGGTTTTAAGTATGAATTTTTCGCGTTGTTATTATTTTCGTGTGTATATCTGCAGGTAACAGCTATAATATGGTGTATTTTGAAACCCATCTAAGCTAGATATAAGTGAGTGACCCCCCCCCCCCTTGACCTGAAGGCTGGATCCGCCCTTGCCTGCCTGGCCATCCTCAAGTAGAAAATCTGTCGCTAAGCACCTATCAGTGTATTCAGACAGTTGCACTTGAGAGTTCCTTCTATGCAAGGAGGTGCAAGGCCTACATTTAAAAGGGAAGATCTTCCGACAGGCTGGGGCATCGTGCCGAAGGGACCGCGGTCCAACTGTACATGTCGGACACAAGTATATGCAGATTCTCGACAAAACTTCGTAAGCGCGATGCAGGATAATGTGGCGCCACGCCATCTATCTTTCTCTGTGTTAACTATCTTATTGTACTGATAGATGGCTGATAGATGTCGCTACATGTGCGTTATGTGCTTACCACCTTCGGCCACATCATCACTTACCACAATGAAATTGTGGTTAAACACAGACCTCAGCCGCCCAAAAAATTGTATCTACCAAATGGTCCAATTCGTAATGACGGTATTTAAACAAATGATTTGAAGTGATGTATTAATTACTACTGAAGCGCTCCTGGTGTAGCATAATTAGCCGTTCATAATCGTTTGGCAAAGTTAATCTACCACCGTCGTGGTCGGTACCTGGATGGGTGACCGCCTAGTGGTATTTCTAATCGAGCGTTTCCGTGCTTCGGAAGGCACGTAAAGCCGTTGGTCCCGGATATCACTTAATTGTGATAGTCGTTAAGCTAGTTGGATGCCTCCTAGGCGGCTTTAAAAATTCCGACAGTAGGTTGACCACTAGCCTACCTCCACCGATCCGCAGTGGGCACGCGTGGTGGAGTATTGCCCATTCCCTTGCACCCTCATTTGTGAAAGGAGGCCTGTGCTCAGCAGTGGGACATTATAGGCTGATGATGATTAACTACTATACCTGTTCTAGGTTACCCCGTATAGACTCCATTCTCTTATAATCCTCCAGTTCGTCTCCAGCACTCGGGTAACCGTTCTCCATTATCTTGATCGGAATATCACCATAATGTTGCTTTATCCAAGTCAATTGCTTCCGTAATCCTTCGGGATATACCTGGAATCATGTTTTACAAAAAAATTACCAATAAAAGAATTTATTCCAAAATGTATATGTAATACTAGCTGTCCCCCGCGGTTTCACCCGCGTTTCCGGGATATAAAGTAGCCTATGTCCTTCTCCATACCATAGGCTATCTGCATGACAAATTTCATGGTGATCCGTTGAGTAGTTGAGGCGTGAAGGCATAACAAACAAACAAACAAACTCACTTTCGCATTTATAATATTAGTAAAGTTATCAACTACTGTTTTTAATCATCATCATCATAAAGAATTTTTCAACACACTAGCTCGTAAAGTGACATTTATTGCACCGTTTTTAGATCTTAATGCAGCTAATTACGCACTAGTGCTTTTTACTTTACATTACCGCACAGTTTTATGATAGGTATAATCCCGGTTTGTACGTCAATGCAATTGATATGTGAGTAGACGAAGCATTCTTAATTTAAACGAGTAAAACAGTTTGACAGCCCATCGCTGTCAAAAAAATAATCTTGCGCGCCATATTTGTTAACGTTCTCATTGTTTGGTTGATTATTATCAAAAAATCTACTTAAAATATACAAGTTTGTTTTTTTTTCACAAGTGTGAAAAACGTCGTATGACACACGTGTGCATTGATCATTACACTCTCGGCTCCCTTATCGCTTAAGAGTGCGTACCAAGCCAGAAAAATATGGCAATGTCAGATGAAACAAACTTATGTCTAATCTTCGCGTGCAGATGAGATGGAGATAGCGTGTTCCGCGGAACAAAAATGAACTAAGCGCTTTTTATCTAAATAACTCGTAAAGTATAGAATATTTAAAAAAATCGTTAGTATCAGCCCTAGGTCATATGTTAGTGATATTATTTATCGAATTTTTGTCTTAATTAGATACACCATGAACGAATAAAACCGAAAATTCATTATTATTAGAGGTAGCTTTGTGATTTTTTTCTATCGAGGAAATTTCATTCCATTATGTTTTTGCTCAGAGAGAACCCTCGCGTATATAATGAAAATACCCATATAAAAATATTTTTTCATTTAAATACTATTTACTTGGTTAAATTTCAATTCTACGATTGTTATTTTGCTTTATACACAGTCTTAATACCGTCTGGAGTATAATGACCACACTTTGCACACATGTATCATAATGTATTATTCATCATCATCAGCCTATAATGTCCCACTGCTGAGCACAGGCCTCCTTTCACAAATGAGGGTGAAAGGGAATGGGCAATACTCCACCACGCGTGCCCACTGCGGATCGGTGGAGGTAGCCTAGTGGTCAACCTACTGTTAGAGTTTTCAAGCCGCCTAGGAGGCATCCAACTAGCTTAATGACTATCACAATTAAGTGATAACCGGGACCAACGGCTTTACGTGCCTTCCGAAGTACGGAAACGCTCGATTTGAAATACCACTAGGCGGTCACCCATCCAGGTACCGACCACGACGGTGGTAGCTTAACTTTGCCGATCGATTAAGAACGGCTAATCATGCTACACCACGAGCGCTTCGTAATGTACTATTACTTTGAAGAAACATTTATAATGTCTAGGACTGCAAAAAGCTGAAAACGTTGAATTCCAGAATAAATAACATTCAAAGTGACAAGCAATTTTGCAGACTCGAACCAGTCACAAAATGTCAGGTCAAATGTCTAAAGAGAAGTAAATTCTTACCATGAACCATGGAGCCCCGCCAATTTCTCTTGTAGGGTCTGATTGCAAAACTGCCCCAAGCTCTGGAACCCCACCAAAGGGCCATGGAGGAACTACTTCATCAGATCTCGCCTTCCGTACCATGTAGGTTGAGTAATGGTTTAGCCCATAGAAGTCGAATGTACCTGAATAATTGAATATAGACATTTGTGTCGATAAGCTCGCCGTTTTGCTCGCACCTTGTCATCAAAATTGATCGAGACCTCCGGAGACCAGCGGGCGGGGAGCTTTTTCCGCCAACGCGTCAGCTTGGCTATCCAAAGAGGAAGCCTGCCGTTAATCGGAAGCAGCGGCTGGCTTGAGGAAATTTTCTATATATAGATTGTATTTTGTACATATTTGTTGTAAATAAAGACATTATCTATATTTATGTATATAAAATTCAAAGTCCTGACTGACTGACTTAATGATTGACTGATATATCAACGCACAGCCTAAACCACTGGTCCTAGAGACATGAAATGTTGGGGGTATATTCTTTGTGAAGAGTAGGTATCCACTAAAAAAGGGATTTTCGAAATTCCACCCCTAAGGGGGTAAAATAGGGGCTGAAAGTCTGTATGAAAGTCCGTCAGTTTCGAAGTTAGGATCTTCAATTTTGTGTTTAGGCTGAAGATTGAATTGAATTAATGTATACGTGTCTCAGCGTTTTTAATAAATCCTTCCTCGAAGCGGGATGAAGTTGTTTTCTTTAATTGTTGTAGAAAAATATGTCATTTGATTCCTGTAGGCCACGCGGGCGATGCCGCGAGCAGAAGCTAGTTTATATTATATCCAAGAAACATTTCTGGAGTAGCAAAAATTTTAAAGAAACTAGTTTAGCAAAGTGCGTGGGTAAAGACTGTACCTCGAACCAATTCTCTTTCCTCCTGAGTAAATGGAGGAAGCCTGGAGGAAGGGAATCCCATCTTTAGGCTATTGCGACCCACAATCTTCTCTATGGCAGGTGGCCAACCACCCTCCTTGGAGAATACTGGATGAGCATACCGACCTTCCTGGAACAATAGGCTAGAGTACAGCGAGCAGTCATTTTAGTATGTCATTTATATTATCGAAAAATATTAGAAAATAATCTTCACAAATAAATACGAAGATATCGTGTGTTGAAGTTCTGCGTGACGTCACGTTATGGTACAGTAGTACCCAAGAATCTTATATATTAGAATAAGATTCTTGGTAGTACCCAACTGATATGTCGCGTCGTGAATCTTCGTTCGCACAGAAAAGAAAGTATGGCCCCGAAGATTAACGAAAGAATGCTTAAAGCTTACAATCAACCTTAGATCACTACTATAAGGTTAATAATACACTGCAGCTGTTAGTTCCGTCTCACTCGCAAGTGACGCCCCTCCGCACGGCGCGCGCTAACATGGCGGCAGCTGACGACCAATAGCGGTTTCCCGCGCTTTGAAAATGTACAAAATGTATCTTCTGCGCAGGTACATTGGTAAGCCATATCAGCTGGGTACTACTGTACAGTTTTTACTCTAAAATGACGTCGGGAGCCCCCCTCCCGAACTTTGACGCGCTTTTGCTTTTGATATGCTAACTGTCGGCCTAATTAGAATTATTATTTTTTACCCAGGAATCATCACTATTGACATAAATTGGAAAATGGCTCAAGAAACAGAGACAAAATAATGCATACCCAAAATTCTCTAGTAAGTTCAGCCACTTCCTGGTCTTCTGCGGTCACAGGTTCAAACCACAAGTACAAATTTGTGAATGATACTTCTCCTGAAAAAGCAAAAGTATCGAGTACGGTTTCAATAACAACATCGTCTTTCAAAAAGATAAAGTAACAAAATACTTCTCTTGAACAATCATAATATTTTATTCCATTTTCTTCTTCATCGATTTTTATGTGGGTTTGTGTGTGTGGGTATCAATTTTTTTCAAAGTCATCATTATCGGCCTATAATGTCCCACTGCTGAGCACAGGCCTCCTTTCACAAATGAGGGTGAAAGGGTAGCAGTAAATGTCAAATTATATCATGGCAAAAAAGGCGAATTTAGCTTGGGCTTTCAGTGATTAATTTGGTGAAGGAAAAGACCGCAAGGACATCAATCAGCGTGGAAACGAACTTCGCAGAAGCCAGCTAGGGGATAGCCAACGTTCAATTTGAAAATCTAAGGATGAGTTTTGAACGGAGCTTTAAAGCCGTTTTCCTTTCAGGCCATGTGTCTACTACCTTTAAGAGGAAAGGATGGCTGCAAGAAATTTGAAAAATAGGTTTTTAACATATCTATTGCTGTCGCGCTGTGCCCGAGGCCCGAGGTATCCCGCCCGAGGGCGATAGCTTGGACCGATTATACCTATTCAAATTAGATGAAATCGCTATTTCGTAATCCTTGGTTTTCTACACCAAAATTGGATCGGTAAAAAAAAATTCAAGAATCATAATTTGGCTATGACTGTCGGTTTTCCTTTGTTTTTTTTATATTCGTCAAATTTGTTCGCTGGACGTCTGATAAAGGCGTTAAAAATGGCAAGTTTTTGTGATTTTAGAAGGCACCTAAGTCTTATTATAATTTAATTTATGGAGAAAAACACAACCGAGCGACATACAGTGGTACCTACAGATTGCATGGTAAAATAATCATTGCTCTAGTGTCATTATCCAGAGAGGAAACTGAGGATTACGTTTGTATGGAACAAACGCCACCAGCATTTCCTCTTAACCAAAATTACTAATAAATTCGTTTTAAAACTAGTACTCACCATGAAACTTAGGCCTGAACTCCTCATCGTACAGTCTCCAGGCCTTCGCATGGGCAATCAAGATGTACTTATTGCACAAGTACATGCCAACATCATTATCCTGGTATGCTGGTGCAAAAACAGATGAGTAAGCAGCATCGCAGCAGAGGAGTGGCTCGTTTATGGTCAGCCAGGTCTTCACGCGGTCTCCGAACAGGGTGTAGACAACCCTCGCGTAGTCTGCGAACCACTCTGAGATCAGGGGATTCGTCCAGCCACCTGCCAAGAAGGAGATATTGGCCCTGATTCTTTTTTTTATACCACTAAGGTGGCAAACAAGCATACGGCCCGCCTGATGGTAAGCGGTTACCGTAGCCTATGGACGCTTGCAACACCAGGGGTATCACTCGCGCGTTGCCGACCCTGAAGAAACCTCTTCACACCCTTCTTGAAGAACCCCATGCTGTACTCCATTGGGTGCACCACGGCGGGGAGCTCCTTCCACAGTCTGAGCGTCCGCGGAAGAAAACTCCTTTGAGCCCGCATAGTTCGAAACAATTCTGGTTTCAATGTGTGAGGATGGATTCCCCGTCGATGGCGAGAGTTGCGATGTTAGAAGGTAGCCGTGGGCATCAAGTCGAACAATTCCTTGGAACACTCCCCGTTGTACAAGCGGTAGAACACACATAAAGAGGCAAAGTCTCTCCTCAGAGTGAGGGGCTCTAAACCGTTTGTGAGCTCGGGATCGACAATTCTAGCGGCACGTCGCTGAACCGAGTCTAAAGGCCCAAGCTGGTATCCAGGTGCCCCCGCCCACAGATGACAACAGTACTCCATATGAGGCCGGACTTGCGACTTATAAAGTTGTGGTTATTCTGTTGCTTACAACTGTGTTTTCAATATAAATTTAGTCGCCATCTATCGCGGTTACGTCTAAATACCCGTAAATGAAGACGGCAAATACTAATTTGACAGCTTTAAATATGTTCTATCCTTTTTCAATAATATTCGCAAGAAAGAGATGTGATGTGACTAAAATTAGTTTAGTGCGATTTACAACAGAATCGGCACCAATGTCTTGATTAAAGACTTTTTTTTTATCGACGATTCCCACGAATAAACGCAAGTTTTATGTTTTTTTTTCGGGTAAAAATAAATTGAAAAATTTTGCTAATTAATCTTAACAAATGAATATATTGGTTCATAATATACAAAAAAAAAGTTAAGTATGATTTGCACGAAATAAAAAGTGCGTGGGCTTAAATAAGTTCACACGTTTATTATTATAATAAAAGCATTTGATTGTCTATAACATTTTATTTGTGCGTAATGATGTGAACTTGTTCCGTAGATAAACAATTTAAATTGTTGCCATAAAACGACTATTTTTGTCTTAAAATGATTGAAGTGTATTTTTGAATAAAATAGGCTAATTTCCTGAAAAAAACTAATTAGTCCGTCATTTACATTATCAAAAAATATTAGACACGTATTTTTTCTTTTGTCAATTAAGGCGGCCCTCTGTGGCCGGCGCAACTTCAACGCAAGCATAGTCTAAAAGCTTGTTGTTTCATCCAATGTAATGTTTGACTGCGAAAAAGAGAGACAGCATCAGAGCCGTCGGTTATCAGTCGGTAAATTCCGCTGATCACTCGCGGCCGCTTCGCTAGGTCGTCATTAATGATTTCGAATTCATAAAACTTGTTCGAGGAGTATACTTCTTGTGAAAAAATCTTACTAGTTTGTGAAAAAAAGTTAGTTATTTAGAATCTCCAATACATTTGCAAGCCTGGTATTAAATGTTTTCTTTACTTTTACAATTTATAGGTACATTAGATATGGCCAAAGTTCAGGCAAAAACGCTGTTTTTCGGAGGCTTTGACTGAATTTGTTTCACACTTTTTTTAAATTACGCCTAGATACAAGGCTAGATATAGTGCACAAGATACTAAGTTGTTCAAAACATCTAACGAAAAATGTTTAAAAACGCCATAATAAGTACAGAGGTTTTGTATGAAAAGTATGGCGAATTGAGTCCTCTTAAACAAAAAAATACGAAGATACCGTGTGTTGAAGTTCCGCGTGACGTCACGGTGTGGTACACTGTTTAGTAACAAGTGACGTCACGAGCCCCCACTCCCGAACTTAGTTGCGCTTTATCTTCGTCAATTGTTAGTGATTTGGTAAAGCAAAAAATACGTGTCCAATATTTTTTGATAATCTAACTGACGGACTAATTAGAATTATTATATTTTTACCTAGGCAACATCCCTATTTCGTAAATAAATGCGTCTCTTGGGTGCTAGCAGTGGCGTAGCGTGTTACCCCTAAAATAACTTTCTAACCCTTTTTAATCCTATAAGGCGATGAGTTTCAATAAAATACGAAACACGTATTACATCAATTATATCAAAGCATCAATACTCATGCAAAAATTGAAGTAGATTGGACCAAGGTATCAAGTTGTCCCATACAAACTTTTGATTTCGGAAAATCTTTTCTTATCGGATGCCTACGTCATACAAAGAACACACCCTCAAAGTTTCAGGTCGCTACGATCAGCGGTTTAGGCTGTGCGTTGATCCGTCAGTCAGCCATTCAGGACAAAGCATTTTATAAGATTACTACGACCTATGTAAACGCCTTCTGTGAAGTTTGTTAAAAAGGAAAGATCCAAATTACCTAGATCCTGAATACTCTGTGGCAAGTCAAAATGGAAGATGGTAACCAATGGTTCAACTCCTGACGCAATCAAGGTATCTATCAGGTTGTTGTAGTAGTTCTTGCCTTCTTCACTGATGTAGTTTGAGTAACCAGTGGGTAGAATACGAGCCCAGGATAGGGAGAATCTGAAATTCAACGAATAATAAGTACATTGTGATACATGTGTGCAAAGGTGGTCATTACAGACGAGGCGGTATTCATTAATTATTATTTATTCATATAAAGTAGGTACTAAAATATTAACATAATCTGCCAAACTGTGAGACAGTTTGTCGGCAGCAGTTCCCGTAGATATAATTTCATGTACAAACTTACACTGACTTATTATAGAAATCAGCGCGAGCCGCTGGCGAACGCGATAAAGAAGCCGAGAATAGAATAGAATAGAATAGAATGGCTTTTATTTGACAGCAGTAATATACATACACAAAGAAATAAAAAATACAGAAAAACAAAAAAAAAGTACATAAGTAAGCTCTTAAAATACAAAAAATAATAATAATAAAAGTGCTGTCAAATAGGATAACGACTCAGCATGAGTTGTGGCGTGTTACGTCACAACGCTGATTTTCAGCGGTACCCTAAATGAGGCGACTCCTGGACTTACATAAAATATAATAGTGGGAGATGACATAATTAACTATATTTATTTATCAAAAATGATTAAAAAACATCAAAACAATAAAAAATGCAGATAAATACAAGTTATACAATGGTTAAATAATAATAAATCAAAGAGATCATAAACTAAACAAAAATTAAATAAAAAACAATAAAAACATAATATTATAGAACTAAAAAAAAACAAAAACAGTTATTATATAAATGGTTATTTGCTATATACTTTTCTATATTTGTAATGATCAATGCATACGCGTGGTAAACGACGTTTTCCACACATTTGCGAGGGAAAAAACAGACATACTTACTAGATTTTTTGATATTCATCAACAGGAATACAATATCTGACGGCACAGGAGTGCCCCTCGCCAAGACGAGCCAAGCGAAGCGCAAGGGCACTACCTACCTTTTCTCGAAGCGCTTCGTCAGTTTTTTGAACCCTCATAACTTGGGTTTGGATTACACCAGATAAACAAAATTCTTGGGATATAATGTCAATAGTGAACTTATTAAACATATTAAGTTTCAATAATGTAGCTCTTATACTTTCGATTTTATTGATATCTAAAAAACGCCGATTTCGTCACTGACTCACTGATGATCATCAAAACTCTTACCGTCTTATTAATAAATAAGGTGTAAGTCAAGTATAGTTAAACCTAGGATTATAATATATCCGTCACTTTCTAATGTCATATAAACAAAAAGGGATGTTAGGCTATCTTAATACGTTATTACAAGACTGACTTACACCTTAGTTATTAATAAGGGGGTTAGAGTACTTCTTGGAGTCCAAGAAAGCTGAAATTTGGTATGTAAGTTTTTATTAGTACACAAACAATACAAAATTATAATATTGGAACTTTTACAAAAAAAAAAGTTGTCATAAGCAACTTACAAAAAGAAGTGAAATCCCACCAAAAACATTATCATGTAAAATGTTGCCAATACGAGACCATATGGCTCGCACTGTCAAAAGATCTCATGTAGAGCCAAGCTTATAACTCTACACGCCCTAACTCTACAAGCCCTAACTTCACAAATTCGACACACCGTATACAAAATATGTGGCTTGGCCGTTTCACTACTAGGTACAAGAACTATTGTGCTACAGAAAAGTAATTAACAGTGAATAAATTTTTCACCTTACGCCCATGTGAAGGTAGCGACACGGCCAAGCCACATATTTTGTATACGGTGTGTCGAGTTTGTGATGTTAGGGCTTGTAGAGAGCATGGAGTTATAAGCTTGGCTCTACGATAACTTTTTGACAGTGCGAGCCGTATGTTCTCGTATTGGCAACATTTTACATGAAAATGTTTTCGATGGGATAAAGTTATTTGGCTGCGGTATTCTATATATTGGAAGTTTTTCCCCAGTCGAGCTGCTCTTTCAGCGAATAAACGCTCGAATCTCTGTCTTACCTGTAAAAATGTACCCCAAGTTCTGAAACCATTTCCACGTCTCTCTTCCACTGGTGATAGGAATCACAAGCCACATCACCGTTGCTGCCGTCAGCTATAGCTTCGGGCTTCATGTGAGTGAATCTGTCCCATATAGTCTCACCTCTGTCTGTAAAATATCAAGAATAATAATGCAAACCCCATAAAGAAATAATAGTATGCCAAGAACCTTGATATTAAAAGGGCTAAAACAGATTTTCTTTTTTACCACCGTAAAGGTACAAGTTCGTAGCAGGCAGCAGCAGCAGACGTGTCGCCCAACACTACTTCTTTCTCTTTCGTTTCTATGTATCAGGTAGTATGGTGGCGACGCGGCGACATATCACTAGGTACTGAAGGTATTAAATAGAGAAATCTGCCCCCCTAGACAAGATGGTTGTCGACAATCGTAATCGTTAGTAAACGATCAACCTTTGTATGGGATTGATATAAGTGATTGTTAAAAATCACGTGATATTTCGATTTGAAATGTCAATCCCATACAAAGGTTGATCGTAAGTTTTTCTTTATAACTCGATACAAGTTATCCGTCAAGATAGCAGACCTTCAAAATGGCATCTCATGCGACCAACCAAAGGGCTGTGGCCAAAGGGTGTGAAGAGATTTCTGCAGGGTCGGCAACGCGCGAGTGATATCCCTGGTGTTGCAAGCGTCCATAGGCTACGGTAACTGCTTACCATCAGGCGGGCCGTATGCTTGTTTGCCACCTTATTGGTATAAACAAACCTACATACCAAATTTTATTCACTTTACTTATCCAATTAAACTGCGTCGAGCTCAATATACCATAATTATTTATAATTCAATACGCAAATAATGCTTGCCAAATTTGTATTTTACCAGATAATTAGATATAAGTCACTATTCAGGTAATGTTTATATACATATATAAGGTCCTAATAAATTAGTGAATTTCCTCTTGAGGGATGAATGTATAGGTCATTAGTAATCAAAAAATAATATTAAGTATATCATATCATAGAGATTCTCCATAGAATTCAAAGGATTTTTTTTTTCCTTGGATTATTTTTCAATTTTTTTTCTATTACTGTTGACCTGTACATTCATCCCTCGAGAGGAAATTCACTAATTTATTAGGACCTTATACAGGTTGTTGTTTTGGTCAGCGACGAGCGACCAAAACAACAACCTGTATAAGGTCAGAGTCGATAATACAACTGATACTAGTGCTAAAAAAATTAAAAAAAATAGTTTATTTTGTATAATAATAAAAAAAATATATATTATTTTGAAAATCATGTAATAAGCTAAAATATAGACGTAATACTCAACGGGAGTGCGAGGGAGTAAAGGGGTGGGGCAATGGCGGCTTGCGCCTAGCTCTAGTCAGTGCACGTGGCTAGTGACCATACTGGTCGCTTGTCGCTGACCAAAAAAACATGTATATACTTAATATAGGTGTATATACTTAATATACTTGTTATAGGTGGGCAAAATTATTTAAAAAATATGCTGCGGGTATCGTCAACAATCACGATAAGTGAGGCCGAATATCGTAAGTACACATGAGAAAGGAAGTAGAAGGTACCGGTTCTTACGCCACATTTTCAACTTTGTTTTTACTGTGTATAGGCCTGTTTTTGACCGCAATCTCACCATATAAAGTCATGATGTGGCCGAAAGTGGTAAGCACACAAGGCCTAGAAGGAACTGGCTCTCAAGTGCAGCTGTCGGAGCACACCGATAGGTGCTTGGCGACAAATTTTCAACGTAAGGGTGGTAGCCACCCAGGTGAGTGTTTTTTTTTTTTTTTTTTTTTACTTTTTATAAGCCTGTGTTTGACCGCAATCTCACCATGGTAAGTGATGATGCGGCCGAAGGTGGTAAGCACACAAAGCCTAGAAGGAACTGGCTCTCAAGTGCAGCTGTTGGAACACACCGAAAGGTGCTTGGCGACAGATTTTCAACTTGAGGGTGGTAGCCAGCCAGGCGGGTACTACAAAGTACCCTACCACCGTGCTATGGTTTCCTCACGATGTTTTCCTTCACCGAAAGCTCAAGCTCGGTATCCAACAGAGGATCCAAGCTTTTGTTGATTCGAACTCATGATTACTCATCATTCTTCATTCTTTCAATGCGGGTTCATAAAAATGAACTCCAGAAACAGTTTTTAATCATTGCAATCACAACTATACTATGACAGCCGAATACCTAACTTGGTTAGGTCTCAGCTTGTTTGAAAAGAGTAATTGCTGGGTTTATTGCCGGCTCTTCTCAGCAAATGCAACCTTCCGAACCGTTATTGGAGTATTAGAGTCAGACTTTTCATAAGTCCCTGCGAAGGTTTATTTGAATAAATGATTTTGATTTTTTTTTTATGTTCCTGCGGCAAAGCCAGATCTCATTGGGAAGGGGAGTAGGGTCAGTAACGCGTGAGTTATGCCTCGTATGTTACAGTGTCCATATGGCTACGGTAACTGCTTACCATCAGGCAGGCCATACCTTGTGCATGTTTACCGATTACGTAGTACCTACCTATAAAATTAAAAATAAGTTCTTAAAAAATTAATATTTAATAAAAGCTTTTTTGAGTGACTGTACTTGCATTATCATCCAATACACTAATGTATAAATAAATAAATATAAATATCCTACGACATCCTGGGACATTCCTCACACACGGTCATCTGATCCCAAACTAAGCAGAGCTTGTACTATGGAAACCAGATAACTGATATAATACATATAGTATACTACTTTTTGTTTGTAAATACATACTTAATATACATAATTACACCCAGACTCAGGACATACAGACATGTTCATGCACACAAATGCCTGTCCTGTGTGGAAATCGAACGCACGACCTGCGGCGCAAATATATACCATTATCAAGTCAATCCGACCACTGGAAGTGGGTGAAATTCGACTTGCAAGATTCCACCCGAACAAACATACATACATTGCAAGTTAAATAAAAGCTTGTAAAAATACCTATGTGGTACTAACCTCTGGCATCCCAGTTGCCTTCAATTTGATACGCAGCTGTGCTCACTCCGAACTTAAATCCATCAGGAAATGTCAGGTTCCGGAGACTACACGCCGCATTTATTATGGCGCTGTTAACAAAAAAACATAATAAGAAACGAGGGGATAAAGACTCTTGCACATTGCACATTTTATGCATCGTCACACATTGGAACTTGGAACTAAAATGCTCTCGTACTGTGCGGTTTCAAGGAAGATTCCTTCCGCGTTCGCTCAGGTTGAGGAATGAGCTCTCCAACGTCGTTTTCCAGCATGGCCTTCATCGAAAAGGGTGTGAAGAGATTTTTGCGAGGTCGGCAACGATTGATACATGGCGTGCTCATTTATTGAAACTTTTAAGTGTACCATCCTTATACATATTCGAATGTTGTAGGTTTAAAAAAAACACACTCTCATCTATTCAAAAAATACGGTGACATAAAACCTAATACTCGATTCCATGAGAAATTAATCCTCCCAAAAATAAAAACCCATTTGTACCACAGGAACTGCTATCCCATGGCCATATATAATAAATTACCAGAGTCTTATAAAAGCCTGACAATAATTCAATTTAAGGCCAAATTATTTAAGTGGCTTACTGAGAGATGTTTTTACACCCTAGACGAATATCTTAAATATGACAAAACTTGGTAAATAATTATATAATTTGGACATCTCATTTAATTTAATTTGATTATTATTTATTATATTGTATTACATTAATTATTAGATTCAATTTAAATTTAATTTTGCATGCTATTCTGTAGCGAAATGTGTAGACCTTATTTTAAGATAACACCTCAATGTTACGACATTTCTGGCGAAATAAACAATTTCAATTTCAATAACTCTACGACTACAAACTCTATGTCTCACTAAGTATAAAATATTAACTTTGAACACACCTTAACACAACCAACTCACACCAATGCATGGTTTTAACTGATACCACAAGATTTTACTAAAATATTATAAACTGGGATTCGACTACACTTATGTGTCGAAATGGATAGGCACAGAAGGACCGCGCTGTAGGAACGCATGCTCACACATTTATGGCCGCCTGTGTAGACTCACGCACACACATCCTCCGTACTCCGAAGAACTTAGCCCCAATCGAATACCATGTCTTAGCCAAGTGCGAGTCGGACTGGCGCACCGAGGTTCCGTTCAAACTTATAAAAAAAAGTAAAGTAATTTAGGAAGATTATTGTTATAAGATGCGGTGCAGTGCGGCCCGCCATAATGTGTGCGAGCCGCGAGCGTTTAGAATATTTAGGTACTTTGAGTTATTTCTTGTTATCATCAGTGACTTTTTTGTTACAATTGGCCGCCCCTAATATCTGGCCGCCCTAGGCCCGAGCCTTCTAGGGCTTTAGGGCAAATCCACCATTGGATACGGTGTAAAATACATCTCCGACTCTGGAGCTTTAATTTTTTATGGCGATGATATCTCAGTGGTAGTGACGTCGGATACCGAGACGAAGGTCCCGGGTTCGAATCTTACAATGAGCTTGAGCTTTCAGTGAAGGAAAACATCGTGAGGAAAACATAGCACGGTGGTAGGGTACTTTGTAGTACCCATCTGGCTGGCTACCACCCTCAAGTCTATCGCCAAGCACGTATCGGTGTGTTCCGACGGTTGCACTTGAGAGCCAGTTCCTTATAGGCTTTGTGTGCTTACCACATTCGGCCACATCATCCCTTACCATGGTGAGATTGTGGTCAAAACACAGGCCTTTACATAGAAAAAAAATGGACCGGTCCTTCTGGTTATTTGTAGAAGTGCAGAAAAATTCGAGGCAAAGAACGGACGACCAGTAAAAATGTGATTGAAGGTTTCACGTCAGAGAAACATTTTCAATGATTGCACTTATCTTCATTGATTTTTACTGGTAACTGATTGACGGCCAGTCACGCGCCTCGAGTAGATTTTTATGCTTCTTTCTCTGTCATACTTATGGGAAAGTTCTAGTAAATTTTATGAGAGGTAGCGCATTTTTTTTTATGTTATATGGGCTTGCGTTTGACCTGCGACTGACTACAGGAGGAGTTATGATGTAGTACGCTTAACCAGAAAAAGCCTATTCACTCTGGCCTTGAATACATCTAGGTTATAGGTGTCGGGAAACACAGACCCCGGAAGAGAGTTCCACTCCTTTGCTGTTCGTATAAGAAACGATGAAGCGAAGCGTTGTGTTCGCATAGCGTTTTTGGGTCACAATTTTTGTAAAGTTACACTTGTGACCAATAAAA
Source organism: Polyploca ridens (assembly GCA_951394255.1). Lineage (NCBI taxonomy): Eukaryota > Metazoa > Arthropoda > Insecta > Lepidoptera > Drepanidae > Polyploca > Polyploca ridens. The sequence continues at coordinate 10,976,148 of OX596265.1, read as the reverse complement.
AAGGCTCACGTGTCTTACTATACTCTATATTCTTCTATGTTTTTATGCTTTTGTATTTAACTTTGTAAAACAACTGCTGCGATATGGGGTTCTTCAAAAGGGGCGTAAAAGAGCTCTTCAAGGTCGGCAACACATCGGCAATCCCCTGGTATTGCAAATGTCCATAGGTGGCTGTGACCACTTACCATCAGGTGGACCGTCTGCCTGTTTGTCAACCTATTGACATAAAAAAAAACAATGACATATCCTACCTACTTTCGAAAAAATTGCCAATACAGTCAGGTTGTCCAAAAAATATGTAAAAAATGTAACTTTGCTGAGTTTCTTGCCTGTTCTTCTCAGTTGAAGGCCGACTTACGAACTGGTGGTAACTTCACCACAACTGGTGGTTAGCTTTGACCTTCATAAGTGCCCTACTAGGGCCTACATTGAATAAATGGACTTTAATCTCCGGGTATGATAGGAACAAATTAAATTGTTAAACTATGATACTACTTTTGTATGGTCTGTAAAAGTGGATTTTTTGATAACAGTAAACAAACAAGGAAACGGCTCGTTTTATTGCTCGCCAGTGTATTACCGCGGAGATTAGTTCACTAAACCGATCCCAGTATCTAACCAAATCTTGGTAAATAAAGTAAAATTCTAGCTTTTTTTTTTAGATGGTAGGTATACAAGCATACGGCCCGCCTGATGGTAAGTGGTTACCGTAGCCATATAGACGCTTGCAACACACGAAGCATCCCTCACGCGTTACCGACCTTTCCCCCCTCCCCTATGAGTTCTGGCGATCTTACTCAAGCGCAGGAACACAACATAAAGTTATTTGGCTGCGGTAATCTGTAAGGTGGAGGTACTTCCCCAGTCGAGCTGCTCTTTTACACGTAGGTTACAGTAGTACCCAACTGATATGGCTTACCGATGTACCTGCACAGAAGATACATTTTCAAAGCGCGGGAAACGCTATTGGTCGGCAGCTGCCGCCATGTAAGCGCGCGCCGTGCGGAGAGGCGTGACTTGCGAGTGAGCCGGAACTAACAGCTGCAGTGTATTATGAACCTTATAGAAGTGATCTATGGTTGATTATAAGTTTTAAGCATTATTTCGTTAAATCTTCGGGGCCATACTTTCTTTTATGTGCGAACGAAGATTCACGACGCGCCTTATTAGTTGGATAATACAGTACGCTTGTAGGTATACAGCCTAGATCTATTCCATGATTATACATTTTCCAGAGGGTAGCTAACTTAGTTAGCTAACCAAGCAAATGCTTGTTCTAAAACCGGGTCATATTATATTCGCCAGAAAATACATTTAAAAATGAAAACTGTTTTACAAAAAACTTAAACCGTCTTCAAAGTAAACTAAAAAGTAATCAAATCCTGATCTGATGACAACGGGACCAAACGGGAAGTTCCAAAAGAAAAAGAATTTTCGAAATCGGTTAATAAATGACGGAGTTAATGGAGTTATGAGGTCACAAACATAAAAAAACATACATGCGAATTGAGAACATCCTCCTTTTGAGAAGTTGGTTAAATAACTAAAATTTTAATACTTTCAATAATTATAACGATGAAAACTGTTTTACAAAGAACATAAACCGACTTCAAAGTAGACTAAAACGAAATTAAATCCTGATCTCATGACAATGGGACCAAACGGGAAGTGTACCCTTCCAAATAAAAAAGAATCGGTTAATAAATGACGGGAGTTATGAGGTATTAACAAACAAAAAGAAAATCCTCCTTTTTTGATGTCGGTTAAAAAGGTATTAGATCACCATTTTTCCATTTTTTTCTATTATATTCTAGTAAATAAATATCCTGGGACATTCTTCACACACGGTCATCTGATCCCAAACTAAGCAGAGCTTGTGCTATGGAAACCAGATATAATAGGTACATATTTATACTACTTTTTGTTTGTAAATACATGACACCCAGACTCAGGACATACAGATATGTTCATGCACACAAATGTATGTCCTGTGTGGGAATCGATTCCACGACCTCCGGCGCGATAGGTAGAATCTTAACCAACTGCGCGTTCGCCAACTGGCTCGTATTACATTGGCTGTTTGAACCGCATAAAACATGACCTTACATAATAATTTTTGTAACTACCTACCTACCTAATTATAATTTCGACGGAACAATGAATTTTTAACTATTTCTATAAATAATATTCGGTCACACATTACTTATCACAATAAAAACGGTCAAGAGCGAGTTGGCTCGCACAAGTATGTTTCCGTAAGTACTTACTAAAACAAAATAATTTTCCGTAAGTACTTACTAAAACAAAATAAGTTTCCGTAAGTACTTACTAAAACAAAATAATTTTCCGTAAGTACTTACTAAAACAAAATAAGTTTCCGTAAGTACTTACTAAAACAAAATAATTTTCCGTAAGTACTTACTAAAACAAAATAAGTTTCCGTAAGTACTTACTAAAACAAAATAATTTTCCGTTAGTACTTACTAAAACAAAATAAGTTTCCGTAAGTACTTACTAAAACAAAATAATTTTCCGTAAGTACCTACTTACTAAAACAAAAGTTTTCGTAAAGTAAGCCAAAAAATACTGTTGTGTGCCAAAACATACATTATGTGCCTGTGAGGGCAAAAATGACTCGCTTTCAAAAACAGACCAAATAAAAGTACAATAGCACCATCAGGCAAGTGCAGGGGAAGCAGGCGAGGGTGTCGCATTCCACACGGGTCTCAACTTATCGCGCACGGGTAGTACCTTCGTCTCTTTGCATTGTCATTGTTATATATCTCAAATCTTTCCACGGAGTTTGACGTATGTTTGACGTCAATATAATGCTGATTAAACCATTAAACCGAAGATTAACATTATAAGCTATTTTTGGCGTGTTTCTAATTAAGATCTAGAAACAATGTCGTATTTTTTGTTTTTGTATGCAATTTTAATTATATGACGCTTTTGTTTATCTGATGTTTTTATCAGGTACCTATTTTTATAGAATAGAAGGCAAAAAACGGCCAAATGCAAGTAGGTATGTCTCGCACACGAAGTGTTCCATTTTTTTTATATGTTGGCGTCACACGGCTTGTGTATTTTGCCATTTTCCAGTTATAAGTTCTAGTCACAATAAATCACTTTCACATAGTCCTCAGTCAGTCATCGTCCATAAAAGTCATGTTTTAGTACAATGGTGGTTGTACTAAAACTTTTCACGGACTTCTTGAGACAACTTGTAAAGTCCCGATACACATAATTCATTTCATTTCACTTCACTGGTGCACATGGATTGATCTTTATTGGATAAAATACCACCGATAATATGCAATAAAACTCAAAATACACGAATTGATGAAAATAAAAATGAAAATGCAACGTCACTCTGCAAGTTCCCGCCAAAAAGTCCCGCATGATGAAACACTGTATTCTCCAGTAAGAAAAAAAGCGTTCCGAATTGTTGACAGTTCTCAGCTGTCATAAACGTGATATCTAACTCAGTACGCAAATTATCGCTGTGAGCAATTATCCAATTCGGAATGTACCCTTAGTCATTCCAAGTAGTAGTAGTTTATTCATCCATAAAAGGATAGGCAAGGGTTATTTTTCAACCATACAGCCATTTCATACGTGTAATTTTATATAATATCATTTTCATTTTAGTACAATGGTGGTCATTGTACTAAAACTTTACACGGACTTTTTGAGTCAACTTGTAAAGTCACGATCTTATCTTATCTTATCTTATGGAGGGGCCGAGAAATAGCTCGGACACTTCGACCCATTGGGATCTATTGTGGTCCCCTAGATAACTTACTCATCCCCAATCTCCTAGTCTCGTTGAAAACTCTTTTCATGAGTTTTACAACGAGGCTAGGAGATATGAGCCTATAGTCTTCTGGTTTTGGATATCCGATCCCTAGGAGACTCATTCGCTTACCAGCCAGTGCATCGCATGTGCACAGAAGGTGCTCCATGCGTTCCGTATGTTCCCCACACAACCTGCACATGGGTGTCGCGGTTAGACCCATCTTCATGAGCATGTCGTTGGTTCCAAAGTGCCCAGTAAAGGCCCCAAGCAGGTAGCGGATTTGCCCCCTGCTCATATTCCAAATGCTTTCCCGGGCCTTGAAATTAGGGCCTAGGAATTTCTTGGAGTGTTGTAGACCGGCATTAGACAGCCAGTGTGTTCGTTGTCTTTGATCTGCAAACTCCCTAAATGTGGCTTTTACGAGACACGTCGATATGCCTACACATGGTTCTGGACCCACAAAGTCATTTGCTGAGCCCTCTCTTGCCAGTTCATCTGCCACTTCGTTACCATGGATTCCTTTGTGCCCAGGGACCCACATCAGTCTTACCCTGTTATGCTTCCCAAGCCTGTTTAGGGTTTGGACAGCATCCAGAATAAGTCTGGAGTCCACTTTGTAGGATGCCATGGCTTTGACTGCAGCCTGACTGTCACTGAGAATATAGATGGATTTACCTTTGGTACCTCTATCTATATTCTCCTGAGCACAGGTTATTATGGCGTATGTTTCTGCTTGGAATACAGTTGCCATCTTCCCTAAGCTTTTGCTACATTTGTAACCTTTTTCGTATATTCCCGCTCCTGTACCTGATTCCATTTTGGATCCATCAGTGTACCAAACCAGACTTTCCGGTTCTGGTGGATCGAGTCCCTCCGTCCAGTCCTCTATTGTAGGGATTTGGACCTTGAAAGACCTTTCAAACACAAATGTAGTTTGCATTTTGTCGGATATCATGCTTGTTACCCGATCCAGGCCTTCGTTTTCATCGAATTTTGTGTGGTTAGTCTTTGGCTTGGAAGCATCCCATAGTCCAGCAACAGCAAGCCGATGTAATGCCTTCCTTGCCTCCAATTCAACCATCATATGCAGAGGAGGGATATTGAGGTATCTCTCAATCGCTGCCGTAGGTGTTGTCCTGAAAGCACCCGTGATTCCAAGACACACTGTTCTTTGTAACCTTGTGAGTGACGCTTTGCACGAGGCAAGCTTTGTTCTTGGCCACCACACTATGCTGCCGTATGTGATAATAGGTATTATCATTGTCCGGTACAGCCATCGTAACACTTTGGGCTTTAGCCCCCAAGTTTTACCGTACGTGGAACGACACATGCCGAACACTCGTAGGGCCTTTGTCGTAATATTTTCCACATGAGTTTTCCACCTGAGTTCTTTATCGAGCGTTACACCCAGATATTTAACTTCGGTGGACCAGGGCAGCTTTATTCCATTGAGGGAGGGCTCTCCTAGGTTTCCTAGTTGTCTCTTCCTCGTAAATGGAATAATGACTGCTTTGCTTGGGTTGATAGAGAGGTGGTTCTTTGTACACCATTCCTCTGTCATCCTCAATGCCTGTTGTAACAGTCCAGAGACTATGTTCGGGAATTTACCATTAACCATTATAGCTATATCATCTGCATAGCCTACTGTGTAGAATGGTCCGGTATTGAGTTTGGTGAGTAGCGAGTCTACTACCAAGCACCACAATAATGGTGACAGCACTCCGCCTTGAAAGAAAGAAAGAAAGAAAGAAAGAAAAAATATTTATTGACCCACAAGGATAAGGTACACATATTTATAAAGTGAGAGTAACATATTCTATGAACATAATCTGCGTACACACACACATGAAGAAAATACATTACATTAATTTGTTGTATGGGGTCAAAAGGTCCCTACCTCAGCATAAAGCTGCACTGCTCATAAAGCAGTACAACGCTGGTATTCTGGCAGAGCCTTAGAGAGACGACACAAACATAAATAAGATAAGAGAAAAACATTAATATTATGAATCTAAGTGGGTATGTAACTTGAAAATAACAGTATTGTGAATAACCTACTTAACTTGATAAAAACAAATAATATATATATATATAACATAAATGATAATTTTATGTTCAATAAAACAATACAGCAAGTTCAACAAAATAATCCAGTAAAATAATAATGTACCTAGTAAATTCAATAGAATAAAAATAGTGGAAATTTTAAAGGAGTGAAACAAAATAGTGTTGTGATTGGAAAATGAACAGCCTCTATCATGCTCAGCATTGAGAATTACAGTGGCAACTTTTTTTTTTTTTTTTACGAAGTACCTACCTTCTAGCAAATTAAATATTATTTGATTTTTGCAAGCCGAGAAGTTGTTTCTTCAGTGTTTTTCTAAAGGATTGAACAGTTTTTATAACACGGAATGGTGGAGGAAGGTCGTTCCAGCATCGAGTGGCGGCAAATCTGAAAGAACCACGAAATGCCATAGAACGATGGCTTGGCGTGACTAAAACAAAAGAACATGCCCTACGATGGAACCTGTGAGCTTGCGCCCACACTAGCTTATCAAAAAGGTACTTTGGAGATTTTTGATTAATGACACCGAAAAGAAGCACTGAAAGATGCAAATTTCTACGAGCTGTCATCTTTAGAAGGTTTGAAGAATTTAGAAATGGAGTGATGTGTGATCTTGGAGGGACATTAAAACAAAAACGTCCACAGGCATTTTGAACACGCTGGATCAACTTCTCTGTCCTTCCAAGTAAACAAGGGCCGTAAACTGTGTCGCAGTAATTAAGTCTAGATAGTACCAAGGATTCACAAAGCATGACTCTGACCTCCTCACTTAGGTATGGACGGATCTTATATAATAACCTTAAGCGGTAAAAGCAGTTGTGAACACTCTTAGCTACATGTTTTTCAAAGCGAAGATGGCTATCTATAGTTAGTCCAAGATTTTTAGCTTCCGTGACACATTCAACCGTCTCTCCGTCCACTATTATGTTAACTGACGAGGATTTATGAGGGTCGGTATCAGATATAATATTACGGATATTATTCCTGGAACCCACCATCATAAATTTCGACTTCTTGGGATTAATTACTAATGAATTTGCTTTTGACCAGTCCGATATGCGTTCTAAATCAGAGTTAACCTTATTTATAGCATACCGAACCGGAAGGAGGAAATGAGAAGTACAGCTGCAGATCGTCGGCATATTGGTGGTGTTTACAATATGAAATGTCTTTGCTTATATCAGCACTATAAAGCACGAAAAGAATGGGCCCCAGGATTGATCCCTGAGGAACACCCCGAGGGACAGGCTGGAGGGAAGATTTCGATGTAGACCCATTTGGCATTGTCAATTCTACAAACTGCTGCCTGTGGTCAAGGTAACTGTGAAACCAATTAATAGCTCTGGTGTCAAATCCATAGAAGGCAAGCTTAGCTAACAGCAGTGATATATTTAATGCGTCGAAAGCGCGTGAAAAATCAAGCAATACCAGCAAACTGACCATCCCATTATCTTGAGCCTCAAGCATATTGCCAACAACATCGAGGAGGGCAGTCGCTGTGCTATGGCCCTTACGGAAACCTGATTGAAATGGAGGAAGGATCTTATTCACTTCCAAGTACCTAGTGAGCTGCATGCATGCCACCTTCTCTAATATTTTAGAGATACAGGGAAGGATGCTGATGGGTCTCAAATCCTGGATTGTAGAAGGGTTGTTAATTTTTGGTATAGGCTTTACAACAGCAACCTTCCAAAATCCGGAAAAACTCCTTTAGTAATAGAGCTGTTTACAATTGTGGTGATTGTATCTAGGGATTGAGGAAGTGTCATCAGCAGCATGTCTAATGAAATACCATCAATGCCCTGTGCATTGGATTTAAGCCCACGAATAATTGCCAACACTACTTCCTTGGTTACTGGTATCAAAGAAAAAGTCGCAGAATCAAACCTGTGATGCTCATAGAATGTCAACTGCGATATGGTCACAGTATCTCCACCAGGCACATTAAGGAAATGAGAATTTACAAGGTCAGGATCATCAAATTGAGATGGAAGTTCTATAGCCTGCTTCTTACAGGGTAATATTGTGTTTTTTAAATTTTTCCACAGTCTTTTGGAATCTTTAATGTGATTGTTAATGTGTTGAGTGAAATATGATTTTTTTCACTCTCTATGGCTGTGATAACAATACGCTTCATGTCTTTGTAACATTTTTTTAAGGCCATTGTTTGAAGAAGTTTATGTTTTCTGTGGTAGTCATCGCGTATGTGAATCATTGCTTTAATGGTATCAGTGATCCATGGGTGAGGAGGGTCTTTAAATTTTGTAGTTTTGAGTGGTGCATGTAGATTAAAGAGGGTCTGCAGAAAGTGAGTAAATGTAGTTACTTGGCTATTAATGTCAGTATCAGTGTTAAAATAGTCCCAGGGAATAATATCCAGGTCATTATGAAAATGGTCCAACTGGATACTTTTAAGCGGTCGGTAAGTGATCAGGCGGGGAAGAGATTTAACTTTCTTAATATTGAGTTCAACTAAAACCATTGCATGAGCTCCCAGATCAGGGGTGTACTTAACTGTAACTTTTCGTACATAAGCATCAGTACAAACAATATCAGTTAAAGTTTGGCTATTCTCAGTATAATGTGTGGGCTCTGAAATAACTTGTTTTAGACTAAAGCACTCTAGAAATTCATTAAACAACTTAGCCTTATTACTACTAGGCTTGAGAAGATCTATATTAAGGTCACCAAGTAAGATTAACTTGTCACACTTCGCAAAAGATACAACCGAATCCGTTATCGCGTCCAAAAATACGTTAACATCCTGCCATGGTGGCCTATAAGCAGTCCCGATGATGAGTTCTACACCATTAATACTCATTCGTAGCCACATCTGTTCTACTGAGGTTGGCGGATGTGGGCATATACGTGCTGAGATACCTTTTCGTATATAAAAACCCAATCCACCACCTCGGCCTCCACGCACCGTGTTTGATCTCGGAACATGTCGGAAACGAAACCCACCTACACTCGGGGCCTTCTCATCCTCCCCTGCTCTCAGCCAGGTTTCATTGATGGCCAGTATATCCGGCATCAAATCCTCCATGGCCACAATAAACTCTTCATGCCCTGTGTTAAGCGACCCCGCATTAAAAAGCCCAACTTTAAGGTGGCGCGTTTCAATCATTGTTATAAAAAACAAACAAACACCAAATGTTGCAACCAAAAACAATAAACCCTGCATATTGCTGTATAGTTTTAAAACGTTAATCTGACTTGTATTAGTGGCAGTTTTAAAAACATATAATAGTGTAGATATCTGATAGTATATAAAAACATTGACTGGTTTAAAAAATATAAATTCAAGAGTACAAGCTACTAACGACATATTATAATAATTATTAAAACAATATAATTGGTTTAAAATAGATATGGAATAATTAAAATTGCCATAAAAAGAGTAAATTTCCCCCATACAACATACACGAGAATGAAAAGCCCAAAGAAGATATAACATAAACATAACAGAAATACAAAATAGCATACAAAAGGAACATAATCATATATCTACTGAACACTTAACATTATAAGACGTCTTCAAACCGATTCCAGTCCAAAAACCCGTTGACAGTCAGCGTCCGAGTGAATTTGGTGCGCTGCCTTGCCATCAGCCTGTCGCACGAAGATGCGGCCTCGCCTTGTCCACGAATACCGCCATTGAAGCTTACGGCACTCTTCGCGGACACGATAGAACAGCTGACGATTGGCACGGGTTAGCCTCTCGTTTAGGAAGATGCGGCCACGGGGCGTGGTATTGGCGCTACCGGCATCGGCGGTGGTAAGGGCACGGCGCACTCGAGCAGCGCGCAGCAGCTCGTCACGCAGTGATCGGCGCGCCAGTCGCACTACAACGCGGCGAGAGCGTGCTCCCCCTGAACCCTCGTTTGAGTCACGGTCTGGTGCTGGAGGGGCTCCCACTCGCTCCGCGTACACAATGTCCCGATTATCCAATGAGACGCCTAGTCTGGTCGCCAGTACTGTAATGGCGTGCACTATATTCTCGCCCTTCTCCTCGGGGAGGTGTCCTATCTCAAGATCCGATAGGAGGGCCTCCTGGTCCCGGTCCCCGAGCTCCTGCTTGAGCTGTGCCACCGTGCGCTCAAGCTCTGTGACCACAGCTGAGGGGGGTGGGGGCTCAGAATCGCGTCGCTCCAGTTCCACCAGCCTCTGTTCCATGGTCTCCAAACGCGTATTGACACCGGTGATGAGTACGCGGTGTTCTGCCATCTCTCGCCGGAAGGCGTGCATCTCAGCCACGTATTCGGCGAGTTCTCGGCGCAGCAGGGAGATACCCTCGGCCGCAGCGGCGGCATTAGCGGCCACGACATCAAAGGTTGCCTCATGCTGCGTCGGGCTCTCTTGACCCTCCTGTCGACTGCCAGCCTTGTCCTCATCACCAGATTCCTCGCTGTGAAGTGCTTTTACTGGCGTCTCAGCGTTATCACCTTTCGGCTTTTTCGGCTTGCAATTGGGGCAGGTCCATGAAGCCCCGATCCGTGAGGCGTCACTCAGCCCGACACAGGCTCGATGAAAGATCCCTACACATTTGCTACACCTAACAATTTCTCCCTTGCCGGGTGCGAACCTTCCGCAGGCCGTACACTGAACCATTTTATGACTCACGAGAAAATTATAAAATTGGTTAAATAAAGCGTTATTCCGGGGGCTACCGCTAGATGGCGCTAAAGTCGTTTAGATGGTGCTGTAATCTATATTATCTGTACTCAATTATACAAAAAATTGCGGGTGAAGTACAAATAAATAATTCGATTACTGTCACAAACACACCAAGATTTACTGCAATTAAGTAAATTAAATGCAATATCACTGCACACTTTAAGTGTATAACACTATAAATTAGTTATTATGTTGGCACTGTGACACAGGAACGTATTTTAGAGGTAAATTTGAACTGTTATTATTTTATAAGACAAAAAATACGATAGTGATCTTAAGCAAACGACAGCCGTATCGTCACTCAACCGTAGGACAACCTCTTGTTGTTTTTGCGCTAAGTCTGTCTCCCATCAGCTCCGATCTAACTATCCTGCTTCTCAGCATATAGTCAACCCAGTTGCACATGGTATCATTGATGCCATGTTCCTTTGCAGCAATGCGTATGGATTCAAATGTTGTCTTGTCGAAGGCTCCCTCTATGTCGAGGAAAGCCCCGACGCAGATCTCTTGTCCCTCTAGCGCAGCCTCGGCTCGACTCGCAACATAGTGCAATGCCGTTTCCGTAGATTTGCCAGGGCTGTAGGCGCACTGTAGTTTATTTAGAGGGAATACTTTAAGTGGTCCCTCTCTTAGGTACCTGTCTACCAGTTTCTCCAGAGCTTTTAAGAGAAAAGATGATAGACTGATGGGCCTGTAAGCTTTAGCTTCTTCGTAAGTCGGTCTACCCACCTTCGGTATAAAGGTGACTTTGACCTCCCTCCATGCCTTGGGTACGTACCCAAAGGCTATGCAGGCTCTGTAGAGCTTGCTCAAATGGGGTATCAAAATAGATGCCCCTTCTTGCAAAAGTATTGGGTAGATGCCATCTGGGCCCGGGGATTTGAGAGGCTGGAAGCCCGTTATGGCAAGCTTCAGTTTATTTTCATCTACCACTTTCTTTGCCGTGAGCCAGTTATCTTTGGACGTGTGCCTTGTGAGCTCGTCATTTGTGACTGGTTCCTCTTCATCGCTATCGCGCAGTATACATTCCGGGAAGTGAGTCCTGAACATCACGCCCAGAGTGTCCTGTCCAGTTTCCGTGACATGCCCATTTTCATCCTTTACAGATGATAGTGGGTTTGTCTTAGCCATGGGCATTGCTTTGCACAACCTCATTCCACTCGGCAGAGCTTCGATGGAGGTGCAATGCTGCCGCCAATTGGTTCTTTTGGCCTTGCGTACCGCCGTGCTATACCTCGTCAGCATGCTAGAATAGCCAGAGAAATCTTCCCTGGCTTTTGCATCATTGAAGGCCTGTCGTGTCTCCTGACGTATTTTAGATAGTTCAGGAGTCCACCATGGTACCTTTTTCTCTGGGCAATTATCTATCCAAGCACCGATGATGCCCGCCTTGATTCTGTCCGCTTCAAATTCTATGTCTAGTATGGAATTAAGCTTACCTTTAGGGCTCCCTAGATTTACTTTAAGGTCCCTCCTGTACGAGTCCCAATTTGTGTGCCTTGGGTTTCTCCTTCGTCTAGTTTCGGCTTCTTCTGCCGTCCTAAACCTAAAGCATATATAATTATGGTCAGACAGAGAGATTTCGTCCGATACATGCCAATTTTCAATATGAGCACTGGCCCTGTTTGAAGCCAGTGTCAGGTCAATAACTTCAGTTCTCGCAGAGGTCCTGAAGGTAGGTTTATTGCCTGCGTTAAGGATTTGTAAAGAAGAGCTTACCACAAAGTCCAACAAATCCTCCCCTCGTTTGTTGACATCTGAGCTGCCCCAAACGACGTGGTGTGCATTCGCATCGCAGCCAAGTATCAGGTCAAGGTTTTCTTGGGTGCCGTAGTCAACCAGTCTTCTGATTAGTGGTGTTACTGGTTCCTTTTGTTCATATGGGAGATAGGCAGAGGCAAGGATAATTTTCCTTTTCTCTGTTCCCATCCCCACTTGGATCAGAGTTGTTGTGAGATCCCTGTAACAGAAAGTACGTAAGGGCATTGCCTCTATACCGCCCCTGATATAGATGCAAGTCCTCGCGTCATTAGTTGGACAGTCATAGAGCAGCATGCCCCCTGTCCCACCTAAGCCTTTTATAGTCCCTTTATACAAATATGGTTCCTGTATCAAGGCAATGTCGTATGTGTTAAGCTTCAATTGCCGAGCCAGAAGGGCAGTAGCGGCTCTGCAATGATGCAGATTAATTTGTACACACCTTAGTCCCTCCATCTTTGATGTGTTGATGGGTTGCTTTGTTGTAGGAGGGCCTCAGTTTTGAGGCTCCCCCTCCAGCGCCAGGCTCTCCTCGAGAGCAGTTGGCGACGCAATCCCCAGGGTATCGAGGCCCTCGAGGATGTCAGCCTCGAAGTCCGCCTCTGACGCCCCAGTCTGGATCGCTGCCTCCTGCGCTCCGTCTTGGGCTTGAGCTTCGTCCATGGCCTCCGCACCCTGCGGTGGCCCCTCTTCGGAGGGCTCCACACCTGCTTCCGCAGTGGGTGCCTCTCCCGTGTTTTCTTCCAGGAGTTTGAACGAGTATCGTTCAATTCCTCCTGGAAGAGAGTAGCCCGCGGCCTTGATAACTCCAGCGGATACCCCGTCCATGAGGACGATACGACGGATGCCGGTCGGCTCAATGTGAGTATTCACGACTTTCCAGTCGTCCGTCCTCAAGGCAGGGTTTAGCCGCTGGAGCAACCGAATGGCCCGGGCAGAGTCTTGCAACGCCAATTTGCGACACTTCCATGCCATTTTAACTGGCTTTGGAAGGTCCTTGGCGTTGACGACCTTAAGTTTCAGGGAGCCAAGTTCCACGTTGTGGATGGCACCCCGAAACCAGTTTGCTGCGTCAGAGTTGTCGCAGGAGACATGCACTGCACCCGCGACAACTCCGGGAGCAACTATGACGACAGGTAGAGGATCCGGTGCCTCTTCTAGTTTCTCAATTATGAGTTCCTGAATAGGCATCAGATCCTCCGCCTTCAAGTACTCCTCCGGGTACTTGACTGTGACGACAGCGAGTTTCACAGCCGCCACCGCATCCCTAAAGGATCCGGTCGAGGACGATTAACCTTGGGTCCTCATCCTCTTGGCCGCCATGTCCCCGCTGTCGCTGCTTAGAGTAGCACGCGGCCTCTTCGATGGTCCTCCCGTAGGAGTCCCTTCTAGAGCCGCCTGCTGCCTCAGCCTTTGGCGCTTCTTCTTTTGCGCCCCAGATGGTCGAGCCCGGCGCCCGCCTGACTCGTGCCCGCCGCCGGGTGTCGAAGAGGTGCTGCCTCTGCCGGTCGCGTCCGTGGCCCCAAGGTCCGAGGTCGTTTGACCTCTAACACAAGGTTCTCGTGTCACACCAGCTTTGGCAGTACCCTTATGCCCGGTGGGCTTGATTGCAGTCCCGCCCAGCGGTGGTCCCGCAGCAGTGCCGACCCTCTGCAGTGCCGCAGCAGTCCCGTCTTTTGACGGTCCCGCCGCAGTCCCGCTTCGAGACGATCCCGCTGCAGTCCCGCCCCTGGGCGGTCCTGCTGAAGTGGATGCAGTCCCGGCTTGCGCCGGTCCCGCCGTGTGTTGTGCAGTCCCAGTTTTCGCCGGTCCCGCCTTATGGAGCGCAGGCCCAGCTTTCGCCGGTCCCGCCTTGTGGTTTTTATTGTTTTTAGAATCCATTAAAAATCCCGATTAAATTTGTTCATCCCTCAACTATCCCCACCCGCCATGGAGTGCTCAAATGGCGATGCTACGGTAGCACCAGGGATTAGTCGAGGGATATAGTCCCCCTCCCATTAGTTACTCACGAGACTGCACAGCACCAACTCACACCGCTACCACTAGCGTTGTGAGCGAGCGCCGCCGTTTGCAAGTCCCCAATGGGAGTGAACTCGCCTGGGGGCCGTCTGACCGGACCCCGCAGCCGATTGACCGCAGCTGGCTAAGCTGCGGCCTCCCGTGTAAGAAGAAATCCGGGCCAAAGTGGAGTGTTGCCTCAGAGACGTTAAACCGCCTACGCTCATCGGCTCAGCCACCAGGATCCCATCATCCTCCCGTACGGGTCCCCGCGCACGGCACAAACACGCGGGAGGTCATTACTATCCACCATCTGGTCTTGTTCGATGGTGGACACCCAGGGGCATGACCCCGCCACCCCTGTGTTAAGTAGCCCGGTGATTTTTGTTACGTCTATTTCATATGGAATTAGACCAATAACGGGGCGGCAACCTCGAGAAGGAACATCACCGCACTTGCCTTGAGGATCTACACGACCGTAGCGCTCTCCCTCAAGACCACGCCACCTTGCCAACTCAGAAGGAGTAAGGCAAGGTACGCCTGCATCTATACTACCAAGCAAAGCATGTTATAAAATTTAAAAGCATAGACCCAGCCCCGCCCCTAAAAAGTCACGATACACATAATTCATTTCATTTCACTTCACTGGTGCACATGATTGATGTTTATTGGATAAAATACCACCGATAATACGCAATAAAACTCAAAATACACGAATTCATGAAAATAAAAATGAAAACACAACATCTCTCTACAAGTTCCCGCCAAAAAGTCTTAGTCATTCCAAGTTCTTTGGGCAGCACTGACACCTTCTGACAAATGACACTATGACAGTGACATTTCGCGTTGGAACTTTTGACTGCTGTTTCTCAAAAGAAGAGTTTATCTTTTAAAATACAAATTTCACGTTAATTTCATCATAAATAAATCCATATGTTTACAATTATACGACTGGATAACACTAGAAAACAATTACAAAAACTGTTGCCAACTTAGAGGCCATCCACAAAAGTTTCATGTTTACAGTGTTTTTACGTTTGTAATGTCGAAAATAAAGAAATTAACAGGCTCATTCCGCTATACGCAATGGGACCCATGTCTAATTGTCTCACAAATAGTGGCTATGCAGTCTGTGTTATACCTTACGCTGTGTCTCATGATTGCTGTCATGCAAGATCTGACGGGGTCCACAAGGACTTTGGACCATATATTTGAGTACCATGTAAGTTGATTATCTGCTCATATATAAGTTCTCAATGCGTGGCAAAAGCTACCATATAGTGAGAAGCATTAAACCCCATAATCCAGTGCAAATTGGTAGATTTTACTTACCTTTGAATTTGAATTAGTAAGCCATGGGTGCATGGTTTCTGCTGTTAGAATAAGTGGCTTATACACATGAATTAAAGCCCATTACTATTTATCATCATCAAATTCAGCTAAAGTATATCCACTGCTGATTAATGCCTCTCCATTGATTTCCACAACAACGGTTTTTCATCCAGTGGCTCCCAACAACTCATATCAGATTGTCAGTCAACTAGTGGGCGGTTATTCCGCTTGATGTTTTCCAGTATTTAGTTGCCACTAGAGAACAGGCAGGCCACATTGATGCCCAATGCCACATCAGCATACCTACTCTACAACTTTGGCGCAGTATGAAATCCTTACAAGTGCTTTACCGCAAATTTTACAGGAGAAGTTTAACTGTAAATTATATTTGCAAGCATTTATCTTCAGAATATACACATCATCATCATCAGCCTATGATGTTCCACTGCTGAGCACAGGCCTCCTTCCACAAATGAGGGTGAAAGGGAATGGGCAATACTCCAACACGCATGCCCACTGCAGATCGGTGGAGGTAGGCTAGTGGTCAACCTACTGCTGGAATTGTTCAAGCCGCCTAGGAGGCATCGAACTAGCACAATTAACGACTATCACAATTAAGTGATAACCGGGACCAACGGCTTTACGTGCCTTCCGAAGCACGGAAACGCTCGATTTGAAATACCACTAGGCGGTCACCCATACAGGTACCGACCGAACTTTGCCGATCTATTAAGAACGGCTAATCATGCTACACCATGAGCAGCATACCAACACATGAAATACCCATATCTTATATAATAAAAATTTCACCATATGGTTTTTCCTTCGCCTGTAAAATTTGGAGCAATTCATTTACAATAAGCTATATCCATTGTTATTAACTATCATATAACCTTTGACTTATTTCAGGAACTGCATGTCCGAGACAATGAAGGCAGATCAGTGATATTTGCATATGTACTGAACGCAGTTATAGGAGCTTTTGTTTTGTGGACGATTGTTGGACGAACTAAATTGTGCTTAGATTTTAGGTGAGTTTATTATATAATGACTTTCTATGTCCTGCAGATTCACCTATATTGTCTTTGAGTAAGACAGAAGTGACCGTGAAACTAACAAACTTTTTTTATGCATTTACATTAGTAAGTAATTGTACTTGACATTGGTGTTAATTCTTTTCCAAATTGCACAAAAACATCTCGAATCCCTTATGGAAACACAAACATTATTGAAAAAGGACAGAAAATATTTAAAGCTTAAGTTAAGTTATTCTATGCAGGCCCGCCGCTAGCTGTTTCGTCGCCCGCGTGCAATACCGATTATGCCGCCCTACGACTACTTTGAGTTTTGTCAAAAAAAGGATAATTAATGTTTTCTCCAAATGCCTATTGGTCGCGCGACTCGTGGGCCGACTAGCCCACTGCGGGCTAGGCGCCCCAAGTTGGTATTCTTCGCTCGATTTGCCGCCCGTGTGCGGTGCACGCTTTGCACGCCCGCTTACGGCGGCCCTGAGTCTATGCCATTGTCATTATGGAAAAGAATCATGGCGAGATATGTGCAAAAAAAATAGTAATGCGTAACAATTGATTCTTGGTGTCTAAGGAATAACTATAGGTGCATTTAAAATATCTTTAGAACCCCGGGATAAAAAGCGAAATTCTATGCCAGCATAGCATAGAATGGTCGAATTGCGACCAAAACCCTGTTTATGCGGGGTTTATAAAATATTTTATGTATAATATTCACATGTTACTGGTAATGTAATCTTAAAATTGGAAGTGATTCAAAACCTTCTAAAATGTTTTTTAATTTTGTACAAATCAATGTATTGATCTCGCCATGATTCTTTGTTGTGACAATTTTTATGGTGAATTTACATTGAAACTATTGCATGGTGGTTGGGTACTTTGTAGTACCCGCCTGGCTGGCTACCACCCTCAAGTTGATAATCTATCGCCAAGTACCTACTGGTGTCTTCCGACAGCTGCACTTGAGAGCCAGTTCTTTTCTAGGGTTACTTGCTTACTACCTTTTGCCGCGGTTGGTTAAGACTCTCGTTAAGATTCCACCTATCGCGCTGCAGGTCGTGGTTTCGATTCCCACACAGGACATGCATTTGTGTGCATGAACATGTTTGTATGTCCTGAGTCTGGGTATGTATGTATTTAAAAACAAAAAGTTTAAGTATTATATCAGTTATCTGGTCTCGATAGTACAATCTCTGCTTAGTTTGGGATCAGATGACCGTGCATATTTATTATTTATTTATTACTTACCGTGGTGAGATTGTAGTCAAACAAAAAGCTTTTCCCTTCTGTTGTCTCATGACTCTCTGTAATCTAATTTACCAATATGCTTATTTCCAGTTGCACATACCACGGCATTCACCTCATCATGTGCTGGATATACAACGGCAGTTTCCCCACAACGTTCTCATGGTGGACGTTAAACATAGCCTGCGGAGCTGTCACCTGTGTCTCCGGAGAGTTCCTGTGTCTCCGGACTGAGTTACAAGCGATACCGTTAAGCAATATAGGCGCCAAGGTGGATTTATGAAAGTACCCTCATAATATTGTTTGGGATAATTTTGAAGATGTTAACGGCTGGTGTGGAAGGTTTCTTGACCATATAGAGTAGCTTTAAGGGTTCCATAACAAACGGGAACCTATTTACTAAGCCTCTGCTGTTCGTTCGTCTGTCTGTCAGTAGGCTGTATCTCATGAACCGTAATAGATAGACGGTTGAAATTTTCACAGAATGTGTATTTCTACTGCCGGTATAAAAACAAGTAACAAAAATTAAAATGGGCTCCCATACAAGAGGGTCTACTACGAAAAACGAACCACGATATTCCGTTCATCTTTGTCAAATATTAACCATTACAATTGCAGCAAAACTGACGTTACGTAAATTTCTTGCAATTCTATTGGCTAAATGATTGACAACGACGATCAGACTTTCGTGTATCGTTTTTCGTAGTAGGCCCTAAGAAACGTTTTGTTTTTTAGGTTTTAATCGATTTTAATAACAACAATAGGTAGACGCTTGAAATATTCACAGTGTGTGTAGTCGCTATTAAAACAAATTATAATTAATTGTACGGTGGTACGGAACCCTTCGTGTGCCAGTCCGACTTGCACTTGCCCTGTTTTTTTTTTTTTCAAATTTAATATGAGCCAAAGTGCCAATAAAATGCTTATGCACTCTAAACAAACACCCCGCTATGATGACCGTTTTGTCAGCCCAAATCTACATGAGCCAAAAAGGGACACACATAGCGAGACAAGGGAGACAACCTGATGTCAAAACGGCCATTGCGTACCTACCATTAGTCAAGATATTTAAATTGGGTCAGGAAACATAATAATTGCACTCATTAGTATTACTGGCAATCAAAATCATAATACTAGCCAATCAGACGGGCCAGTTGGCGCATTTGGTTAAGGTTCACCTTACGCGCCGCAGGTCGTGGGTTCGATTCCCACACAGGACTTGCATGTGTGCGCGTGAACATGTCTGTCTGTCCTGAGTCTGGGTGTAATTATGTATATTAAGTATGTATTTACAAACAAAAAGTAGTATATGTATTATATCAGTTGTCTGGTTTCCATAGTACAAGCTCTGCTTAGTTTGGGATCAGATGACCGTGTGTGAGGAATGTCCCAGGATATTTATTTATTTATTTACAATATTCGCGGCTCCCGCATTTAATTTTGTCTCGTTATTACATTAAATCCGCCGCTCTGATGCATAAAACTCTAGGCGACTGTGGAAACTGCATCGAAATTAGAATAGTGGTTTTCTAGGTAACAGCACACTAACGGATAGACAGATATGTTGCGTTTTACATTAATGTAAAGATGCGAATGTTTGTTTGTTCGTTTGTAGGTCAATCCTGTTGTAACCGCTAACCGAATTTAGATGAAAATTGTATACTTTTGAAACGAAATACGAAAATAAACGACTTTAGAGAGATATATTAATAACTTATTTCTGAAAGCTATTAAAATTTAAAATATATCTAATTTCCTTTTTATAGAATGAGAATCAAAACTTATGTCAAGTATCAAGAATAGATAGGGTTAATTGAAACTAAACCTTATATCACGTATATAGGTTCAAAATTAAATGGTTTCATTTCGGACTCAAAACTTGGTATATGTTTTGATTAACATAATAATAGGGACATGTCTTTTTAAGTTTTATTAATTCATTAATGTAAATACTTATTTTTAATCGTTACATCCTATTTGATTATGCATTATTTAATTATTTGTAATTAATTGTAAATAAATAATTATTATTTACCAATCATTTGATAGTTTTTTTTTAATCCTTTTCCATTTTCCAAGACAAGAAGCGATTTATATTTGGCGATGATAGTTCAGTGGTAGTGACGTCGGATACCGAGACGAAGGTCGGTTCGAATCCTACAATGACCTTGAGCTTTCGGTGAAAGAAACATCGTGAGGAAACCATAGCACGGTGGTAGGGTACTTTGTAGTACCCGCCTGGCTGGCTACGACCCTCAAGTTGAAAATCTGTCGCCAAGCACTTTCGGTGTGTTTCGACAGCTGAACTTGAGAGCCTACCTATAAATTTGTATGGGAGAAATTAGTACCATGAGTATTCCGCTAGAGGCGCTGTGCCAATTCCTATAGAGAAGTGTCGTAAACGCAAACGCATTAGTACGCGTTTACTTACGTCAATGCTTTACACTCGGGGTACAGTTTGCAAAACAGTTTTTATTTTGTAATTTGCCCACAAATAGTGGCTCATTTTTTTAAGTAATTTGAAAAATTTGCACAGAAATTTGGAAAAAAAACACCTTCGTTTTTTTTCCATGTGCTGCTTATTGCCCTGAAGGAAACGGGTGAAACCGCAGGCATGTAGTTTTAAATAAAACAATCACAAATTAGTCACAATAATTATAATATTTGAATATAAAATAATAAAAACAATAAAAAGACAACAGTGTTAGCAACATAATAATATTAAATATATCACAAGTCTCATAAAACTAGCGTAGATTCACAGAAATTAATAATTATTATCACTTGCAATGGCGTGCGGCTTATCATTTAAAACTCGTTTTTACAATTGAGGACACAATAATAATCAATATTATGAAAACTTTTATATTATTATATTTTATAAGGTCGGTAAAGCGTGAGCGATGCCTCGTGTGTTGCAAGCGTCCATATGGCTACGGAACCGCTTACCATCAGGAGGGTCATATGCTTGTATACCGAATTAGCCGTATAAAAAAATGCTATGTGTATGTCCTACAACGTTTTTGTTTAAAAAGAAAAATCCAGTTTTGTTGTTTTTGTAGCAAAGAGACATACAAAAATTAATGACATAAATAATTAACTTTTCTAAGAATCCCTAAATATAAAAACAACATATATGTTTTGTTCGATATTATCAAAATATGACTTCGACTAACATCGACATTTCGACCCAAGTTAAGACTCATAATAAAGTATATTTTTGTATGTGCGATATTTTCCCCATAAATACTCTGATGTTGATCCGCATCTGAAGAGTTAGATATCTGGCAGATCTGTCCACATAAATGTAAATCTTAATAACAGTAAGTTACAGTCCATTATTGTGTCCTCAACTGTACTCTTATTTAGTGCACTGGCGTGTAGCATAATGCAGTGTATTTTATAATGTTCGGCTAATTTTCCACCAGTAAAGATATAATGCAGTTCAATAACAAAGGAATACCATACTTATTACTATGTACATTGAGTCGCATTTGATAGAAGATGATTTAAAACTTATACTTTGGCTCGTCTCTTCGATTCTAGCCAGTGGAATATCACCATTATAACAATATATTTTGAATCACAACACTTATTAAATATACTTTTTATATCTACATTATAATAATACATACTTAAATAATAAAAATCGCGAAGATAGTTTCATAGCAAAAATAAAATAGTACTTTTGTGGGTCCAAAAGTGAAAACGCTTCTAGCACACGCCATAAACCGAATAGTAAAAAAATATCGTAAGGTCAATGCGGGGAAGACCGTCCGGTACGAATTCTGATAGC
Source organism: Polyploca ridens (assembly GCA_951394255.1). NCBI lineage: Eukaryota > Metazoa > Arthropoda > Insecta > Lepidoptera > Drepanidae > Polyploca > Polyploca ridens. The sequence goes on along the minus strand of OX596265.1, from coordinate 10,954,450 downwards.
TATTCAGAATTCGTCGTATTTCTTACAGTATGAGGTACGAGTCGTGAGCACAGATAGGCAGTAGTGGGGGCAAGCTCGCGCATGTACACTTTTGGCCAAATGACACACAAGAATCTAATAGACGACGAGCATCGACTGACGAACCAGTCGTGTGCAGCTCGGCGCTCCCCCCTTCTTCATTCCGCCAAACAGACCGAAAAACTAACTACTGCGCAGGTGTCAATCTGTGCTCACGACTCATGCCCCTTACTATACCGTACGGTCTTCCCCGCATAGACTTTACCTACATTTTGAGGTTAGTTTGGAATTAAAATATTGTGGTTATATCATGGCATCTTAGGGTCATAATACCCAAAATGCCTTAAAAACTTGCGGACGATGGAAAAACTCGTATCTAAAAATAATTTCAAAAATCTTTTTGGACCGACAAAAGTGATTACAAAGACCATAATCTCAAATACTTAAAAACACAGTTACAATGGCATTTTCATAAAAATCTTAAAACGAACACAATATGTAAAAGCCACGCAAAAAGCAATCTTATTGCTGTAATTAAGGCATGTTTCAGATACGTAAACATTTTAGCAGTGATTTGTTCTGTAAAACATCATAAATATAATGGAAGTTTTGTGCCCTCTTCTGGTCCAGCGGTTTATCGCTTTCTATATCGGAGTGGTAGCTAAATCCGCATGGGAAGAAAAGGGCCCTAAAACCTAACTTTTGTAGTATAAAGATGTCTGTTCAATATATTGTCCATTTATGACGTTTAAGAATGTTTTAGAATAATGCACCATACAGCTAAGACATAAGGTTCATTCATCGTTAGGTAATTGTATCATAATACATATCTTATTAAAGAGCAATATGGTTTAGTTTCCTATAACATTCATAAACGTCATAAAAAACATAATGAACACAATTTAGGCTTAGGTTTTCGTTTCTGTACCGAATATGCACTAGGTAAAGAATCTTTATACAGATTCGGTTAAGAAACGAAAACGCACCGACCCGGTCAGGCGCCTTCAATTGTGATGGCTTAGCAAGTAAAGTATTTTTTAATTGAAAAAACTGCATATTTATACATAGAAATTGCTTATTTTCACAGTTATAATATAATTTGCAAAAGGCACAGTACCTATTGTACAAAATAAACAAAATGGTAACATGAAAGCCTTATAATATATTTCACTATTATTATTTACAATTAGTTATACAGTTTTGAACTCTACCTCTTTGATCATAGGGTTAAAAATACGTCATAGGATAACATTGGCCCTGATTCTGTTGTTCACAACTAAACTAATGTTAATGTCACTATGTCTCTTTCTAACAAAGAACATAAGAAAAGGATGTAAGAAATGTAGTCCTGTCAAATTAGTCCAATGCTTGTTTTCAATATAAATTTAGTCGCCATCTATTGCGGTTCCGCCTAAATACAAGCAAAATAAGACGGCAAAGATTAATTTGACAACTTAAAATATGTTCTATCCTTTTTCAATAATGTTCATAAGAAAGAGATGAGATATGACTAAAATTAGTTTAGTGCGATTTACAACAGAATCGGCATAACATTATAAAATTTTAATACTGGATATTATTTGCTTGTTATCTTTGGCCTAGACCGAGGACATGATGTCCTTTACTATTTTATGATAAAATGGTATTTAGGAATAACGCCTATGGTGCAAAACGTGCTTTATGCACCGTAGAACAATGTACAGTTGTGAACTTTAATTAAGGATCTATAAGGTTGAATACAGCACAGCAAACGTAATCTTCAAGAGATGTTTTTGAATGTTGGTATTGATTGTAAAATTTCGGTACTAGGGGCAATTGCTCTCAGATATTGCTATTGATTTGGAACTTTCGACCTTATGGCATTACGAGTTTTGAGAGAGGTAGAGCATAGCGTAATATTCGCTCAAAGAGCAGCTCGACTGGGGAACTACCTCCACCTTACAGAATACCGCAGCCAAATAACTTTATGTTGTGTTCCTGCGTGTGAGTAAGGTCGCCAGGGCTCATAGGGGAGGGGGGAAAGGTCGGTAACGCGTGAGCGATGCTTCGTGTGTTGCAAGCGTCCATATGGCTACGGTAACCGCTTACCATCAGGCGGTCCGTATGATTGTTTACCGACTTAGTTGTATAAAAAAAAAAATCACGACTGTATAATTTGGGGTTGTTCATGCTCAGATGCATGGGTGCGAACCACAGAAAAAGATATACCTAGATAACACAAGTATCACGGTCTGAAAACCGAGCGTGCCATTTTTTGACTACCTACTATTTCGCCTCAAGCACTATTTAGTGACGAAAAACCAAACCAACAAGCGTGCCATTTTTTGAATACCTACTATGACTTCACAGAAAAAATCAAATCGATTCAAGTACACCGATGCAATGTGAGCGCGATAGGCAAGCGAAGTAGATGCTGTTGCGTTATCTAGGTATATCTATATCTATGGTGCGAACGGTATTCGGGTGACGATTGAATATTGAACTAAGAACCGATTTTTCAATATATAATAATTAGTTAACTTAATTCGAGGAATAATTTGATCCTGAAAAAAACCGGCCCTAAATCATATAGCTCCTTATTCCAATGTTAAATATTAATTTGGAATGATACAGTCAATTATATACCTTATACTTAAATTTTATTCCTGCTAAGTTACATGTTTGATATTGTGACTGCAGTTAATGTGGACTTTAGTGCTTTGGTTTAAGGTGTATAATAAAGAAGCTGCTTTTGAATATCTATATATGAATTATATTATGTTTAATAGGCTCTAAGATTATCATAATAATACATTATAAAAGGCAGTGGTATTGATATTTTGGTGTTTCGGTGCAATTAAGGTATTCTGGCTTGTGTTTTTAAGCTACTTAAATACTAAAAGTTAAAATGAATCTACATAGTGTTAATATATGGTTGACAATAGACTGTACAGGTGGTGAGTGTCTACAGAGGCCCTAGTCATATGCAATACTAGGGATTGTCAGAAACGAACTCTATGTCTTACGACATAGGGTTCAAATGACTATAACCGCTAGATATGTCATTTGAAGAGATACATTACCTCATGAAGTGATATACATGGGAAAAGGAAGACCAAATTGAGTAAAGAGTGACCAAAAATATTGGTAACTCGGTACAGGAGATTACGCAGGAATAACGCCACGTTTGTATTTACAATAGATCACAAAAATAATGTAAAAATATATTTTATATTATTTTTATGAGAAAAATATGATTTGATTAAAATAATACGTATTTCTCAGATCTCAATGATATGTGATGTGTAAAATATATAATACTCTTATATTAACATGGGTAATACATAAGACAGAAGTAATATCATTCACGTTTCGATTTCAACAAAGATGCGGAGAATTGAATTACTTTTGATTGAATTCAAGGCGATGATAGCTGTGGTAGTGACGTCGGATGACGAGACGAAGATCCCGGGTTCGAATGCTACTAGTTTGAGCTTTCGGTGAAGGACACCATAGCACGGTGGTAGGGTACTTTACAGTCCTCAAGTTGAAAATCTGCCGCCAAGCACCTATCGGTGTGTCCCGACAGTTGCACCTGAGAGCCAGTTCCTTCTAGGCTTTGTGTGCTTACCACCTTCACACATCAATTCTTACCATCGTGAGATTGCGGTCAAACATGCCTATATAAAGTAAAAAGCACAAAGCCGACAAGGAAACAAGCTTTGAAGTACCGCTGCCAGAAAAAACCGGTAGATATTTGGCGATAGATTTTCTTATTTCGGCATTAGGATACCACAGGATAAATAATAGTACAACAGAAGGATAACTTCCTGATAACAAACATGCGAGTTTAAACCTAGTTAAAAGGTCGGTAACGTTCATAAAACTTCGCACGTCTCGACGCGACCGTCTTTATAATTACCTACCGACTGTTGGGGCACTCGTATTGAATCAAAATGCACCTCGTCCGCTGCGCGAGAGCCTGTATTATTTATCCCTTTGATATAGCCGCTTCTACTGTAGGGTTGGGTGTAGTGAGAAATCAAATTGAATCCTTTGATATTAATTGATAGTAGAATACACTAGACTGAGATGTATTGCAATGTAGTACATTACTGATAATAAGTACATTATTGTTGAGTGTCTAGGTACTACAGTAGTACCCAACTAATATGGCTTACCGATGTACCTGCGCAGAAGATACATTTTCAAAGCGCGGGAAACGCTATTGGTCGGCAACTGCCGCCATGTTAGCGCGCGCCGTGCGGAGGGGCGTGACTTGCGAGTGAGACGGAACTAACAGCTGCAGTGTATTATGAACCTTATAATAGTGATATAAGGTTGATTGTAAGTTTTAAGCATTCTTTCGATAATCTTCGGGGCCATACTTTCTTTTCTGTGCCAACGAAGATTCACGACGCGCCATATCAGTTGGGTAATACTGTACCTATTTATATTTTATTACGTTATTTTTAATTAAAATTGACAATACCTTTTGGTTTCTTGAGTGGCCATACTTAAATAAAAACTCGATTGAATTTGTGCTGAATTAAATACTTTTTGGTAGCGTAAGTCGCGCGTCATGTCGAGGGCGCGTATGACACCTCAATGAATTAGCTGCGCGGCGTAAGTATATTTTTCTGGTCACGTGACTAGTGCGCCCGCCCTGAGGAGTTGTAGCTTGCTGGTAAGCTACAACTATGATTTCCTCCGAAAGCTTATGCTCATGAATTTAAACCTCACGTCACGGCATTATACGTCACTCTGAGCTAATCATAGCCATCTCACAAAATAGTCATCTTGCCAATTCAATCTGTCACATAAATGAAATCACCGCCAAAAAATTTTAAAAATACTAAAATCAACGTAACGTGAACCAGAAATTTACCTCATATAGAACTTCTATCTTTTGTCTATTAATATTGTACGGTACCGTCTTTTACTTATGAAATCGTATATAAGTGGGATCCAATATGCACAACATATTCATAAGAGAAACAGACAAATTTTATTCTGCGGAAGACCTATGCCTTTAGAGTAGGGATAATTTTTTTTAAATTACTTTTGACCAAAATATGTTTGAGGACTTAATCGGCTAAAGACTGACGCAATTGGAGAAGGATAAAGTAGTTTTTAATGTAGTAAACATTTACTAAATGTGACTAAGTAATGCACAAAAGAGAGAAATATACTGTGAACTCTCTTACCGTCAAATTGTTAGTATACTGAATAAGTCTAAATATATAATATTTTTATAAAATTAATCCCCACTCTATTTAACCCATCCCTTACTGCTTTACAGAATCTTACGGGCGATGCGTAAAAATCCGCTGATCGCCGGCGTAAAATTCCGAGCGGGCGCAAATAAAGTAAAGCCATGTTAAGCGTATTTGAATACAATGAGCAAAATTTTACGTTACTGCAATACTCTTGAGGTAGATGATTTATGGAGAACCGTGTGAAGTCGAGTATCTTAACCTTATATCATAGTTTGAATGCCTTGAAACGAAGTGCGCGTACATAGTTTGAACGACTAAAATACATATAATGAATGCCAATTTCTCGTATTTCATCGGTACTTTTACCGAGAACAAATGACAAGGAATCGATATCGACATTTTGTCTGACTGTAAATCAACTAGTGTACGTGATATCTGTGAATGCATCTATATGGAAATTGCTCACGCTTCGCGCAAGGTAACGTTGTTAACGATATACTCTATATTATTCGAACTCTATGCCTTATTTGCATTATCGGTTCTTATTTATAATAATAATTAATTACGTTTTTTAAACAAACTGGAGACGTTTCGTACTTTTAAGCCTACGCCTGAGTTCTACACTGGCGAAAAATAATAAATTATTACTTAAAGAATTTTTTTTTCTCCGCAGATTCCAGATATACACGTTTTTACGCAATCAAGTGATGTAAGTTCTAATCCACATAATGATCAATTCACGTATGTAGGAAAATTAACTTTACTGCCTCATAATAAAGTATTTTCTCAAATGAAATTCTTAAAAAAATTAATAATCATGACGATTTCAGTATGGTGGGATTCCAACTCGTTGAATGACCACTCAATGGACGCATACCCGACTACATAGGTAATGCCAATCTATCGATATATGCACAATTTTAACACTAATTACGTAAACTTTACGGTTTATAATCGAGTGTGACAATAATAGTTGATAAGAATCATTAATCGTTAAGAACTAAATAGTACAGTACAGATAGTACAGTAATGATTCTGATACTAGCAAATTAAGCATTTTTTTATAAAGAAAATTGACTTAATATTCATACATTGTGTTAGCAGAAAAATCTTTGTTAATTTTGAACTTATTTCTAAAAAAAACTGGTATTTCCATAAAATTATGACGACTAATACATCGTAGGTACATTGATTAAAAAACTGTTTTACAAAAAACTTTAACCGACTTCAAAGTACACTAAAAAGTAATCAAATCCTAACCTGATGACAATGGGACCAAACGGGAAGTGTACCCTTCCAAACAAAAAAAATATTTTCCAAATCGATTAATAAATAACGGAGTTCCGAGGCAACGAACATAAAAAAAGGGACTTTTTTTTAAGTCGGTTAAATAGACGAAAAATTTACTAGTTTTTGTAAAACTTTTTTCTTATTTAAAGTCATTTCCATTTTGTATTCAGGATATCCTGAATACAAAATGGAGTCATTACATCATTTTACACACTTATCGTAAAAATAGTAATAATCAATACTAAAATACTTCGTTCAAAATTTCAATGTACGAGTAAAATAAATTAAAAAAAACATGCTGGTGAAAGCGACTACGTTGTTTATACTTTTGCCCGTAATTGGAAAATAAGGTTTAAGTTAAGTCTAGTAAAACCCAGATTTCTAATGTCATATAACGAAAAAGCTACTAAACTTGGCTTAAACCATCTCATGTCTCTGTCAAGCGTTTACATCGAAAATAATTTGACAAAAAAAATTGGTAAATTTTTTATGCGACATCGATGAAGGTCAAATAACTTTATCCGTAGGATAAATATGACAGTTTTACAGTTATACTATGGATAAGTGTTATCCGGCGTTACATATTAGGCTTAGCTCATTCCTTATTTTAGCTATAAACCTGAGAAATACTTTATACCTAAATACAAAGAAAAGTAATCCTTATTTCTTTATAATACGGTTCATCAATTTTACTATATAAATTACCATAGATATAACAGATGCACCTTACTTTGACGCAATAAGGTTAATTTTGCTTTGAAATTCTTAAATTTCGAAAAGTATTTCTTAGATTTGTCACACGGAGCCGTCGGCTGCTACGGATCAAGTGTTTGAAAGAGACAGAGCTATGTCATAGAAAGAGAAGGAAAAAAACTATTGTGGAATGAACCTTCAGTGATATTATAATAAAGATAGGCTACCTTATTGTTGAATAAAGTGAATGCGATAGATAATATTGCACAGAAAGAGATAGCTATCTGTAGTACTTTTTTAAGCTTTCGCGAACTAAATTCATTGTAATATTAATGTATCGGGTCTATAAAAATCATATTTTGATTATAATCTGTGCACGCGCACCTTTTTTGTTGTTCCAAATAAATATATTTTGTTTTATTTTTAAATCTGTGCACGAATTGGCCCGATACATTAGTACAGCTATTTCTAGCCGCAAAGCCCAATTACGACAATTGTCTGAATTTGTCTGCAACACTTAACGCTAGTGCGTTATCTACCACATTTTTATTATAATATCATTGGTAATATGACTTATTCTGTGATATAACATTCTTTTTGAAACAAAAATCGCGTTTTGAAAGAATATTGCCAAAAATGTGTCGTAATCGCGTTCACCTAGTGAAATGTCGATACCATACAAAACACCCGTACATATGAGGCATGTCTTAAGGGGAATTCTCGTCGTCCACTTCTTTGATGACTGTATCTGACTCCCAACGGGCGCGTTCCGCTAAAAGTGCTTGTAGTTTCTGAACAAATAGAGGAAAAACCGGGTCAAGTACAGTCGGTTAACTAAATCTGGCTCGTTCAACACATTTACACGTTCCGCTTGTGTAGAGTCTGTGAATAAGCGCGCGGCGTCACGTCGCACTGCATGCGAAACATGGCGAGTCTATCCGTCTCTCTCGCGCAAGGTCAAGCTAATGCTCATAAATATAGAGTGGTCTTTTTTTGCATTCATCCATTAGAAAGTAGCTTATTATACTAATAATCTGTTTTACAAAAAACTTAAACCGACTTCAAAGTACACTAAGAAGTAATCAAATCCTGATCTGATGACAATGCGACCAAACGGGAAGTGTACCCTTTCAAATAAAAAAATAATTTTCCTTATCGGTTAATAAATGACGGAGTTATGAGGTAACAAACATAAAAAAGTACAACCGAATTGAGAACCTCCTCCTTTTTTTGAAGTCGGTTAAAAACGGTGCAATAAATGTCACTTTACGAGCAAGTGTGTTATAAATACAATAAAATCTAGATATCATACCTCTGGTCTATCGAGAACGATAATCCTGTTCTCAATTTTTGGCGCCAGATCACACGACTGCTGTTCCAGATCATCTAATGATGCCCGGCGGGTTAACCTGTAATTATTACAAATATTTTCAATTTAATTATATGCTAGCTGTTCGCGCGGCGTCGTCCGGGTGAAATTACCGGATTAAAAAATAAATACATAGAAGCCTTTTCCAAACAATCGAACACAACAAAAAAAACCGGCCAAGTCGCACTTGGAGGGTTCGGTACAATATTAACTAGCTCAACTTTGCTTTTAAAAAAAGTGACAAAAAAGAGACGTTTCTTGTATGGGCGCCCCTTTAATTTCTAATTATATTTCATTTTTATTATTTGTTGTTATAGCGGCAATAGAAATACAGATTATACCTATCATAAAACTGTGCGGTAATGTAAAGTAAAAAGCACTAGTGCGTAATAAGCTGCATTATGATACTAAAAGCGGGGTCATAAATGTCACTTTACGAGCGAGTGTGTTGAAAATTATGATCTATTGTTAAAACAATAATGACCTGTGATGTCCGCCGTGCGAAGGAGGTTCGACCGCGGCGGAGGAGGCGCGCCGGAGCGGCGGCGGCCCGTCCAGCTCGCTCACATCCAACATTTTGACTAAGCTGTGCCTGTACAATACAAATAAATAAATATCCTGGGACATTCCTCACACACGGTCATCTGCAGGGATATTTTAATCGCTTGGCTCGCGGTTAAAAATATAACAATGACATTAATTGTTATAATAGGACGCGCGTCCCTCGCAAGAAACAATGGGTTAAAACGTCGGAATCGATATCGGAAACGGATTCAAAAAATACCGAATCGAATTTCAGCAATTCCAATTTTAATTTCCGAAAACTGTTCGATGAATCGAATTGATATTTCCGTAAAGAAACATCCCACCAAAAACATTTTTATGTAAAATGTTGCCGCCAAGACATATAGCTTGCACTGTCAAAAAGTTATCAGATCTCATGTACAGTCAAGCTTATAACTCTACTTGCCCTTACTCTACAAGCCCTAACTTCACAAACTCTACACACCGTAGTCAAAATATGTGGCTTGCCGTTTCGCTACTGTCACATGGGAGTAAGGTGAAAAATGTATTCACTGTTACTTTTTTGTTATAGAATAGTTCTTATAGTAGTGAAACGGCCAAGCCACATATTTTGACTACGGTGTGTAGAGTTTGTGAAGTTAGGGCTTGTAGAGTAAGGGCAAGTAGAGTTATAAGCTTGACTGTACATGAGATCTGATAACTTTTTGACAGTGCAAGCTATATGTCTTGGCGGCAACATTTTACATAAAAATGTTTTTGGTGGGATTTCACTTCTTTTTGTAAGTTACGATTGTTTTTTTTTTATTGAAATTTCCAAGTTTAAAATTTTGTTGTTGATTGTGTACTAATACAAGCTTACATACCAAATTTCAGCTTTCTAGGACTTCCGGAAGTACCCTATGAGTTTTGATGATCATCAGTGAGTCAGTGACGATATCGGGGTTTTTTAGGTATCAATAAAATCTAAAGTATAAGAGCTATGTTATTGAAATTTAATATGTTTAATAAGTTCACTATTGACATCATGTCCCGAACATTTTGTTTATCTGGTATAATCCAAACCCAAGTTATGAGGCTTCAAAAAAAACGACGAAGCGCTTCGAGAAAAGGTAGGTAGTGCCCTTGCGCTTCGCTTGGCTGTCTTGGCGGGGGGCACTCCCGTGCCCCCAGATCAAAAATATTCGAATTAGGAAATTAAAAAAGCAATTGGGAAATATCCCCTCGGTAGTTTCTAAATACGTTTCCGATATCGAATCCGAGCGTTTTAAAATAGCCCTGCTGATCCTAAACTATGGAGGTGCAAGGTGGATGACACCTCCATTTAAAGGGAAGATCTTCCGCCAGGCTGGGGCATCGTGCCGCAGGGACCGCGGTCCGACTGTACATGTCGGACACGCGTATATATGCAGATTACGAGAAAACTTCTTAAGCGCGATGCAGGATAATGTGGCACCACGCCATCTATCTTTCCGTGTGTGAACTATCTCAGTGTTACTGATATAATGGCTGATAGATGTGGCTACACAAACTAAGCAGAGCTTGTACTATGGAGACCAGATAACTGACATAATACATATACTACTTTTTGTTTGTAAATACATACTTAATATACATAATTACACCCAGACTCAGGACATACAGACATGGTCATGCACACAAATTTATGTCCTGTGTGGGAATCGAACCCGTCAAAACTTAACGTAAATTTAAGAGAGCATAGCGTTTATTCGCTCAAAGAGCAGCTCGACTGGGTAAGTAAAGAACCTCCACCTTACAGAATACCGCAGACAAATAACTTTACGTTGTGTTCCTGCGCGTAAGTAAAGTCGCTATAGCTCATTGGGATCGGGGAATAGTCGGTAAGGTAATGCCTCATTTCTTGCAAGCGTCCATATGACTACGGTGACCGCTTACCATCAGGCGTGCTTGTTTACTACCTTAGTGGTATGTATATAATAATATAATAAACCGGAAGAGATTTTTGTTTTTTTGTTTAAACGGGCTAATCTCTGGAACTACCAGTCGGATTCGAAAAATTATTTCACTAATAGGAATCTACATTATCCCCGAGTATCACAGAGAGATGGGCTGTGACGCTTGGATTTAGCTTAGACGTGATGTCCCACGAAACTCCCCACTTAATATCACAACCACACGTAAACGAACGCCAATAGACCAATAGTAGACAATTTTTAATCAATAGCCCAACAACTCACATGTTTGTTAGCGCTTGTAAATACGCAGTACCGCGCCACACCGTGCTCTCGGATCTACACACACATGCGTGTATAGAGATAGGATGGACGAATCGCATGACACGATTTAAAATAAAAAAACATAGATAAATCACTCACCTCCGACTAAGAGTGACCAAAGACTGGCGATGTTTGGAAGGTCGCGACTTCCCAGTCCTCACGTTGATTGCAGCGAAATGGTTCTGGATGGCCATTCCTATTTCAGGGCACATGTCTTCTTCTACCTAACAATTATATTTGTGGTTATGTTTTAGTAAGAACAAAGGACGCACTGTGAACAAGGGATTGTATGCCTTATGCCAAAGTTTTAAAGTCCTCTTTGGCTCGTAGAAAAATGCCTATCGCTTCGGGGAGTCCTGACGCAACTCTATATGACTCAATTTGACATTTGTCAGGAGTTCCCAAAGTTAGGCATTGACAAAATTGTAGCAATTTTACACATGTTTTTACGAGCCAAAGTGGACTTTATGAATTTGGCATAAAGCATATAATCGCCTTTCGTTAAAAGGTATCTGTAGAAATAATCCCATTTCTATTGGTCACGGCATAACTTGAGAACTACAAGCTCCTTACGGAAAAAAAATCCCACCAAAATCATTTTTATGTAAAATGTTGCCGCCAAGACATATGGCTCGTACTATCAAAATGTTATCTAAGTAGATCTCATGTAGAGCCAAGCTTATAACTCTACATGCACTTACTCTACAAGCCCTAACTTCACAAACTCTACACACCGTAGTCAAAATGTGTGGCTTGGCCGTTTCGCTACCGTCACATGGGAGTAAGGTCAAAAATGTATTCACTGTTCATTACTTTTTTGTTATTCAATAGTTCTTGTAATATTGAAACGGCCAAGCAACACTTCCGTGCCCCCAGATTAAGAAAGTTGCGTAGAAAATTAGAACATCTAAGTAAACTTAACGGGAGGGTATCCATCGGGTACGCGGATGAAACAGCCGGGCGCAAATAGTATTTCAGAAACGCCAGCGTTCCGCAAGGGTCTATGCTGTCCCCGACACTGTTTCTTCTGCATATCAATGATATACTGACTATTGACGGATGCAGACTACGATACTGGGGACGCTCTTTGAACGTATAAATATGATCTGCACACAGCTGAGTTTCATTATTATCAAATTGTGCATAATGATCACTTGTAACAATATCTAGCAATACTTTGTGTCTTGCTGTCAATGAATTTGAGCTTTCGGTGAAGAAAAACATTGAGAGGAAACCAATTCTTATCTGACACTTTATAAGTCAGCGAAAGAGCATTGTTCACGTGGACGTGTTCTATAGAAAATTTTATATAGGCATGTTTTTATTTTTCAATTTTGAGTTCCATATATGCGTTTTCAAAACTTCTCAAGATTTGTCACTGACCGAGGATGCGCATATCATTGACAAGTTGTCGACAATGGCCCTGATTCTGTTGTTCACATCTAAACTAATTTTAATGCCACTATGTCTCTTTCTAACAAAGAACATAAGAAAAGGATGTAAGGAATTTAGTCCTGTCAAATTTAAGGTTACGCCTAAATACACGCAAAATAAGACGGCAAAGATTAATTTGACGACTTAAAATATGTTCTATCCTTTTTTAATCATGTTCGTAAGAAAGAGATGAGATGTAACTAAAATTAGTTAAGTGCGATTTACAACAGAATCGGCACCATTATTGAATAATCGAATCGCGATGTTTCTGCTCTTTTCCGTTGAGGAATTCCATCATATCTTCAATTTCTGTGGTCAGATCACGATCAAATTTATATGGGACCATCTCGGGATCTACCTTGACATATTACAGTTTAAACAATCTAAATCGCATAAGCGTTTCCGAGTAATCGGTGAACATATAGTATAGAACCTCCTCCTTTTTAACCGACTTAAAAAAAGGAGGAGGTTCTCAATTCGGTTGTATTTTTTTTTTTATGTTTGTTGCCTCGTAACTCCGTCATTTATTACCCGATTTGGAAAATTCTGTTTCTATTTGAAAGGGTACACTTCCCGTTTGGTCCCATTGTCATCAGATCAGGATTTGATTACTTATTAGTGTACTTTGAAGTCGGTTTAAAAATAACACTGTACTTACAAGTATTTTACAACCAGGCAGCATTGTAAACCCGTCGTTGCCTGCATGTAGATACTGTTTAACAGCGAGCCGGTACTTTTGTTCCCTCTGCAGGTATTCGTCCCCTATCTTCACTACTTGTTCCGCTATACGTTCGCCGGGGGGTTTTGACGGGTCGAATGCGAACGATATACCTGCTACCTGTAGTGGAGTTCGATTCCCGTTTAGGACAAGTTATAAGTAAAAACTGGGCAAGTGAAAGTTGGAATCGCATCAAGGGTTCCGTTTAAAACAAGTTAATTTTGTGGTGTAACTGAGTCTTAGAGAGGTAGAGAACAGCGTTATTTCGTTGTTTGTTTGTTACGCCTTCACGCCTCAACTACTCAACGGATACTTTGTATCCCGGAAATGTGGGTGAAACCGCGGGGGACAGCTAGTATACAATAATTATAATATTCCAACACTTACCTGTGGAAATCGTCCTTCCAAACTAGGATACTTGCAGACTGCGTTCTCTAGAACCTTCAGTACGACTTCACCAGTCGCTTCCACCACCACTAGGGGGTCCCTCATGGGGATTATCGTGGATAAGTCTCGGAGGGTGAAGTCACCAGCTGGGTGTACCTGAGTTTGGAGGAAAACAATATTCAAGGCGATGATAGCTCAGTGGTAGTGACGTCGGATACCGAGACGAAGGTCCCGGGTTCGAATCCTACAATGGGCTTGAGCTTTCGGTGAAGGAAAATATCGTGAGGAAACCATAGCACGGTGGTAGGGTACTTTGTAGTACCCGCCTGGCTGGCTACCACCCTCAAGTTGAAAATCTGTCGCCAAGCACCTTTCGGTGAGTTTCGATAGCTGCACTTGAGAGCCAGCTCCTTCTAGGCTTTGTGTGCTTACCACCTTCGGCCGCATCATCACTTACCATGGTGAGATTGCGGTCAAACAGGCCTATAAACAGTGAAAAAACTGTGAGGATTATCCAAATAAATCGACCTTTTATCACCTCACGACAGTAGTATTTGATATTAATTTCCTCAACCCATTCCTGAGAAATCAAGTCTTGACAGACAGAAATACGAACAGACAATAAAGTGACGGTACCCGCTTACCATCAGGTTGGCCTCTTCAAGCATCGTCTCGTCGCGAGGTGTTAACTGACTCTTAGCCCATTTAATCACCTAGAAGTTTCCAGTAGTCCTTTTTGGCGGGAACTTGCAGACTGACATTGCGTTTTCATTTTTATTTTCATAAATTGAGTTTTATTGCATACTAGCTGCTGCCCGCGGCTTCGCCCGCGTGGTCTACAGGAAACAAATGACATATTTTTCTTCTTAAACAAACATTATAAGCGCTCTAACTCCCTCTCAATTGAATATACAAACTATCATTATCCCAAAGAAAGCAATAATGACGAAGTTCTCCGTAAAACTAAACTAATCTCTGGGATGAGAGTACTCGAAGCGTGTGTGAAAAGACCTAAATAGGAGACAGCCAGAAGTGGATACTAAATAATTTATATTGATTACAACGAAACGCCTGTCAAATTCCGATGACAATACAATATTATGGTGACCGCGAGCTGAACCGATGATGGAGACGGAAGGTAGACAAAGTATCTTCTCAGTGACTAAACATAGAATGATGAAGTCTGGACTCATTTTAATACTTTTACAGTACCAATTACGTATTTTAACCGACTTCAAAAAAAGGAGGAGGTTCTCAATTCGTTTCTTTTATGTTTGTTATCTCATAACTCCGTAATTTATTAACCGATTTGGAAAATTCTTTTTTTGTTTGGAAGGGTACACTTTCCGTTTCGTCTCATTGTCATCAGATCAGGATTTGATTACTTCTTAGTGTACTTTGAAGTCGCTTTAATTTTTTTGGAAAACAGTTCAAATTAATACAAAAAATCTCCCTTTTCACCACCTTAAGGGTTGAAATTCCAACAATACCGATATACGTTGGTAGTAAACTTAGTGACGTTTAATTTGAAAATGAAGGACTTCCATACACATCTTCATCCCCTTTTCACCCCTTCGAGGGTGGAATTATCAATAACGCTGAGACACCTGTAAATTAATTTTCAATCGTCAGTCTACACACATAATTTGAAGATTATAATTTCAAAACTGACAGACTTTCATACAAACTTTCATCCCCTATTTTACCCCCTTAGAGGTGAAATTTCCAAAAATCCTTCTTAACACTCACTATATAATTATAAATTTAGTGATGTTTACTTTAAAATTTAAGGACTTTTCATACACAACTTCATCCCCCTTTACACCCCTTCGGGGTTGGAATTATCAAAAATGCTGAGACACCTGTAAATTAATTTTCAATCGTCAGCCTACACAAAATTTGAAGATGCTAACTTCTAAATTGACGGACTTTTCATCCCCTATTTTACCCCCTTAGGGGTAAAATTTCCAAAAATCCGTCTAAAGTGGATGCCCTCACTCAATTATAAATTTAGTGATGTTTACTCTGACATTTAAGGACTTTTCATACACAACTTCATCCCCCTTTTCACCCCTTCGGGGTCGGAATTATCCAAAATGCTGAGACACCTGTAAATTAATTTTCAATCGTCAGCCTAAACACAAAATTTGAAGATCCTAACTTCAAAACTGATGGACTTTCATACAAACTTTCATCCCCTATTTTACCCCCTTAGGGGTGAAATTTCCAAAAATCCTTCTAATATGTATGCCCTCACTGTATAATTACAAATTTAGTGATGTTTACTCTGACATTTAAGAACTTTTCATACACAACTTCATCTCCCTTTTCACCCCTTCGGGGTCGGAATTATCAAAAACGCTGAGACACCTGTAAATTAATTTTCAATCGTTAGCCTAAATACAAAATTTGAAGATATTAACTTCAAAACTGACGGACTTTCATACAAACTTTCATCCCCTATTTTACCCCCTTAGGGGTGGAATTTCCAAAAATCCTTTCTTAGCGGATGCCTACGTCATTACAACTATCTGTATGCCAAATTTCAGCCCAATCCGTTCAGTGGTTCGAGCTATGCGTTGATAGATCAGTCAGTCACGGTTTCCTTTTATATATACAGATACAGAAGATTATCAGTGGTATTTTATCCAATAAATATCAATCCATGTGCACCAGTGAAGTGAAATGAAATGAATCATGTTTATAGTGGCTTTTCAAGTTGTCTCAAGAAGTCCGTGGAAAGGTTTTAGTACAACCACCATTGTACTAAAACATGACTTTTATTGACGGTAACTGACTGAGGACTATGTGAAAGTGATTTATTGTGACAAGAACTTATAACTGGAAAAGGCAAAATACACAAGCGGCGTGACGCCAGCATTTAAAAAAAAAAGTTTCCTGTATCTTACCTGATCAGACCTAAAAGTGCCAGAGTTAAGTAACACCAGATCGGCTCCAGTAGCTGCTAGAAGCACGTCGCACACCCAGTTGCCGAGGTTGCACTCCTCACGGCGGATGCAAGAGAACCTTCCCTCTAGAGGGACGCACAGCTTGCCCAATACCGAGTCCATTTTACCTTCTATCATTGCTGGAACGAGGAATATCTTGTGAGGATTGAGGGACGAAACATTGATGCATGAAATAGGTGAATATATTTTTCAACACACTCGCTCGTAAAGTGACATTTATTGCACCGTTTTTAGTATATTAATGCAGTTTATTACGCACTAATGCTTTTTACTTTACATTACCGCACAGTTTTATGATACGTATAATACCGATTATGTTAAGTTTGTACCTCACTGCAAGTGATATGTGTGTAAACCAAACATTCTTAATTTAAACGGGTAAAATAGATTGACAGCTCACCGACGTTAAAGAAATAATCTTGCGCGCCATATTTGTTAACGTTCTCATTGTGTGGTTGATTATTATCAAAAAATATACAACAAAAAAATACAAGTCTGTTTTTTCCTCCCAAGTGTGTTAAAAAACCTCGTTTGACATGCGTGTGCATTGATTATTACACTCTCGGCTCACTTCTCGCGTTCGCTTGTGGCTTACGGGCTTAATACCGCCTCGAGTGTTAATAGCCAACTTTGCACACATGTATCATAATGTACTATTTTAGAGTCAGCTTGCAATGCCAATGTTTTTATTTCAAAAACAGACTTCAATAATAGGAGAAGGTTCTCATTTCGGTTGTATGTTTTTTTTTAACTTTGTTACCTCATAACTCTATCATTTACTAACCGATTTGGAAAATTATTTTTTTGTTTGGAATGGTACACTTCCCGTTTGGTCCCATTGTCATCAGATCAGGATTTGATTACTTCTTAGTGTACTTTGAAGTCGGTTAAAGATTTTTGTAAAACAATTTTCAATTATTTTAGAATTTTTCATAGTAATAAAGTCATATACTACGCAATAAAAAAAAACAACTGTAACTGTCTTTTATTACTGGAATTTACAAATAAAGCCCATTCATATGCTAAACGTGGTTTTTTGCAGTTTACGTCAAAATGGTAGCATAAAAGTATTACAATATATACATATATGGAATGGGCTGTTCACAAGCTTTCATTTGATACCCATGTTGTTATAATAACGAAATTTCTGTTTTTAATACCCCCCTTCTTTTTTTATTGGTAGACGCTATATAAAAATAATATACCCTATGACACTCCCACAGTTACGACAAATCTAACGACACCTCATATGCTTCAATCCATCAAGCCGTTTAGGCTGCAGAGCGTGCCAAAGAAATAGACATACATACATACATACATACACTGGAGAAACATAATCCTTCTGGGTCAGTCGGGAAAAAACATCAATTTTATTTTTCCTTTGCATTAAGATTGGGTAAGCAATATTTAAAACTATTCTAAATTTCAAATCCATATCACCAGTGGTTGCTAAAATATACCGCTGTGACCGACAGACAAGTGGGGGGAGCGGTACTATAAGGGTTCCTCTTTAGGGTTCCGTAATGGTAATGGAGTTGTAATCGGATCGTGTCAGGTCGTAACATCTGAAGGTCGGTTAACTAAAGCTGGCACGTTCACAGTACTCACACATATGCAATTTCACGATACAGTATGTTTTATTACATTATTGCTTCTAATCAGTCAGTCAATTCTAACGGACGAATGCAAAAATACCACTCTATATTTATGAGCAGTAGCAAAAGCAAAACAATAACCGTCTCCTTCATACTCATAAGCTTGACCTTGCGCGAGAGAGACGGACAGACTTTTTTCGCATGCAGTGCGACGTGACGCCGCGCGCTTATTCACAGACACTACACAAGCGGAACGTGTAAATGTGTTGAACGAGCCAGATTTAGTTAACCGACCTGGCATTAATACAAGGGCGGATCCAGGGGCTCGGCCGTTTCAATAAATCTGCGGGTAACAGCTATAGTATTGTGTATTTTGAAACTATCCAAGCTGGATATAAGTGTGTGACCCCCCCCCCCCCTGACGCAAAGGCTGGGTCCGCCCTTGCATTAATAGTTATAAATTCTTAGAAATACCGAATGCAATACACACCTGAATATTTATCCGTTTTGGCCTTCAACTCCTGATCTTCCGCATATGAGCTGGGCACGTTGCACTCTGTGATTTCCACTGAAGTGTTTTCTGGACCGAAGTTTATATTAATCTTGGAGAACTGACGGAAATCCGTGCCGCTTTTTACTATGTATTTGTTGTTAATCTGTGACCAAAACAGAATCATACATTCCCAAACTGTATGTAGTCTTCAGAAATAATCAGAAGAAATTCTAAAGCATTCAGGCATTAGGGCGCTAATACGCAATAATTCGCCTCCAATTATAATAAACTAGCTGCTGCCCGCGGCTTCGCCCGCGTGGTCTACAGGAAACAAATGACATATTTTTCTTCTTAAACAAACATTATAAGCGCTCTAACTCCCTCTCAATTGAATATACAAACTATCATTATCCCAAAGAAAGCAATAATGACGAAGTTCTCCGTAAAACTAAACTAATCTCTGGGATGAGAGTACTCGAAGCGTGTGTGAAAAGACCTAAATAGGAGACAGCCAGAAGTGGATACTAAATAATTTATATTGATTACAACGAAACGCCTGTCAAATTCCCATGACAATACAATATTATGGTGACCGCGAGCTGAACCGATGATGGAGACGGAAGGTAGACAAAGTATCTTCTCAGTGACTAAACATAGAATGATGAAGTCTGGACTCATTTTAATACTTTTACAGTACCAATTACGTATTTTAACCGACTTCAAAAAAAGGAGGAGGTTCTCAATTCGTTTCTTTTATGTTTGTTATCTCATAACTCCGTAATTTATTAACCGATTTGGAAAATTCTTTTTTTGTTTGGAAGGGTACACTTTCCGTTTCGTCTCATTGTCATCAGATCAGGATTTGATTACTTCTTAGTGTACTTTGAAGTCGCTTTAATTTTTTTGGAAAACAGTTCAAATTAATACAAAAAATCTCCCTTTTCACCACCTTAAGGGTTGAAATTCCAACAATACCGATATACGTTGGTAGTAAACTTAGTGACGTTTAATTTGAAAATGAAGGACTTCCATACACATCTTCATCCCCTTTTCACCCCTTCGAGGGTGGAATTATCAATAACGCTGAGACACCTGTAAATTAATTTTCAATCGTCAGTCTACACACATAATTTGAAGATTATAATTTCAAAACTGACAGACTTTCATACAAACTTTCATCCCCTATTTTACCCCCTTAGAGGTGAAATTTCCAAAAATCCTTCTTAACACTCACTATATAATTATAAATTTAGTGATGTTTACTTTAAAATTTAAGGACTTTTCATACACAACTTCATCCCCCTTTACACCCCTTCGGGGTTGGAATTATCAAAAATGCTGAGACACCTGTAAATTAATTTTCAATCGTCAGCCTACACAAAATTTGAAGATGCTAACTTCTAAATTGACGGACTTCCATACAAATTTTCATCCCCTATTTTACCCCCTTAGGGGTAAAATTTCCAAAAATCCGTCTAAAGTGGATGCCCTCACTCAATTATAAATTTAGTGATGTTTACTCTGACATTTAAGGACTTTTCATACACAACTTCATCCCCCTTTTCACCCCTTCGGGGTCGGAATTATCCAAAATGCTGAGACACCTGTAAATTAATTTTCAATCGTCAGCCTAAACACAAAATTTGAAGATCCTAACTTCAAAACTGATGGACTTTCATACAAACTTTCATCCCCTATTTTACCCCCTTAGGGGTGAAATTTCCAAAAATCCTTCTAATATGTATGCCCTCACTGTATAATTACAAATTTAGTGATGTTTACTCTGACATTTAAGAACTTTTCATACACAACTTCATCTCCCTTTTCACCCCTTCGGGGTCGGAATTATCAAAAACGCTGAGACACCTGTAAATTAATTTTCAATCGTTAGCCTAAATACAAAATTTGAAGATATTAACTTCAAAACTGACGGACTTTCATACAAACTTTCATCCCCTATTTTACCCCCTTAGGGGTGGAATTTCCAAAAATCCTTTCTTAGCGGATGCCTACGTCATTACAACTATCTGTATGCCAAATTTCAGCCCAATCCGTTCAGTGGTTCGAGCTATGCGTTGATAGATCAGTCAGTCACGGTTTCCTTTTATATATACAGAAGATTCTTAGTTAAAAATTTCATTTTTAATACAAGCTTTTTTTGAGTGATTGTACTTGAATTGTCATCTAATACACTAATGTATACCAAATATCAAGTCAATCCGACTATTGGAAGTGGGTGAAATTCGACTTGCAAGATTCCACCCGAACAAACATACATACATTGCAAGTTAAATAAAAGCTTGTAAAATTCCTGAGGCTCCCTTAGAGAAGAAATCAACCGCATGTATGTTCCGCAACTGTAGCTTTCGAGTTCTAAATCTTTTTCGTGTTTTATTCACCAAACCATGACATAAATGAAAAGGGTGTTACTTTTCGACCGTACACTCGCTGCTTCAGTATGGGGCGGAGCTGTGGGGACGTGCTGCAGACAGGGAACGCGTTTTACGCATGCAAAAGCGCGCGGTTCGAGCAATAGCACAGGTGTCGCAGGAAACTTCAGCCAGACCCTACTTCATTTCCCTTAGCATTATTACGCTGCCTTGTATTCTAATATACCAGGTAGCTGTATATGTTAGGGAAAATATAGCTAATTTTAAAAAACTAGGAGCGCACAGAATTAATTCTCGCAGAGCCCAGAAACTCGCCACTGTCAAGCACAGACTGGCGAAATCTGACAGACTGACCCACATCATGGGTCCAGCGGTATACAACCGCTTACCTGACTCGGTTCTCCATACAAAAACGTTATTGGCCTTCAAATATTCCCTGAAACGTTGGCTTGCTGGGAAAGCGTTCTATACCGTAGAAGAATTTATTACTAATAAATATGTTTATCTGTTTATCTGTTATCTGTGCTCTGTGGGGCTACTATGCAACTTTGTTGCAGTAAGTTTCAATCATTTTCGAATTGAATCTGGTTCACTATAGCGCTTTCTGGACTGGAAATGCAAACAGTGATTCATTGGAAATGAAAAATATCTCAATTTTGTGATATTTCTACCGATTAAAAGGTTATTTCAATTTGAATTTAATTGCAAAAAAGCTACGTAATCCCTGCAAAGTTTTAGGACACCGGTGCCGATTCTGTTGTAAATCGCACTAAACTAATTTTAGTCACATCTCATCTCTTTCTTACGAACATTATTGAAAAAGGATAGAACATATTTTAAGTTCTAAAATTAATCTTTGCCGTCTTATTTTGCGTGTATTTAGGCGTAACCACGATAGATGGCGACTAAAATTATATTGAAAACAGGCATTGGACTATTTTGACAGAATTAAATTTCTTACATCCTTTTCTTATGTTCTTTGTTAGAAAGAGACATGGTGACATTAAAATTAGTTTAGTTGTGAACAACAGAATCAGGGCCACTGTATTACTATGATACTGTATAATCACTAAAACACAACGCGCTGAGAGAGCAAAATGGAGTATAGGAATAATATAAATAATTTTAAAGTATTTGTACATCTATACATCTTCCAAGAACATTGTGAACAGGTGCTGCTTGTGGGGGCTGGTCTGCTTAAGTTTGCTATTTATTTACTTATTAATTATAGATTCAGTCTACTTTGTAGTTTTGCCACTAAGCCGGGGCACGCAAGTGTTGTCAGTGCGATTAGAATGTAATTATGTAATGGATCTAAGCTTGTTTTGAAAAGAGTAATTGCTGAGTTTATTGCCGGCTCTTCTCAGCAAATGCAACCTTCCGAACCGGTATTAGAGTATTAGAGTCAGACTTTTCATAAGTGCCTGCGAAGGTCTATTTGAATAAATGATTTTGAATTTTGAGAAATAAATACAGTCAAAACCGTTTATAACGACATGTCTTAAAACGACGTATCGGATATTACGACGAAATGAGGTTATAACAACTGTAACCGATGGTCCCTTCGAAGTCGTTATAAACGGTTTTGACGGTAAATAAAATGAATAAACTCACCTCTAAAACCTCATAAACATGATCATGGCCACCGAGAATCAAATCTATCTCAGTACAGCCCTCGGCCAGTTTGATATCATTCGGTGTTCGCATGTGCGTCAACGCTATCACATATTCACAACCCTGGAAACGAGGAAATTAAATAAAATTATATATTTCGCCAAAAATGTCGTTCAATGTATTTCAAAATAAGTTTAAAAAAATATAAAAGAGTTCGAAGATTTTTGTTCGGAGCTCGGCATACTGATTAGGCACCATATTGTTTTTTTTTTAATGGCGGCGCACGATTGATCCTATATACGTACATCGATTGGGGACACTCATAGAAACAAAAAAGTTGTCTATGTCCTAAAACGTCACGTTACAGAGTTATTTACAAAGTAATTGAAAACTGTTTTACAAAAAACCGACTTCAAAGTACACTAAAACGTAATCAAATCCTGATCTGATGACAATGGGACCAAACGGGAAGTGTTGTATTATACTTCCAAACAAAAAAAAAATTCAAATCGTTTAATAAATGACTGTGATGTAACAAACATAAAAAAAAAAACAACCGAATTGAGAACCTCTTGTCATCGGATCAGGATTTGATTACTTCTTAGTGTACACTTAAGTCAGTTTAAGCTTTTTGTAAAGCAGTTTTCAATTATTATTTTGAAGTCGAAAAAGATCGATGTTTGACAAATTCAATTACCATTAAAAATAACTCTATAGGCATTCTATTGTACTATAGTATAAAAAGTTTTTTTTTATATTAATTACCTCTTGTTTCAATTGCGAAGCCAGCTTCGTTCCCGCCTGTAGAAAGTCTATAAACGTAACCTCTTCCGGGTTTATAGTCGCTAATGTTTCTAGCCATTCCTGAAATAATCGTGGATTTTTATTAATTGCAACACTGTGTTCTTTTTTCTCCCTTTTTTATTGTAATTAGTCGAGTAATCGATCGAAAATTTTTTTGTTACTAAAAAAAACCAAGACACGTTTTGTTCTAATGCAACTTCACAGATCATTTAAATTCATAGCTTAAGCCACAATAATTACTATTCCAGAGGAATGAGAAAATGAAACAGTATCCTACATTAGTGTGAATAAAGTCCTATATCAAACACTAGCTGTTCCCCGTGGTTTTACCCACGGGATAAAAAGTAGCCTATAATACTCGGGGATAATGAAGCTTCCTTGGTGAATTATTTTTATTAATCCGACTGGTAGTTCTAGAGATTAGCCCGTTTAAACAAACAAAAAACTCTTCCGCTTTATTGTATTCGCTATATGAAGCATCAGCTCAATATGAAATACCAGCCTATAAAAAAATTGGCCTATGATACACCTATAACATTGGCCTATAAAACATCGGCCTATAAAACATCGGCCTATGAAACATCGGCCTATGAAACATCGGCCTATAAAACATCGGCCTACGAAACATCGGCCTATAAAACATCGGCCTATGAAACATTGGCCTATAAAACATCGGCCTATTAAACATCTGCCTATAAAACAACGGCCTATGAAACATCGGCCTATAAAACATCTGCCTATAAAACAGCGTCCTCAAGCGATGTACCTGCATATACCTGTTCAACAAGTCCAATGAGGCCGATCTT
Source organism: Polyploca ridens (assembly GCA_951394255.1). Classification (NCBI taxonomy): domain Eukaryota; kingdom Metazoa; phylum Arthropoda; class Insecta; order Lepidoptera; family Drepanidae; genus Polyploca; species Polyploca ridens. The sequence goes on along the minus strand of OX596265.1, from coordinate 10,929,892 downwards.
ATGGCCGTTGCACATTAGCGCGTGAGTGATCTTCCCGTCGCCGAGCGGGCGGCCCGTCTCGTTATCGATCACGTTCGACATTAGCCATGGAAAGTTGCACTGGGCCACCAGCCCTGATAGGACTTCGAGGCCGAAGTCTGTAGGAAAGGGAGGGGCTTGTTTACATTAATTATTTGGAAAAAAAAAAGCCAAACATAGTCAGATTGTCCAAAAAATATATAAAAAATGTAACCTTGCTGAGTTTCTTGCCGGATTCTTCTCAGTTGAAGGCCGAGTTCCGAACCGGCGGTAACTTCAGTAAATGTGACCTTCATAAGTGCCCTTCTGGGGCCTAAATTGAATAAATGGCCTTGACTTTGACTTTGACTTGACATGTTCTACTTAAGCAGAAGAATTTAATTGCATTTTAAACCAGCCCCCCTAAAAAGGAAGCTAAAGCAATATTGCTAACGCAATTCATTTTTTCAAATTTACGGCAGATCTTATGCAATTCATCAATTTCGAATCTTTTATTGAATTGAATTGTATATAATGAGTGACTATAATACCAAAAAATATTGAAATTACGTAGGATCTGACGAGAATTCGAAAAAATGATTTGCGTTTGCAATATTGCTTTAGCTTCCTTTTTAGCCCCCCTGGTGTATTAAAGAGGTTTTGACTAAACTGATAAAAAGCAATCTTACGTTTTAGAATGTCAAAGAAAAATAAATTTGCTTGGTTTATCTGCTAAATGTATAGATTTATACTAATAGAGGTGGACCTTATTGTAAAGCAATAAGGACTGTAATGGTTGGGTTTAATTGTGTTTAAAAGCTGTCTAGGCAAAAATGTCTGTGTAGTTAGACTTTTTGGCGGGAATTTGCAGAGTGACGTTGCGTTTTCATTTTTATTTAAATAAATTCTTGTATTTTGAGTTTTATTGCATATCATCGGTGGTATTTTATCCAATAAAGATCAATCCATGTGCACCAGTGAAGTGAAATGAAATTAATTATGTGTATCGTGACTTTTCAAGATGTCTCAAGAAGTTCGTGAAAAGTTTTTGTACAATTTACAGCCATTGTACTAAACATGACTTCTAATGACGGTGACTGATAGTGTGGACTATATGAAGTGATTCATTTTGTGACTTTATTAATACAACTCGAGAAAACTGAAATAAGTCAAGGCTGTATATGAGCCTCCCTTTTGGCGAATAAGACAAACAACAACAATGAGTAATTAAAAATGAGAGAATAATATCTATAGTATTTTCTAATCGGTTCGGAATGTACCAACTTACCAAAATCATGGTTTCCAAAAACGGCACAGTGTGTACCGATTTCATTTAGTACCGGTACCATTTGTTCACCTTTTGTGAAAGTGCTCACTGGAACAATAAATCATATTATATTTACAATAATGGCAAAATCATGTTGCCCATAAAGTTAGAACAAAGGAGTTTGAAGATTTTTGTTCGGAGCCTAATATAGCAAAATAAATCAATCTTAAATCTATAAGAGATAAAACTTTTTGAGCATAGTGTTTATTCGCTCAAAGAGCAGCTCGACTGGGGAAGTACCTCCACCTTACAGAATACCGCACCCAAATTACTTTATGTTGTGTTCCTGCGCGTGAGTAAGGTCGCCAGAGCTCATTAGGGAGGTGGAAAGGTCGTTAACGCGTGTTGCAAGCGTCCAAGGATGGCTACAGTAACCGCTTATGGTTCCTTTCAGCATTTGCTCCAGAATTTGCCCATACTGGCTAGAAAACAAACAGTATTCTAGTACCATAGAATGCGTACAAACATTTAATGAGTAGTTTTTTCATGATTACTGAAGTTGAGGATTAACGATATTCAACGATTTTTTCTCGTAATTAACTTTGTAACGTGGCATTTAAGGATATAGACATCCTAGTAATTGATCGATGTAAATAATATATATCGTGCGCCGGCACTTGCAAAAAACAAAATAGTGGTCGAAAAGTATGCCAAAATCTTCAAACCTATTCATCAGCTCTAGTGAAAAATTCATCAACAAGTGCATACAGTTATGTTCCGGGAGACTTGTAGGCTTTTTAAAGATAGGTTGAACCTTGGCAATACCCTTGGCTTTACTAATATCTGTAAGCGACGATGAGCGCTTACCATCTTGTGAACAGGTGCTGCTTGTGGGGTCTTGTCTGCTTAAGTTTGCTATTTATTTACTTATTAAATATCAAGTCAGTCAACTTTGTAGTTGTTGCCGCCGCGCCGGGGCACGCAATTGTTGTCAGTGCGATTAGAATGTAATTATGTAATGAATCTAAGCTTGTTTTGAAAAGAGTAATTGCTGAGTTTATTGCCGGCTCTTCTCAGCAAATGCAACCTTCCGAACCGGTATTAGAGTATTAGAGTCAGACTTTTCATAAGTGCCTGCGAAGGTCTATTTGAATAAATGATTTTGAATTTGAATTTGTGACTTTCTACATGCTGTCAGACATCTCACACATTTCCTTCAAGAAGGGTGTGGAGTTTTCTGCAGGGTTTGAAGTGATACCCCTGACGTTGCAAGCATCTATAGGCTACGGTGACCGCTTACCATCCTATGCGGGCCCTATGCTTATTGTAGGTTTTACGATGATTACTTACACATGCTTGGTGAGAAGGCATCTCCACTGAACAACACTAATGGATTCAGATGCTGCAAGGCCTTTACAGCCGTACTGAACCTCAGTGCACCACCCACCGGTTCCGTGTCTGAAAATATACAGGAAATGTAGCTAGAAATCTAGACAAAACTCCTGATCACGGGCAACTGATACCAGCTGATCTCTACAAAAGATTTACTACTAAGGAATCCAATAGTCGATCCATCGTATGCCATCTGAAATAATTTAAATCCTAGACCTATGCTTTAGGGTATATTTTAGTGTAACACAATTTTGCGAATATTAATCTCGGTCAGGAATAAGCATTATATATCCATCTCACTCACTCGTAGTCTGCTCAATATTATAAACATCGTTGAAGTGTATAATGACCACGTCGTCGCCCATCCCGCGACCCGCCAGCTGGCTCACCGCGCGTCTACCCACTTGCCGTACTTCGAGAGACGCCTGGAAACATCACATAGTGTGAGCTAAATAGCACAAAAGGTATATGGCTTGGGTGCCAGCGTTTTGTGGAGCATGCAGCGTGAAACGTTTTGCCGAAATATAATATGAACATGTTTTTGTGCAGCCTCTGTATCCACTGAGACATCACCATAGCTATACGCTGTCCCTTATTATTTGATATTCAAAGATAAGGATGGCGACAGCGCCTCGTTTGTCTCCATTAGGCAGTTTTTTTAGATAGATACATGATGAGACATAATGAATGCTCCACTCACCGCACCGCAAAACGCTCAGCACTCAGACCACAATATTAAAAGTGCATAAGTTTCCCAACACACGCGACTAGTTGTTCGACAATTCTTCAGATGCTTTAAAAGTTTGGCAAAAAGTTGAATCGTGAAATATATAGATCAATACGAGACCGCCATCCATGCGCAAGAGTCGTCATCGTCACAACAAAGACAGTTTAGCCAATCGTGCGCCGGAAAACTTATTCAAACATCTACAAATAAAAAACTTACGGTACAGACAGACGTGCTCAAATATTAAAGTGCGAACTAACAGATGCGGTTCATAAATGCAGTTGCAAAAAGAAAGATTCTAAACATTAGCCTAAAAGGTGATTTAGGAGAAGAAAAAATATCTTTAGTGAAATATACTTTGAATATCTGCTGAAATCCTTACTCTATCCTAATAAACGAATGTGATTTTTTTTTTGCACTCAATCGATTCGGATGAAAGGCACACAGATCATAGGGATAAAGATACTTATTTGCGAGAATATGGTAACAAATGGTATTAACATATAGTATCACATATTCTACCAATACCAATTTGGCATAGCTTGGTTAACTAACATAGGATACTTTTTATCCGGGAAATAATAATATCTTCAGGAACGTGGGTAAACTCGGGGCGGAAGAATATCATATTTATATCAATGGATTACAATCCCGTCAACGTAATATGTAATAAACTGCGTTGAACAGGGGCTAACCAAGGCCAAGGTAATTTGACGAGCCCCTTTAAACCGATGTTGGGAGCAATTGGTTTCTGACATGTTAATACTAGGTACAGTCGCGAACTTTAATTTGGGACCTGTTTATGGTTGAATTTCGTACAGCAAGCGTAATACCATACTATACCATACTTACCATCAGGTGGGCCATATGCTTGTTTGACACCTAGTGGTATAAAAAAGAAAAAAAAACCATAACCCGTTAGCTGGCAGATGGAAGGCGTGACCAATATATTATTATGAAACTAAAACAAGAGCCCTACCACCCTACCACCTTACCCCTACCCTACCACCGTGCCTTGGTTTCCTCCATCGAGTCTTCAGTCGACGTCACTACCACAGAGCCCTCGCCTTAAAGTCTCTTAACTGCTATTCAAGTACGTATTTAGTATGTATGCAAGTTGGTTTTGATAACGCGTTGTGCACTGACGTTACTAAGAGCAACAGCCTCCTTAGACAAACGGCAGTCTGTCAGTGGGACTAAATTTTCCCTAATGGAAGGAAATTACATAAACTAAGGTTAAGTCACGTGACTGCTGCTTACAAAACCTAGGCAAATTCGCGTATCCACATGCGAAAATTAAGCGTTTGTCTTTTGTCTAGACATAGCTTTCAGATATCGCATATTACATTGGAGCTTTCGACCTCATTGCATTATGAGTGTTCTAAGAACATAATCTACTAGTATATGGGTCCCATTATAAAGTTCGCGACTGTACCTACTGTGCTAAGAATAAACACATGTCAATAGTCGAGCAATAGTGATATGTTATTTTAAAATGGTTCAAAAACATAGGGCATTGACACTTTATTACCAGTGGGTTTCAGAACAAGCAAATATACACCGTGATGTTAGCCATATAATTATCAAATTTTAAGGAGTCTTTTTTGCGACAAATGTATCTTGAGCACTTGTCCTGCGATTTTGATCTTAGTGCTTTCAATCATACGGTGTAAATTTGCTTGTAAAATGTACGTTGTGAACCTACTCATATACATACCAATCCATGGCAAAAAAATACAAATTAATTCAAATTATACAGGTCGTTGTTTTGGTCAGCGACGAGCGACTCAGGGTCGATCATACAATAGATACTGGTGCTAAAAAAAATATAAAAAAATACTTTATTTTTTTTTATTAATAAAAATAAAAAAAAAAATTTTTGAAAATCATGTAATAAGCTAAATTGTAGACATAATACTCAACGGGAGTGCGAGGGAGTAAAGGGGTGGGGCGATGGCGGCTTGTGCCTAGCTCTAGTCAGTGCACGTGCCTAGTAATCATACTTTGCGGTAATTTTATTTCAAATTGAATAAGGTATTTCTCAACATATTTACAGTATTTAATGGAATTAAGTCCATTTTTGGGGAATATATATTTTGTACTACCGCTCCTGGGTCGCTTGTCGCCGACCAAAACAACACCCTGTATATAATAAATATTTATTTAAAATTTAAGTGGTTTGCATTATCATTTCTATTCATAATCAATACATACTAGACATTGAAGAATATACCCACTAGATAAAATATTTTTGATATCAAAAAACAGTACATATTTTTTCATCTTTATGTACTCAAATCACTAATGAATATAACATCGTGCATAGAAAAACTTAATCCCACCAAAAACATTTTCATGTAAAATGTTGCCGCCAAGACATATGGCTCGTACTGTCAAAAAGTTATCAGATCTCATGTAGAGCCAAGCTTATAACTACATGCACTTACTATATAAGCCCTAACTTCACAACCTCTACACACCGTAGTCAAAATTTGTGGCTTGGCCGTTTCGCTACCGTCACATGGGAGTAAGGTGAAAAATGTATTCACTGTTCATTGCTTTTTTGTTATTCAATAGTTCTTGTAGTATTGAATGTCTTGGCGGCAACATTTTACATGAAAATGTTTTTGGTGGGATTTCACTTCTTTTTTTTTTTGTTTGAAATTTCCAAGTTTTATAATTTTTTTGTTGTTTGTGTACTAATACAAGCTTAAATACCAAATTTCAGCTTTCTAGGACTTCAGGAAGTACCCTATGAGTTTTGATGATCATCAGTGAGTCAGTGACGAAATCGGGGTTTTTTAGATATCAATAAAATCTAAAGTATAAGAGCTATGTTATTGAAACTTAATATGTTTAATAAGTTCACTATTGACATCATGTTCCGAGAATTTTGTTTATCTGGTATAATCCAAATCCAAGTTATGAGGGTTCAAAAAATCGACGAAGCGCTTCGAGAAAAGGTAGGTAGTGCCCTTTCGCTTCGCTTGGCTGTCTTGGCGGGGGGCACTCCCGTGCCCCCAGATTGGAATAGCATAGCTAATGAAGGTCAGCAGGTTCTTAGATAGCATGTAGGTATGTCGTATTACCGTGTTTAGGCTTGAAACAGATGGTCAGATACCGTCCTTTAGGGTTCCGTGCCCATGGCATACTCATCAAGCGCCATTTCGTAAAAAAAAAAACAAAATGGTGGCCGAAAAGTATGCCAAAATCTGCGAATCCCTTTACTATGATTTTTCAGTAGTCTCAAAGTCAAAAACTTTTTTAAACAAGCATACGGCCCACCTGATTGTAAGCGGTTACTGTAGCCTATGGAAGCTTGCAACACCAGGGGTATCACTCGCGCGTTGCCGACCCTGCAGAAATCTCACCATTTTTGAAAAACCCCATTATTTGTTCAGTTTTCGAAAAATAACAAAACTCAGCAAGTCAAACACTTAAACCTAATGAAATTAGAAAGAAAGAAAATACATTTATTTGACGGAACACATTAAAGAATATACATACAATAATATTTAAAACAAACTAGTAAGTCTGTGCCGTCAAACAGGATCGTCAGCTCAGCATGGTGCTACTGACTATGTCAGCAGCGCTGATTTTCAGCTGACGCCTTTAGTGATGTCACGGTCGTATGTACAAGGGATAAAAGAAACCAATTAATTTAGGTTTAATATTATTAATATCTTGTACTACAATAAATTATGAATATAAAGCTTATGACTTTGTCACAGAATCAATGTTTACTTCTACTAATTTCATTTTATTTACATCTCATTCATTTTGATAAAGTTGACTTACACCAATTAAGAGTACGTACCAAGCCAGAAAAATATGGCAATGTCAGATGAAACAAACTTATGTCTAATCTTCGCGTGCAAATGAGATGGAGATAGCGTGTTCCGCGGAACAAAAATGAACTAAGCGCTTTTTATCTAAATAACTCGTAAAGTATAGAATATTTTAAAAAATCGTTAGTAGCAGCCCTAGGTCATATGTTAGTGATATTATTTATCGAATTTTTGTCTTAATTAGATACACCATGAATGAATAAAACCGAAAATACATTATTATTAGAGGTAGCTTTGTGATTTTTTTCTATCGAGGAAATTTCATTCCATTATGTTTTTGCTCAGGCAGAACCCTCGCGTATATAATGAAAATACCCATATAAAAATATTTTTTCATTTAAATACTATTTACTTGGTTAAATTTCAATTCTAAGATTGTTATTTTGCTTTATACGCAGTCTTAAGTTAAGTACATACTTTTATTATTATATGGAACCCAACGTATGTTATGCGACTCGCACTTTGCCGGAATGTTGTTACATACAACATACCCTCCTAATTAAAATGAACTTATGTTTGACCTCAGATGCTCAGATGCTTAATGACCCTAGCCTTGAACACTTCCAGGTTACAATTATATTTATTATGATTCGGCAAACGGTCAAATATAACATAATGCCTACTTGAAGATTTGATTGATTTGTTTTTAAGTGTTTACATTTTTATATGGATTTATTTATTTCCAACTAGCTAATGCGTGGTGTAGCATGATTAGCCGTTGTTAATCGATCGGCAAAGTTAAGCTACCGCCGATGAGGCCTGTACCTGGGCACAGAGGATTGTAACCTGGGTGTCTGACCGCTTTTTTTACATGCCTTGCGCCTTAAGTGCGAAGCACGGAAAAGGCGTGTAAAAATGACAAATTGATAATAAATAATAATAAATAAATAAATATCCTGGGACATTCCTCACACACGGTCATCTGATCCCAAACTAAGCAGAGCTTGTACTATGGAAACCAGATAACTGATATAATACATATACTACTTTTTGTTTGTAAATATACATACTTAATATACATAATTACACCCAGACTCAGGACTTACAGACATATTCATGCACACAAATGCATGTCCTGTGTGGGAATCGAACCCACGACCTGCGGCGCGTAAGGTGAATCTTAACCAACTGCGCCAAGTGGCCCGTCAATAAAAACTGTATGAGTTTAACAAATCCCCAATATAAATAAAAAACAAAATGGCGGCTGAAAAGTATGCCAAAATCTTCATAAAATTCTTTATACTTACTAAAAGCAGGAAAACCTAATAAGGCTTTAATAAATAAAATATTAAGTAAAATAAGAGAAAGGTCCGGTCTTTATAACTTTTAACACAGTAAACTAAATACTATATAAACACAGTACACAATAACACTCAGACAGTTTGTCACGACGAGTACAGAAATGGGAAAAAAAACAGAATTTATCGCCTGGGCTGCAGACCTTATACAGTCCTTATATAAATCCGCCCCTGCGTTTACGTTTGCTATTATTTATTAAATATTGATTGAGTCTACATTTTAGTTTTTGCTGCCGGGACACCCAATTGTTGTCAGTGAGACCACAATGTATAATGTTATGTAATGAATCTAAGCTTGTTTTTAAAAGAGTAATTGCTGAGTTTTATGCTGGCTATTTTCAGCAAATACATCTCATTCGTAAGTGCCTGCAAAGGTCTATTTGAATAATTTAGAATTTTAAAGCCTCAAATCAATTCAAAAAGTCATTTATTCAGTTTAGGCCCTAGTATGGCACTTATGAACGTTAAATTGGTACATACAGTTGAATTTACCACCGGTTCGGAATACACTTAAACTGAGAAGACTCTGGCAAGAAACTCTGAAGTTAGACCTTAGTAGCAATGACATTAATTGATAGTGCATAGGACGGTCACTGTATTTACGACCGAACCTCTATCTCTTTAAAGGTGACTTTAGCCTATCATTAATTTGAAGACAACACAATTGAGTATATGGACTGTCTACGAGGGTCATTAGCTTAAGATGTAGCAGAGTCAAAAATAAATACAAAGATAAAGAGAATGTGTATTAAATTACAGACATAAAAAATTGTGCTATCATATACTTATCATGCTTTTAAAATAACAGAATTTGTGGCCCATATTACAGAGCAATAATATTGAAAGTTAACCCTATGCCATAGCCCCAGGGTTGCATTTCAATTGATTTCTGTAAAATGGGCTTATGTTCTATTTAAATGAAAATAGCAACAAGACAACATCAAGTGACTTTAAAATATACAATGACACTTTTTTGAGTTTGACCACAATCTCTCTAAGTATTGTGCAGAAAGTGGTAAGGACACGAAGCATAGAAGAAACCAAGAATATATTGGCTAAGTAGCAGTGTCAAATGCTGAGACTAGGCTTTACAATCAACCCCACCACTGGGGCTACTGCTTAAGTCAATGATAATGAACTTAATTAAACTGGCCTTCTTTGAATTCCGTTATCTGAAGTCATTTAACATTTAAACCTCAAGCGGGTTGCTGAACAAGTCAATGGATGACTCGTTTGAATGTTCCATAAATCAGGGGCTTAGCTACCGCCGTATTATAGTTACGGGGCCCCCAGGCTACAGGCCCCCCAGGCTACAGGGGCCCCAAGACTACAGGGGCCCCCAGACTACAGGGGCCCCGTATCGTTAATACGGCAGATTCGCCGCAGTCAGGTAGAAGAGACTCCCAAAAAACTAATACAGGGCCCGAAAAAGGAAGCACAATTTACTGAAATTCATTACCATACCATTGACTTACATGGTAACCCTTCAGGTTGAATCTTACTTTGCGTTTCTGCTATAAATGAAGGAAACCATGGCATGGTGGAATAGCTCTTTCAAGTGGCTACCTCATTAGTGTCCAGCTGCCTGAACTCCCTATGCTTTGTGTCCTTATCAAATTCATAATTTACGAAAGAAATTGTGTTGAAACACAAGCGTATCCATGAACAAAATGTGTCATCATATAAACAATAATATTAAGTCCGTGCCTGTTTAAGCCATCCAACGACAGAGCGTACTCCATCGGTCACTTCACCAGGTACGTCAACGCTGGTTGACTCAATGAGAGAGCTCCAACGGGAACGAAGCGCAGCCTGGGCCGCGAACGACGCCATTACACGTACTGTACGCACTAGAACCATTGTGCTTTTCAATTTAGTGGTCATTGTTATCAAAAATACAGTTTTGAATATTTTTTCATTAGCTTTTCTTGAGGTCAGGATTGCAAGGCACTTTTGCAATTTTTAGGCACTTTGAAATTGTTTTTTCTTAACGTAGTATACCTGAATCTATTTATTATTAGTACCTACTTCTAGATTATTTATTCAAATTTTTTTTTGCTGGTAAGATCATTCAAATGGTATTAAAAAAATAAAAGTATGTAAAACAGCTTCACAAAAATTACTTTTGTAACATTGTACTCCAAATTTCTATTTAAAATTGTTTTTATAAACATATAGTGTGTGTATTATAATCAATTTGTTGTTTTGGTGACATTATTAAACATTATGGCCTTGTGAAGCCGTTAATTAACAGATTAGTTATATTACTCAAGGCCCTAATTCTAAATTCATCTCAATTTAACCTTATCTGTGACATTATCAGGAAGTAATTAATTATCAAGACAGAAAGGTATTGTCATATTATAACTAAAGAATAAAAAATAGGATCTTTTATTTTTATTTTATATTTATAAATAAATAAGATTCAATCAATCATGACATTAAATTAGTAGGAAGAATAATAAATAAAACCTTGAAAACCAATGTACCAGACCAGTATTTAAATTTAGATTATAACTGAATAAAAAAAAATTAGACCATAGATACAAAATATTTTTTGTCACACAGTACAGTACCTACATAAAAAATACTCTAAAACTAAGCCAAGTCATTTGAATGATCTGTTATTATAATAATAGTAAAATATGTTGTAAAAACACATAACAGATACTGGATCAGAGCCAGATTTATGAGCTATCAATAAAAGTCTCCAAAAAATTGCAGATATTTGCAGTCAACCTTCAACTAAATCACTAAACATTAACGCAACACATTTTCAAGGTCGCTTTTCACATCTTCAATCTAATTTTATTATGTAAACCACTTTTTGCCACAAAACAGTTAATTTTAATAACTCTTGACATTTCAAGTGCACGGAATAACTAGCTTTTTTTCTTTAGAAACTTAAGAAACTAGGTCTCTTGCCGCACTAAGAATTCTAATGTAGTACTAAGGTCAAGGCATCTAAAATATCTATTTTTGAACACAACCTTTAATTTCGCAAAATAAATACAGAATGCAATTTGACATAACTGGGTATTTATTATTTACAAACGGTCTTTATACAGTCTGTATTCCTTTTCGCAAACTGCAATTCAATTTGAAATGTTGTAATTTTATTATATGCAAATTATTTCTTACCTAACAGTATGGTCCGCCAGTGAATAAAGGTGCGGCTTTTCTTCAATATTATAGGTGATTTAAATATCCGCGATGGTAAATATTGTAGAAATCTTATTTAAATTACGATTTTATATGAATTTAATTAAAATTTTATTAAAATAGCCCCGCAAACGGAATTTCATTCACGTACTGTCAAATTTGTTATCTGTCAAATTCGATCGGTTGTCAGACGTTACGTTCCATTATACGCAGGGCTGTGTTCAGTAACTACACTTCGTCCGCAGTGCTGCAAACCCCAACTTGCAAAAAAGAAGTAGATTTATGCCAAAAATCCAGGAGACAGGGACAAAAAGAAGAAGAAGTAAAAAATACCCTTTTTCCTGTACCTATTAAGATTAGTAGGATTTTTATATTCATCCTTAGTTTTAATTTTGACAAACAAATCCTTTTTATTCGAACTTATTTTTACCAGTGTCGAGTTATATTAAAAGTTCTAGTCACTATAAATCACTTTCATTGTCCACATGACACACAGGGGCATTAATTTTATTTGCTAGTTGACAAGGGAACTATAAAATCGAGTGGTTCATTGATTTATCCTATAAATGTGAAAGTTTGTGTGTGCTTGTAGATTTGTTACCACTTAACTCCGTAACGGCTAAACGGATTGGAATGAAACTTATCACATAGGTAGATAGATCATACTGGGAAAACATAAGATAGGTAGCTTAGGAAAGCGGGTAAAAGTGGATTGGAAGTGGATTGTAGTAATACCATTTTAATCAATGCGATCAATAAAAATCCAATTTTAATTTTATAGTTATACCTTATATTTTACCATAAATCAAGACAACCATAATTAGTTTCTGCATCGTACCAATCAATTAAACCTCGAGTATGGCTCATAAAAGTACCTTTCAACTTAGGTGATGCTTCTAATATAAGATAGAGAATACCTTTAGCTGCCTCATCAGGCTCCAGCTCACCTCCACATTGAGCCATGTCAGTTTTGACATGACCCGGATCGTAAGCATTAATAGAAATGTTTCGTTTGTAATATTTTCTTTGTTGTATCATAGTCAAAGCAATCACAGCAATTTTTGAAACTCTATGCTCAGCGTGTTTACCTTCAACTGCGAAATCATCTTTATTGAACGTTCCGTTACGCACACTCTCTAAATAGTTATCTACAAATTCGTTTAGTTGGTCTGTGGTCAAATCCGGACTCAAAAGTGTCTCGATCCACGCTTTATTTTTAATATTAGACAGATGACCGCACGCGCTTGAAACATTGACGACCCTAGCGCCATCTCTTAGCAGGGGATACAAAACCTCTTCGATGGTCAATAAACTTTTATAATTTGTGTCGATGTTCCTTTTTGCAGCTTCGTAACTTGGATAGACTTCATGCCATTCCAAAATAGCTGCATTATTCACCAAAACATCAAATCCTCCGTGTTTTTCTTTTATGTAACTTGCGAATTTCTTAACACTTTCTTTATTACATACGTCGAGTTCATGGAATTGTGGTTTCAATCCCAGTTCATTTAACTTTTGCACAGCTTCTAGGCCCCTTGCTTTATTTCTGGCGGTAAGATATACTATTCCGTTGAATTTCTGACACAATCCTTTCACTACAGCGAATCCTATGCCTTTATTTGCACCGGTGACTACTGCGACCTTTTCTGCCATTGTTTGCGCGTGCGTACTGACCAAGGGCTGAAGGTAAACTAACTTTACTTACATCATAGAAAAGTGTTATTGAATAACGATAAGGCGTTAATAAATAATAGGTAGGTACTTTGACTTTGTATCGTTTTTCTTCAACTCTAGAATTGATTGACACATTAGCACCTAAGGTTAATAGGCGCTTTCACATTGGCCGATAACTACACCCATATACCCCGCTCCGATACTGACATGTATGTCGGCAGCTGTAGATTAGGTAGGTGCTAAATAGCTATGCTAAATAGTTACTACGTAACCGATACCGATACAATAATATCGGCCCGATATCGGTGAATATCGGTGACCAACTTATTAGTCTTATACTTCGATAAACAGAACTGTTTGCAATATTTAAATTTGTATTTTCTTATTAGCCTACGTCTACCGATCTGCAGTGGGCACGCGTGTTGGAGTATTTGCCCATTCCTTTTCACCCTCATTTGTGAAAGGAGGCCTGTGCTCAGCAGTGGGACATTATAGGCTGATGATGATGATGACGAATAAAAACTTAACGCGATGATTAAAATTACTGATTTCTCGAGCATACAAAACAGCTGGGCTATCTACTTTGGTGGTAATTAAACGAAAACCATTCATGATTTCATCCAATGACGGTGAAGACCATTGGTGGGCCTTGATTAAATTAAATTCATTAAATGGTGTTCAAAATCAAAATCAAAAAGTCATTTATTCAGTTTAGGCCCTAGTAAGGCACTTATGAACGTTACATTGGTACATACAGCTGAATTTACCACCGGTTCGGAATACACTTAACTGAGAAGACTCCGGCAAGAAACTCAGTTCGTTACGATTACAACCAAAGAAACGCAGTAGAACCCCTGCAGTTCTTTCAATTTTGGCGCTTGCTAGTAGCCTAGATTTCGGCTTCGGCTAAAACTTCAGCTCATAATGGTCGAAGCCGAAGGTGGGCGAAGCCGAAGCCGATCTTAGGTCGAATCCAATCGAGATGATTAAAACTTACTTGTAACTTGGGGGCTTCGTAACAGCCCCCCTACACAAGATGTTTGTCGACAATCGTTATTAAACGATCAAACTTTGTATGGGATTGACATTTGAGATTGTTAAAAATCACGAGATATTTCGATTTGAAATGTCAATCCCATACAAAGGTTGATCGTTTACTAACGACGATTGTCGAAAACCATCTTATCTACTGGCCCAGTTCTTTCAATTTCTGCGCATGCTTGAAACCTTCGGCCTCGGCAAAAGCTTCGGCCTATTTCGTCCGAAACCCAAGGTGGCCGAACCCGAAGCTTCGTTTGGACACCAGTATTATCTCATCTGATAGAAACTATAAGAAAACAGGACACTAACTCCTGTGTCATTGCCGATATCGTACCGATAACGACACAGGTTATTGTATGAGCTTATCTGTCCGCTGATATCGTGTCGACAACGGGTTGGTGTCGTTATCAACGCATGTAAAAGCGCCCATTCCTGTTATCTTTTGTGTTTTATTTATATAGGATTCTTTGAAGGACAGTTAATGACGCTTCTATTTTATCACAATTAGGGATGGGCAGGGAAAGAAAAAAAATGGGAAGAAATGAAAAATACGGGAAAGAATGGAAAAATACGGGAAAATTCCCGAACGGCGGAAAAATACTCAAGTGGCTTTTTGTACCTAAAAAAATATGTTTAGATGCTTTTGATTGTTATTTTAATCATACTCGCTGTTGTATGTACCTACATTACCTACGGGCGACCACACTTCCCAACTTCGAGTCGGACGACTATGTACTACCACGGCGTGGGAATTGTGTGGGACTGCCGCCTGTCCACCACAACCCTTACACCCCAAAACGTCACGTTTTTTAAAAACAATGCACTCCCTCATCACCAAAAAAAAGATTTTTTATTGTATGATATGTGTATGACCCTAATAGAAATCTTGTTAAATGTTATTCAAAAGATTCGCTATATACGCAAAATCTAGTAAATGTGACCATTTGAGTATTTTCCCAGCCAATGGGAAAATTCCCGGGTTTTTTCCCACCAAATTGGAAATTTACTCGAAGTTGGGTTTATTCCCGGGAACAAACCCAACCGTAATCACAATTGATTTTACTAATTCAAGTGTAATACGTAATTAATAATTATTTATTTATTCATTATTATAACATTACGCTTGGTACCTACCTTTTTAACCGACAAAAAACGTACGGGGTTTACAAGTCGGAATTAGAGAGTTATTTATGTACTTGCATCGAAATGTTGATATTAATATGGATCTTCCCGGGATTTCCCAAGATTTATAATAAAATCCCGTGTGGCCAACAATATTACAAATAAATAATAATAAAAACCTTAGAGATAGATAAGACAAATAAAACAAAGACAATTAAAATGCAATTTTGCAACTTCTTATGTCGGATGGTTTAAATTGTGTAAAAGTAAATAACTTTTTTATTTAATATATCACGGGATTTTTCTGCTCTTTAAATTTAATCACGGGATTTGAGGCATATCCACTTTCTTCTTTCGCTGTATGAAATCAGTATAAGTACATAAATAACTCTACCTAATTTCGACCTCTGATGCATAACTTTTTTGACCCTGCGTGTTTCGATTTGATTAGAGATTCAAAATGGTCAATAATGATGAGGCCAAAGGTGGTGCACACACAAAGCCTAGAAGGAATCTGGCTCTAAAGTGCAGCTGTCGGAACACACCGGTAGATGCTTGGCGACAGATTTTCTACGGTAAATTGAACTGTATGTACAACTTAACGTTCATAAGTGCCTTACTAGGGCCTAAAATGAATAAATGACTTAAAAAAAAAAACTAGTGTAGCTTTGATTGACTAACCGCCAGTTTCTGAAAGCCAAATCAAAGTTAATCTCTTGTTGAAAGTATACCTGTCACTGTCAATGTCGTCTGAAATGACGAAGACGGCAACAGCTTTGATTATAGATTAACTTTGATTTGGCTTTCAGAAACTGGCAGTAAGTCAAGGACACATGGAACATTATTGGTCGGTATCGGATGCCGTGATTGGTCGTGTCTGCTATTAATTAGTGCAAAAGCACTTACGCTAGTTGCGGAATTGGAATGATCGGAATTTTTCCCCATGTGTCTTGTCTATAAATATTTTTAACCGACATCAAAAAAAGAAGGAGGTTCACAGTACAGTACAGTCTCAGTACCTATGTTTTTTTTTATGTTTGTCACTTCATAACTCTGCCATTTATTAACCGATTTGGAAAATTCTATTTTTGTTTGGTACTTCCCGTTTGGTCCCATTGTTATCAGCAGGGCGATTGTCAAATTCTCTCGTTATCGGGAAACCGATAGCGATGGTCTCGCAAGTAGTGGTATTTGTGTAACTTTTACGCCAAAATAGTTGCCAGCTTCATTTGAAATAAGTTAATTGTAATAGTCAATTTTACCGTCATTTAAGTTACACAATACCATATTAAAAAACTTACGAGCCTAGCTATCGGTTCCCCGTTAACGAGAGCATTTGACAATCACCCTGCCGGTTAGGATACTTTTTAGTGTACTTTGAAGTCGGTTATATTTTTTTTTAAAACAGTTTTTTTTCTAAAAGCTTGGCTGCCTACCACATACCTATAAATAATTAGGTAATACGTATTTTTAAAAAGGTTATTTTTATTCAGGTTCATAACGCTAACACAACTATAGCATGTAAATAGATCTTAAGAATATTTAGAGCGGCTGTCACGTCTTTATTATATTACCAAGTAGGTTCCTATTGCCTGCTAGGGCCTTAATGTTTTATATTTTCGTGGATCTGTTGGGTTTGGAATGTCCAAAGGCAGCTAGTTCACGTCCGTTTAGGTGCAGTCGAGGGTATAAATATGAATACACTTTTCGAAATTCAAAAGCGATTTTCTCTCACGGTACACATTCAAATGTTGAATAATTACACAAATTAATCATAATAGTAATATTTTCAAAGATTTTTCCTGTATAATTTCTTATCAGTAATAATTTCAATCAGGAGAAAATCGTTGTTGAATTACACTAATACCGTACCTATAAAACTATACCTAAATAGGTACTCCCGATCAGTTAGGACCGCGTCAGAGATATGTGATAGAATATGAAATGGGTTTGGTTTGTAGGTACATTGTTGTGACTAAACACAGTTTTGATTAGCAAGTTAGCCTTCTATTTCTTGTTCTATGTCAAAGGTAACACGGTCTAATGAGAGCTAACGGTTCTGTGGTCAACAGTTGGCGCCACTAGCTAGTAAGACCCTATATAGCCTATCGCATGGCGTTATAGACCTATCCCCCCTCCCCAATGAGCTCTGACGAACTTGGACGAGGAACACAACATAACGTTATTTGGCTGCTCTGACAATCAAACCTGTTGCCGTCTTTGTCATTTCAGACGTCATTGACAATGACAGATACTTTCGACAATAGTAACTTTGATTTGGCTCAGAATCTGGCAGTCAGTATCGTGGAGAACAAACATTGGTTTTAGGTTGTAGGTATTTCTAGTTGTATGTGTGTTTCCAATTATAAGTATTAAAAATATTGATCAATTACTACTCAATGAAGTGGTTTTTGAAGACTAATCGTAACACTTTACGGATTAATTAAACGGTTCACCTAGACCTAGATTCAACTGAGTACATAATGTAGGACATAGTCTACCTTCGAGATATGAAGGTTGTACTTAAGGTACAACAAGGACACTTAATTGCTTGTACTATGATTTGTCCTATTTATTACTATTAGCATTTATTTATTTTTACTAATGTAGTACACGCTAGTAGTAGTACGCCCTTTTATTACACTTAGTTTACCTAGTGTAGTAAAAGGGCGTATTACTAGTAAGTAAAAGGGCGATATATCAGACCAAACGAATTACAGTCCGATCGCCATCACCTCTCTTCTCTCCAAACTACTCCAAAGTAATGGAACGAGTGATCAACGCGCAACTTTTGAGATACTTGGGTCAAAAGTCCTGTTGACGACCAACAATATGGCTTCCACCACAGTCGCTCCATTGGTGACCTTCTACTGAATCTCACGCACCATTGATCACTCGACATCGAGACTCAAGGTGAGGCATTGGCAGTGAGCCTAGATGTGGCGAAGACGTTCGATCGGGTCTAGCACCGGGGTCTCTAATGAGGTTACCGGGCTTTCCCAGGGATTATGCAAATGGGTCGGTTTTATCAAGCGGATGCATATTTAAGAGTGGAGCTGCTTTGATAGCATGGACATAAATGCCGGCGTCCCGCAAGACATTATAACAGTTAGATTTTATTTTCGTCTAGAATTATTAGTTCTTATCCACGCATTATGATCCATGTCACTTCGCGTTATTTTACCATTTGCCACAGAATGTGCGTGTTTCAACTTCGTAGCCCCAGATTAGACTGTTAATTAGATCATTATTAGACTGACTGAACCATTTCGATGAGGTTAAATAATTTGACTTTTATACAGGGTGTTGTTTTGGTCGGCGACAAGCGACCCAGGGGCGGTAGTACAAAATATATATACCCCAAAAATGGACTTAATTCCATTAAATACTGTAAATATGTTGAGAAATACCTTATTCAATTTCAAATAAAATTACCGCAAAGTATGGTTACTAGGCACGTGCACAGACTAGAGCTAGGCGCAAGCCGCCATCGCCCCATCTTTACTCCCTCGTACTCCCGTTGAGTATTATGTCTACACTTTAGCTTATTACATGATTTTCAAAATTTATATTTTTTTATTTTTATTATTAAAAAAAAAAATATTTTTTTAATATTTTTTTTAGCACCAGTATCATTTGTATTATCTACCCTGAGTCGCTCGTCGCTGACCAAAACAACGACCTGTATAAAAATAGTTGTCTCCAGCGGTTTCACCCGCGTTCCCGGGATAAAGATAACCTATATATAGGACTTGGGGATAATGTAGCTTCCTGGAGATTAGGTCCAAGCTAACAATCTTTAAACTCTATATGTATGAATATGTATATCTATGGCCGCTATAACAACAAATAATAAAAATGAAATATTATAGGGTGAGCCCATACTAGAAACGTCTTTTTTAGCGTTATTTTCATAACAGGGTTGAGTTATTTAATATTGTACAGAACTTACAGTTTTTGTACTAAAATTCTTAGGGTTAATTGTTCGATGGTGAACAATCACCTAAGATTCTCATGGGCAAAAACAAAACTAAATGAAAAAAAAAATTGTCATAAGCAACTTACAAAAAGAAGTGAAATCCCACCAAAAATATTTTCATGTAAAATTATGCCAAGACGGGACCATATGGCTCTCACTTTTAAAAAGTTATCAGATCTCATGTAGATCCAAGCTTAACTCTACACGCCCTAACTCTTCAAGCCCTAGCTTCACAAACTACACCTTAGTGTTGGCAACATTTTACATGAAAATGTTTTTAGTGGGATATTTATTTACAACAAATACGTACAAATTACAATGATATAATATATAAATCCTCAAGTCTGCCGCTGTTTCCGATTAACGGCAAGGTTCCTAGAAGGCTGGCAGCGTTTCCTCTTTGGATAGCCAAGCTGATGCGTTGGCGGAAAAAGCTCCCCGCCCGCTGGTCTCCGTGGACCCGATACATTTTGATGACAAAGTGCGAGCAAAACGGCGATCTTCGGACTCCCACGTTCCCACGGTCTCGTTACTTATAATTTCCTTTATTTAATGAGCACTTGAGATAAAAATAACTCATTTAATAAGATGAATCTCAAATGTTTTATATTCAAAGTACTTAAAGTTTAATCATATTAAAAGGTAAGTCATTGTGACTGAGGGACAAAGATATATTTATTAAAATCATCACGTAATTGTGTCTCGACTGAGAAGGGAAAAGGCGTTTTAAAATAATATTTTCTTTGTGTTCTTGAATGAAGATTAGCATTCAGATAAATATTTATTTAATTTGACATGAAATTACAAATGCATTTGGTACAAAGTGGGAAAAAAGTTTTGAGGGTTTAACAGAAAAGGAAAAAAATGGATCTCTTATGGTGGTCTGTCACAACGGTCTTGATTGATTTGAAATCATGAATATTTTTTGTAAAAAATATCAGAGGAATAGATTATCCGTGATTATCTAGCGAATGAAAAATCGAGCCTAAGGGTCAGTACACACCGAGACGCGACGCGACGCGACGAGACTCGACGCGATGATAAGCGACGCGACGATCCTTGAAGAGTATAATTTTATTGTTTCACAATATTGTTCATATTAAACAATAAACAACGGGTTGCACTCCGGGAGTGATGGCAGAAGTGAAAACTTGAATATTAACGTTGTGCATTTTTGAAACTAGACATTTTTCACATAGTGTTTTTATAGAAGGGAAAGCTGGTTCAAGATATAAATATAATACTTTTGTATAAGATTCTTTTATTAACTTAAAATGGGAACAAAAATGATACCTACCTTCCGGCTAGCTGTAGAATATTATAAGAATTTGAACATCACCCCAGTATAAATACAGTCTAATTTGCAACTACTCTCCCTCCGTCTTACGAATTTTCGATCAGGATCACGTGACATCTGACGGGAGTTTAACATTTTTTACCCATTCCAAAAAGTGCACAACGCCGCTAAAGAAGTTTTCACTTCAAAAAGTATCAATTTCCACAATATGCCACCTACGGTAGCGAATCACTGAAATATTTAGCCACACTACGAAGGTAAATTTTTTTTCAATAAAAACTTGAAAATATTTAAACCCGCCTCTTGCTGATGCATCCACCTTAAAGTTCAAAGAGTGCGAGTATCATGTCGCATCTATAAAAGCTTACTTAACATTAATTTAAAGAAGCATATTTTGTCATTGTGTCCATAACCCATTGTATGTATTGTATATTTATATATGGATACCATAATATTTATTGAGTTTATTTATTATTAATATTTTAATTTTAATTGTAAGTTCTTTGTGCCAGCTTGCACAACGATAACATGCCTTGAATTGGCTTCTAAATTATTGGCTTGAAATCGTTTGGGATCGCTGTGCAAGCCACCTTTAGAATAAGTACATTTTAAAATAGCATAGCACATGTATACACATATTTGAAATGTATAATGTTGAAGTGGGAACAACTGCCGACAAACTGTCTTACAGTTTGGCAGAAACTATATGTAAAACATGTGAATTAAGAAAATTTAAATAAATAAATAAAAAAAAAAAAAAATGTCTGTAAATCTAATGCAAATCTTAGGAAAATGTGTAGATATATACATTCTTGTCCAGTGATGAAGGACCCAACATAGTCTGCATAATGCAACACCATCTCGGGGTCTACAAACAATACTCTCGAGTGTAAGAATAATACTAATGTATTAAATAACTGTATTTAACATTAATTTACATGTTATTATGCATTAATTATGTTAATTTAACTTATTTGTTTTTTTGAGTATTGTGGAGATCTCGCGAATTTATCTAAACCAGTTTTTCTATCTGTGGGTTGCGACCCCTACGACCCACAGATTGAAAAACACTGGGGGGGTCACGAAACCTTAGTAGGGGGGTCGCCGGCAGACGGAAAAAGGCAAGGTAGACTTCACGCAAGCGGGCGTCCAACTTACCTCTTACTTAGTTGCAAACCTCTCGCGGGTTCTTGCAAACTAATAAGTAAAGGTATCAAAATAAAGAAAATCATTATCGTAGTCTAATAATTTCTAAATTCTGTCTGTCTGACAAAGGGGTCGCCAGAAGTTTTCAACCTGTAAGAGGGTCGTAATCAATAAGATTGAAAAACACTGATCTAAACTAACCGGCATTGAATTTGGCCAAAAGATTTTTAGTTTTTTGCACTGCATTTGATATCGTTTTAAAGCTAAAAGAGCCAGCTTACAGACGGTGATGTCATTTTAAACGTGGAATCGTTAATTTAACATTTGACATGTTAATATTATTAATTTCAATCTTCACATTTGCATGCCCATACTAATTACTTAACACTTTTGGCGTATACGAGAAATGCACGGTAAATTCAATTGAAATTTCCAATAGCTGACTTTTCTATCATTTAAATGAAACTGAATGCACGGTGCCTTAAATCAACATTAAAAATGTATAATAAGGGGTATTAAAACACTAATGTGGGTACACACACGAAGCGAAGCGAGTGTGATAATATACTATTGGGTAGGTACACCATGAGGGGTTTAATACCTAATTATGAACCATTTCATAAAATACTTTATCTACACCCATGATAATTTTTGTAAACAACAAAGTAATAACTTTCTGCAATTCTAATATCGAACCAAAATGGCGGGATACGACGTGAATTCGTATAACCTCTAAGTTTTTTTTTTAATACGGCGCTGTGGTTGTGAAACGCGACTGCGTGAAAATGTTCTTTTTTTGCAATTCATAAGGATACCACGGAGAATGTGGCTGTTTGATGAGTAAGGAATGGGCCGAAAAAGCAAAAAAAATTAAAATAAAGAGTTGCTTAAATTCAGTACAACATTATCCACTGTTTTGGATGATATAATGGTCTCTATGACAACCAGTGTTTTAATGTTGGCTATAAGCTGTTTCAGGAACTTTAATAGCGGATTTATAGCATGGGTAGATAAAGATGATAACAATAAAGCATAATGTAATATAATAGACAGGAGCTATTAATGCCTTTGTTGACCTGAATTTCCGCGTATTTAATTACAGTAATTTAATATCATTATACATTAACATTGCAACTATAACAATATCTACCACAGGATATAGTGTTACCAGGGTAGCAAATAATGTTTCCGATTGAGCTGAAATATTATGACATGACGGTGATCTGGTGATGGAGCCGAAAAGTGGTCATGGGAAATTGGGAACAAATTTGGAGAGGCTATCTCTGTCTCACAATGCTTGTCTCTTTTTGGTACAGTCAAATGTAGCTCCTAAACTATGGTCATGCTAAGAAGTCATATTTGATAAGAGGGTGTCTCTCTTTGTCGCACTATGTTTGTCTCATTTTGACAGATGGATTTATATGGGCTGTCAAAAGTTACCTATTAGGAAGGCCCTATTTTACCTTGTAGAGTTAAGGTTGATCTATATTAAGATCCAACAATTATTCCGTCTGCTGTTCAAATGTCAAGTTATGGAAAATCAACTGTTTACATTTCACAAATCGTATGTGTTTCATGCCACCCAGTGGCATTTGACATGACGTGAGTCACCGTGCCACCGGGTGGCATTAAATTAAGAGTGCGTATAAAGCAAAATAACAATCTTAGAATTGAAATTTACCCAAGTAAATAGTATTTAAATGAAAAAATATTTTTATATGGGTATGTTCATTATATACGCGAGAGTTCTATCTGAGCAAAAACATAATGGAATGTTTCCTCGATAGAAAAAAATCACAAAGCTACCTCTAATAATAATGAATTTTCGGTTTTATTCGTTCATGGTGTAAAAATTCGATAAATAATATCACTAACATATGACCTAGGGCTGCTACTAACGATTTTTTTAAATATTCTATACTTTACGAGTTATTTAGGTAAAAAGCGCTTAGTTCATTTTTGTTGCGCGAAAAGCGCTATCTCCATCTCATCTCCACGCGAAGATTAGACATAAGTTTGTTTCATCTGACATTGCCATATTTTTCTGGCTTGGTACGCACTTTTAAGGAGTAACATCAGTATCGATTCAATTGTTATGCTCATTAATCGATCAAATTGTCATCTTTTCCTGATGCACATAATTGTTTTAATACCATTTATTGAAATGTTAGTAATAATTACATTGAAAGGTCGTTTACTGCTTTCTCAGATAAGTGGCGATCGGAGGCAAGCGGATAGGGTTCCGTATCTTTGAAGATGGATCACTCGGGAAATTAATATTAATAATAATCTAGGACATGCTTCACACAAGTTTATCTGATAACCAGATAACTGATAAGTACTACAATGGTGCCGATTCTGTTGTAAATCGCACTAAACTAATTTTAGTCACATCTCATCTCTTTCTTACGAACATGATTGAAAAAGGATAGAACATATTTTAAGTTGTCAAATTAATCTTTGGCGTGTATTTAGGCGTGACCGCGATAGATGGCGACTAAATTTATATTGAAAACAAGCATTGGACTAATTTGACAGGACTAAATTTCTTACATCCTTTTCTTATGTTCTTTGTTAGAAAGAGACATAGTGACATTAAAATTAGTTTAGTTGTGAACAACAGAATCAGGGCCAATATACCAAGATGCATTCGACGGTCACGAGTGGACAGAGCGGGAATCAGTGTCTTTTGTGGACGAATAGGGATGATTACAAGGTAAATAAAAACTTATTAGTCCGTCTGTTAGATTATCGAAAAATATTGGACACGTATTTTTTGCTTTACCAAATCATAAAAAAATTACAAAGATAAAGCTAGTCAAAGTTCGGGAGTAGAGGCTCGTGCGTGACGTCACTTTAGACTAAAAAGTGTACTCTAACGTGACTTGACGCGGAATTTCAACGATATCTTCATATTTTTTTTGTTTAATTGACAAAAGAAAAAATACGTGTCTAATATATTTGATAATGTAAATGATTGACTAAATATGTAGAGTTTTTTTAGTCATCCATAGCCTATTATATAATATAATTAACCCCAAATTCAGGACAAGCAGATGTTGATTCACATAGTGAATCTCAATAATTCACTAATTTAACTTTTCGCTAAAATTACAAAAGCCAAAGTTTGGATGGATGGATGTATATTTGTTCCTCAATCACGCTTCAAC
This sequence comes from Polyploca ridens, assembly GCA_951394255.1. Taxonomy (NCBI): domain Eukaryota; kingdom Metazoa; phylum Arthropoda; class Insecta; order Lepidoptera; family Drepanidae; genus Polyploca; species Polyploca ridens. The sequence goes on along the minus strand of OX596265.1, from coordinate 10,904,772 downwards.
AACTAAACGGATTTCGATGAAATTTGGCGCAGATAGAATATGTTCTGGATTAACACATAGAGTACTTTTTATCCCGGGAATGGAATATATCCCTCGGATGAAACCGCGGTCCGGAACTAGTATACAGGTCGTTGTTTTGGTCAGCGACAAGCGACTCAGGGTCGATAATACAAATGATACTGGTGCTAAAAAAAATATAAAAAAATACTTTTTTTTTATAATAAAAATAAAAAAATATAATTTGGAAAATCATGTAATAAGCTAAAGTGTAGACGTAATACTCAACGGGAGTGCGAGGGAGTAAAGGGGTGGGGCGTTGGCGGCTTGCGCCTAGCTCTAGTCTGTGCACGTGCCGAGTGACCATACTTTGCGGTAATATTATTTCAAATTGAATAAGGTATTTCTCAACGCATTTAAAGTATTTAATGGAATTAAGTCCATTTTTGGGAAAGATATTTTTTGTACTACCACTCCTGGGTCGCTTGTCGCCGACCAAAACAACACCCTGTATAATATGTAGAAAGCTAATAAGACCCGGAAACCTTAAAGTTTTGGAGAAAAACCACATCAAAGGTATGACAAACTTTAATGTTGGAACCTTCATTCAAGTCTTTGATAAATCTGTGGTAAGTAAACATCAATAGCCTGGTCAGTCCCGTTCCTTAGTAATTAGTCTCATACGTCTCAAACAATCAATAGGGTTGTCCAAAATACATTTACTAGAACTAGAGGTTGCCCATGAGTCGAAACTCGACGATACAATTTGAAGTTTGAATAAATAAATGTTAGCTATGCGAAATCTCACAATCCGTAGCGCAATAGGCCTAAAAACATGTTAAAAATAAACAGGATTCCTTTGTAAACTAGGCAAATTTTAAGGATTTACTGTAGGTACTCATCATTCTGCCCTGTAGCTGGGGCTTAGAATAACAGCTACGGTGTTTCCCTGCCTGTCCTAAAAGGCGACTAAACGGGGCCTTTGGGGTCGTGGGCAATCAGAGCGGGGGCTCTGTGCGCCCAGAAGCGACCCCAAGGAGGACGATGAGTCGATGTGGTCACGACTCATCGTGCGATAGCACAGCGAGGGTGCTGGGGGGAGGTGTCTGACTTCCCCCGGGACGAGCTATCAATGCGCCGCGCTTGTAGGGGTGAGCAGGTACGCGTTCAACACTAGAGCCCGCCCCCCTCTCTACAGCGCAGTTGGCGACCACCGTGGGGTTTTAGCCGGTAAAAGTCCGGCATAACCTGGCCGCTACCCCCGGGGCGGTAGGTTATTCTATGAGGATTGCCCCACGAGAAAAAAAAAAAAAAAAGGTACTCATCATTATGTTTTTTATATTCATCTTGTAGCGTTGGCACTTCAGTATTAATAGTTCGTTTTTATTTTCCAGATTTCAGAGATGGTCCCATTGTAAAAGTTGATCATAGTGATGACTACATTAACCCCTGAAAATTTGTCTAGTGGTTGCAAAGTAATCCTGTATTTCGCTTACTTTTTATAAGTACCTACTCTACTGACTATGGAACCCTAATATAAAAGTATTATTAAGTATACAAATCCATTGTAAAATTGGTAAAGTTGCCAAGTGCTGATAAAAATAAAACCTTCATTCTTTATTTGGTAAGAATTAATTCTTTGCAACAATTTTTGCTTTCTTTTTTTTTAACTAGCTGTCCACCGCGGTTTCACCCGCGTTTCCATGATAAGTAGCCTATGTCCTTATCCATAGTCTATCAGTGCGAACTATTTGAAAGTGATTTATTGTGACTAGAACTTATAATATAACTCGACACTGGCAAAAATAAGCCGTAATAAAATACATTTGGTTGCCAAACTGAAAACTTTCATTTAGTTTTCAGTACACATCATAAAATAAATCAAACAATGCATTATGGATAATTATTTATGATATTACATATTACCTATATGATATAAGGATGAGCCGTCTGTTTGTCCTTCTGTCCGTCTGTCAAGACCCTTTTTATCAGGAATACCTGTAGGTATGAAGCTAAAATTAATATCAAATACTAAAATCTGCAATCTCTTATAGCAGTGAAAAAAATCAAACTTCTAAGTCAACGCAGTCAAAAGATACGGCCGTTTATGCCGCATATTTTGACCCTCGCAAGAGAATCAAATCCTCCAGGGTACTTTCCGTTGACCTAGAATCATGAAATTTAGCAAGAAGCAAGGCCATGTAGCACAAGTAAAGGAAAATATCCGAAAACCTTTTTGTAGTTACATCGCAAAAAAAAACATTCTCTGAAAAAAAGGGAAAACATCTTCGAGACTCGATTCCCCGATTCCCGTGATGAGCGAACTATTTAAATACCTACAAGTTTGTACGGAACCCTCAGTGCGCGACTCTGACTCGCACTAGGCTGGTTTTTTAACCGACTTCAAAAGGAGGAGGTTATTACAATTCAAATGTTTATATATATATATATATATTTTTATGTATGTTCGGGCATAACTCCGTCATATATAGACGGATTTGCAAAATTCTTTTTTTGTTCGAATGGGGTTTGTACCGAAATGGTCCCATATAAATGTCATATAGATAAAACTAAAAATTCAAAAATAAATTAACTTTTTAACAAAAAAATAAACCGCCTTCAAAGTACACTAAAAAGTATGAACTAACTCTTATCTGACACTGTTTTGAAGTCAGCGAAATATTTTCTATAGAACACGTCATGCGATTTCGCTCACTTCAAAACAGTGTCAGTGTTTTTTATTTTGTATATCAAAACATAGTTTATGTAAAAAAAAAATTAAGACATTCAGAATAAAGCCATCCTGCGTTAGCGCATGTTTTGTTTGCTTGTCCTTAAACTTGTATGTCTAGTCGCGTGCATGCGTGTCGCGTTCGACACACGTCAGTGGCCTTTGTTCTGTTCTTATTTCGAAACGCGAGCGAAATTTAAAAATCGATCGCAGTTCGTGCGGAAAGTGAATTAATAAATGTGGTTATAGAGTTGCAATTGCATTGTGGATGAATGTATTTAATGTTTCTGTGGATATTGCTTTTATGAAGGTAAATTTTAATTATTTAAATCTCATTTAATTTATAGATACGCTTATTTTTTTACTTTTTAATACTTATTTTATTTTAAGAATATTTACAAATAAAAAAAATGCAAATAAAATACAAAATAATAAATCGGCCGTTTATAAAAGTCGCTGCCACAGATAATAGTTTATAATAGTAAATAAAGCCTTTATTTAAATATAATAAGTTTTTTTATATGCCAAACTAGAGGGCTAAAAACGATCCATTAATTTAAAAGCACGAGATAAATCTTATATTCATTATTTTAACTATTATCTGTGGCAGCGACTTTTATAAACGGCCGATTTATTATTTTGTATTTTATTTGCATTTTTTTTATTTGTAAATATTCTTTTATTTTTATCCCACTTGTAAAAACAATAAATTAAATATTTTCATCGTTTAAAAAGCGGACAGACATTGATTACCTACTATAATATACAATAATGATTTATTGATGATAAAGTTTTATACAATATAAAAAAAACTTTTTTTTTTAATAAGTTTGTAGGCATTGAATGTGCAATGATTCAATGTATGTAGGTCCTAGTTTTTTTCTTTATATGCGCTTACCTCTTACCACAATCCACCTTGATACGTGAGGATATGATCAAAAGCGGTAAACACACAAAGCCTAGAAGTGCAGCAGCCGGAACCCACCGGACCGGCAGGTGCAACCAGCCATGCGGGTACTAAAGTACCCTCCCCAGCGCTGTATATTTGGGTCTTTTTTAGAGTTACTAAAAATTACTATGACTGCTGTCTGTCAGTTCGTCTGTCTGTCAACGGGCTGTATCTCATAAACCGTAATAGGTAGACACTTGAAATATTCACAGAATATGTATTTCTATTACCGATATAACAACAAATAATAAATATGAAATAGAATTTAAAATTAAAGGGGGTCCTCATAAAAAACGTCTTTGTTTTGGTGTTTTTTTTTTGTTGGTTGGTACTGCAAAGTGCGGTGGTTACATCACGTTTTTCTTGACCGAAAGCTGGAGCTCATTGTAGGATTCAAATTCACGACCTTAAAGTGAAGTGCTCTACTAGGGCCTGAGTTGAATAAATGGCTTTGACTTTGACTTTATCACGAATAAAGCCAACTCTAGTGAATGTTGAAGCTATGTGGGTCATGATAACCGTGAGATAAAACAATTTAAAAATTCAGATAATTAAAATACAGTATATCTTCTAAACAACGTTTATCCTCGAAATTAAGATCTAATTGGATGTATCATGTGTATAAAAATCTGGCAAGTGTATGTCGGGTCTAGCCACAGATATAAATCTAAATAGATAACGCAATTACCTACCTCCATCTGCATGAAAACCAAACCAAGCGTGTCAAAGTCAAAGTCAAAGTCAAAGCCATTTATTCAATTTAGGCCCCAGAAGGGCACTTATGAAGGTCAAATTTACTGAAGTTACCACCGGTTCGGAACTCGGCCTTCAACTGAGAAGAATCCGGCAAGAAACTCAGCAAGGTTACATTTTTTATATATTTTTTGGACAATCTGACTATGTTTGGCTTTTTTTTTTCCAAATAATTAAAAATAAAAAAGATATACCTAAGCATAGATACAGACGAAAAAAGAACACATTTTTATATCTACCATCATGTCACAAGATTTAGTTAGGCTGGCATTAGAGGTATATGGTGAAAATGTAGCTATCCTATTTGTCAGCTAAACATATCCCTCGCTACACATCTCTGGTGGACATGCAGCCTTATGCGAGTTCTCTGTCCGCACGAAACAGTTTCAAAAGAAGAACATTGCTCTCCCTTTTTGCACAGCTTTTGACACGCGATGTACACCGCGTCTCTACAAACTCGCGTCATCTAGGTATATTTGTATCTGTGAGTTCCGTCCGTAAAGCTTAAAACTACATTATAAAAAAACTTGGGTCTCCAAAAAATTGCTAAATGACGCAAATGTTTCGGGTATTTTATTTTTAATGATATTGGTGGCCCTAATTAGGGCCAATGCTTCGGTACTAAAATGGGTCATTGGCCCCGTCCTTATGAAGGCAAAGATTCATCACAAATTATTGTAAATGACACTTTAACCACATTATGAGTAATTTCTTTCATTCTCTAAAAGGATGTGTGAAAATGAACGGCGTTTTTGATTTGGCAATAAAATTTAAAGCTACTGTTCACTGTAGGTACCTACTTACATATAATTATAGTACAAAACAATGAACTTGACCCGGACCCCTAATAGGCCACGGAATAACAGCATTCTATGTAATTCCAATATTTTAATATTAAAATGTCTGATATAATTTGAAAATAAGAAATATATAAACAAAAATATATAATTAGAATACCATTTTTGGACGATACGTTGATATGAACCAACGTACCTGGAAATACGGTCTTATTTTGCGTGAGTGAGCCGTTACTTGCAGGGACGCATTGCGGTAAAAATCAAGATATCTTTTATCAAAGATAAACTATAGGTATATAGATATATTGAATAACAAGTAGTTCGATTGTTAAACGGGTCTTTGTATAAGGCCATATAACCTGTTAATTTTGGATTCCTTTTTTATTCATTGTCATTCAACATTGAGCTATTATTACTACGTATAGAGGAGACGCCACGCCATACATCACCACTATGTTACGGTCAGGTGAGACCATCCGGCCACACTGGTTGTTGCAGAACGATGAACGAAACGCATAAGTGCAGTAAAAATCTAGGTGTTTGCGAGAAAAATACTCCTAAAAGCGTACCGATAGCGTATCTACGTCTGCTTGACTAATTATTGTTTCAGCGCTAAAGAGAACTTTAGTTGACTCTAAAAACATGAGACCTTTGCTTATGATAGCTTCTCTATACATAGTAATTATCAATGCTCAATGTCATCAAACGAGATTTGCTCAAAACATCGGAACAGAGTATTTTATTATTATACGAATAAATTTAATATTAAATATAAATAAAACATGTGAATGTATAATATTGTAGACTCATTAGTGCTTATAAATACTGTTCCATCCTATGCTAAAGCAAAAGATCATTAAAATAACAAAATAAATAAGACACTTTTATTCAAAGCCCATGAACATTTTTTTGCTTGTTTGTATAATTCTACGGTCAGGGGCTCTCTCTACCGCGTATATTTGGTGACAATCGTAACGAACAATATTATTGAATTTCATCTAAACAGAGCCCACCGATGGTCTTCGTCATAAGCGTCATTGAAAATAAGAAAGAAAATAAATTTATAAAATTAACACAATGAAATACAAACAAATAAAAGAGAAATAATAAAAATAAAAGTTGCCACAAAACGGTCCCAACTCAGCATAATGCTTGTTGTTGATAAAACAACACTTGAATCGGGTTCATTGGATGAAATCGTTAATGGTGTTCGTTACGATAACCAACAAAGATATGCTATAGCAGCGTTGCCAGTTTTTTTTTCGGGTAAAGCGGGATTTTGATACCTCTTGAGTAAAAAAAGCGGGATTCTATAGTCGAAAGCGGAACATACTAAAAAAAACCGGCCAAGTGCGAGTCAGACTCGCGCATCGAGGTTTCCATAGAATCTTATTGTTGAATCGTCACGGGAATCAAGTCTCGAAGATTTTTCCCCCCTTTTTCCGATTAACTATGTTGTAATATAATCGCATTTTTTTGTGATATACCTAAGTAGATCTCTAACCTACAAATTTACGCTTTTCGGATTTCTTCCTTTAATTTTGCTACATGGAATTGCTTCTTGCCAAATTTCATGATTTTAGGTCAACGGGAAGTACCCTATAGGTTTTGATTCCTTTACGAGCGTCAAAATATGAGGCCGTATCTTTTGATTGCGTTGACATAGAAGTTTGATTTGTGTACGTCACAGTGATATTTAGCGCAATTTGGCGCGGTTGTCCTTAAATACCGCTGCTGGTGTTTAATACGCGTTACGGGACAGCTGGTGCCATTTCTGTTCAGTGGTCTTTACAATTTCCCACTTCTATGTCCAAAGATGACTTCACCGTCGAGTAATCCTCGAAAACCGGGACTAGGCCTGTCACGCGCGGGATTTTTTAATTTTGGGCAAAAAATCGGGACGTCTCGCCAAAATCGGGACGTCTGGCAACGCTGTGCTATAGCCTCGCAGTACCAAAATAAGTCAAAATGCATTCAATTTCGGCTCTGATAAAGTATTATCAACAGACTCCGGGAAGAAACTCAGCAATTTTTTTTTGTGAAGTTCCCGAAAAATAAACTACTTCGACCTAGAATAATTAATATCGGAAAACGGAAATGTTTATATCAATGCAAATTTATTCAATTTATTAGATATTATTCAAAATTTATACCATCAGGGTCATCAGGGTCGAGGTCAGCACAACTAACTAATCGTAATGTAATTTAGCACGCATGTAGATAATACACTATACGAGGATATAGTATTTTTTGTATACGATGGAGTCGGTCATAATTGAACTGTTTTACAAAAAACTTAAACCGACTTTAAAGTACACTAATAAGTAATCAAATCCTGATCTCATGAGAATAGGACCAAACGGGAAGTGTACCCTTTCAAATAAAAAAAGAAATTTCTAAATCGGTTAATAAATGACTGAGTTATAAGGTAACAAATAAAAAATAAAATAAAAAAAAAACAAATTAAGAACCTCCTCCTTTTACGGCATTACCTTTTAAAAAGCATACGGCCCGCCTGATGGTAAGCAGTATGCACACTTGCAATTGGGCATCACGCGTGACCGACCTTTCCCCCTCCCCAATGAGCTCTGGCGACCTTACTCACGCGTAGGAACACAACATAAAGTTATTTGGCTGCGGTATTCTGTAAAGTACGGTCCACCTGATGGTAAGCGGTCACCGTAGCCTAATGACTCTTGCAACAGCAGGGGTATCACTACCTGTAAAAATCTCCTCACACCCTTTTTGACGAACCCCATGCTCTAGTATCTTGCTGGTCATCCCTAGTCGAGCTGCTCTTTGAGCGAATAAACTCTATGCTTTACCTTATCCTGGTATAAGTACTGTATATCCTTGGAAAATATAAGATCCCTGGGGACCACGGGGTAATGACTATTACCAGGCAACAAAATTGCTTGGTGTCTTTTCAGCCCGGATTTGTAATGTACTATTTTCCTTACATTCACAATGCGATACAGAAAAATGCAGTGTGCATACCAGTATGTGCATTATAAAAACATTAAGGTATCTTCATACGTACATTAGCAATGGTGATTTATTATTTTTACACTGACGAGCAATACAAAAGAGCCACTTGCGTGTCTAAAGAAATCTAAATATCTCCTAAACTACACAAGTTTCATGAAGTAAAAAAAACTTGCAAACGTTATTATATTTTAGGATCGGCAACGCGCTGGTGTTGCAGGTGCCCATAGGCTACGGTAACCGCTTACCATCAGGCGGGCCGTACGATTATTTGCCACCTTAACTTCAGTAAATGTGACCTTCATAAGTGCCCTTTTGGAGCCTGAATTGAAATAATGATTAAGAAAAAAAAAATCTTGGTCGTATGTATATTAAAAAAAATTATTAGAATTACGACGAATCGAGTAAAGGTTACGTATAAAATGGTAAAAAATACCAACCCAGCGCAGGAGTCGAGTAGACTGCGCTCGTAACAGGATGTTTAAAAATACGTAATGCGTCATAATTAATAATATTTGACTTTTTTTAAATTATACAAAATGTTCACAAAAATACTTTTTTTGTCAATAATTTTGTACCTATTCATTAGGTGCATTATGTGGACTGCGTTTCTAAGACGAATAAAAAGTCAGCAAAGTAAGTCAGTAGTATAAAAGCTTAAGGCGGCCCTCTGTGGCCGGCGCAACTTCAACGCAAGCATAGTCTCTAAAAGCTTGTTGTTTCATCCAACGTAATGGTTGACTGCGAAAAAAGAGAGACAGCATCAGAGTCGTCGGTTATCAGTCGGTAAATTCCAATGATCACTCTCGGCCGCTTCGCTAGGTCGTCATTCATGATTTCGCATATCATAAAACTTGTTCCAGGACTATACTTCTTGTGAAAAAATCTTACAAGTTTGTGAAAAAAAGTTAGTTATTTAGAATCTCCAATACATTTGCAAGCCTGGTATCTAAATGTTTTCTTTACTTTTACAATTTAAAGGTACATTAGATATGGCCAAAGTTCAGGTAAATTTTTTGCAAAAACGCTTTTTTTCGGAGGCTTTGACTGAATTTGTTTCACTTTTTTTTTTTATTTCGCCTAGATACACGGCTAGATATAGTGCACAAGATACTAATTTGTTCAAAACATTTAACGAAAAATGTTTAACAACGCCATAATAAGTACAGAGGTTTTGTATGAAAAGTATGACGAATTGAGTGCTCTTAAAACGATGTTAGTAAAAAGCACTACGTAGTGACGTAGCAGTACGATCGTGTGCCAATGTCCGCGGAATCGACGGAACATCACGCCTTGCGGCCAAAAACTATCACGAAGTATTAGGAAGTTAGCAAAATGACCTTCTTAGTGACTTTCACGTGACTTTAGTAATGTGAATATCAAGGCAAAATATTTGCGATTGATCTTGAAATATTTTATTATATTTTTATGTAGTTGACCAAAAACTTTAGAAACCGACGCGCGCGTTTTTTTTGACTAAAAATATTATACTATTTTTAAATAAAGAATTAATTTAAAAGATAATAATAGTTTTTTTATAATGCAATAAAAGTGCGTGTATATGTGTGTGTAACTCGAAATTTAAAATAGTATCTATTTGAATTAGGAAATTGCTTGTCAAAGGCAAGAATGATTATCAAAATATTAAAAAAAATACAAATAAAACCCACAGAACAGATAACCTTATTTATCTATTCCGTGATAAAACCTACCTTAGGACGTTACTTAAGGATTAGGATTTAACCATTGAGCTATTATTACTACGTAGTAATAATAGCTCAATGAATTTAACTATGAAAAAAAAAGATATTAAAGATTTATAAAAAATTAAATAAAATTGGAAGTATCTAATTTCTTTTTCAACACACTTGCTCGTAAAGTGACATTTGCACCGTTTTTAGTATCATAATGCAGCTTATTACGCACTAGTACTTTTTACTTAAGATTATCGCACAGTTTTATTATAAATCCTGATTATTATGTTAAGTTTGTACTACCGCACTGCAAGGCAAATCAAGTCAAATATTTGTTAACGTTTTCGCGTTGTGTTATAAAAAAATCAATTCCAAAAACTGATTTTTCCTCGCAAGTGTATTGAAAAACGTCGTATGATACGCGTGTGCATTGATCATTACACTCTCGGCTCACTTATCGTGTTCACCAGCGGCTCACGCTTAATACCGCCTCGTGTGTAATGACCAACATTGCACACAATCTATCATAATGTACTATTATCTGAATCCATTATATTATTTGATAATATTGAAATCTATGGGACATCTCTTCATGATTCTTTGACGTATAGCAAACCTTAATAGATATCGTAAAAATGAAATTGTTAAACTACAACTCTACCTATTCCAAATCCAAATACAGTCCCGGTTGACGATTACAAAAATTAACCTAAAAGGTTTTGAATTTAGAATAGTTTCAAATTTCGAATGAACGACTCAAATAGTTTTTTTATTAGCTATGCGGCATTTGAATTTGAAAAAGTAATTAATATCTCTTAAGTGAGAGTGATGAATTTTAAAATTCGAATAATTGAATCAAAAAGTTTTTTTGTTTAATCCAGTGTTTTTTTTAAATTAGTTATTCTATGTGGCATTTGAATATAAAACAGTAAGGATCTTCACCTTAGAGGATTTTGAAGGTTTAAACTGTTTTTAATAACGCAGGTAAGAAAATTTACATAATTTATTGAACTTTGTAAAATGAAGCAAGGATGAGTCAGATGTGCAATGAAGTAGGTACATATTTCGAGGTTAAAAAAATCACAAGTCGAATGTAATTTTTTTCGTCTTACAAAATAGTAGGTTTTTGTCACAGATATTAAAAAAAGTCGGATATATTCTCGCTAACAAAAAACTGTGTCACTCAAGTCGGCCACCACGCTGTACGTACAAGCCGGCACGCACACATTCACACATTAGTTGAGCGCGAGTAATCGACTCTGTGTAAACTGCGACAGAGTCTAATTTCCCGCGGAATAGCCAACTAAGGTGTGCGTGAGAGGAGGCCGACTCCATAGACACAGTTTTTTGTTAGCGAGAATATGTCCTCCGTAGTCTGTGGTTTTTGTAAAATATTGTTTTCTATTTTTATGTCCTATGACTTATATTATTAATAATACTTGTCCCCCGGGGTATACTCGCATTTTCAGGATAAAATGTAGCCAATGTCCTTCGAACCCATAGGCCATATAGGCTATTTACGTCCCACCGCGATCGGTTCGAAGGTTTAGTCATGAAAATGTAACAAACAGACAGACATACAGACAGATGGAGTAACTTTAAGTAGTGAGTTTTTTTTTTAAACGTTCTGTTGTCGTTGGTACTTTTTTTTAAAAGTAATGTAAAAATATTTTTTTTTTTTTTTTTTATTTATTTATTTACCAATACATAATTACAGTGTTAACAAAAATTAATATTCCGTCAAATCGCAGAACGATTTGTCGACAGAACAGCCCTCGTTCTTGTAGGCTATAAAATAACATAACATTGGTACCTACCTACATTTATATAATTCCGCTAATCTTGTTGCAACAAAAACATTTTTATTCTACGTTTAATTTGAACCTTAGATTTAACACCATCAAACAAATCATGTGGCAATTTATTAAACAGCGTTGGAGTCATCCAACGCCTCGTTCGTTTGCCGTAATATATAATTTGAAAGGAATCCGTTGACATCAGCGCATACGTTGCTTAGCTTAGTAGCTTCTGCTAATCGCTAAGATATTTTCAACATACTCTACATGCCATTTATTTTTCAAGTTGCTCGAAGATTTTCTTATTACCTCTAACCCGTTATATTATACATGGTGGATACGACAATATAATAAAATTGAAGAGTCTGTGAGTCTGGTGGTAATGTCGAAATATCAGCTTTCTACTAAATGCACATAAAAGCATTTACGGGAATTATACCAAAAAATTTTTTTTTATCTGTCTGTTTGTTCCGGCTAATCTCCGAAACAGCAAGACCGATTATGACGGGACTTTCACAGGCAGATAGATGATGTCATAAAGAGTTACTTAAGTTACTTTTATTTTAGAAAAAAAAGGGTTCTGCGTCAAAAAAAAACATACACGGGTGTCAGAAATAGAATAAAACTCAATGAAAATTTGTAAACCCCCAATAGTTACAATATCTAGACTTTTGAAAGCCTGAATCCCGTTAACCTTAAAATTAATTAACGTTTAAAAATTACAGGAGACCAAAAACTCACTCAGATTTTTGATCATAAAGTTCACATCTTGACGCTTTTTTCAAGGATAAATATGAATTATCTTTTGCGCGTCCAGTTTTTTAATTTATTTTTAACAAAAATTATTGCCTAAACAATGAAAATATCCAAGGGTAGACGGAACCCCCGCTGGACGAGTCAAACTCAGATTCGCAGAATGAAACTTGACCTTTTATTTTACTTGTTTATTTAAATTTAGAATGTAACATTGACCTTTGAATGTTTCGAACACGCATTGCAATGGTGTTATCAAACAAATTACATACAATTAAATATAAAAAAAGTAAATTCTGTTTGTTTTCTAAATCTATGGAAACGGAACGAACTACCGCCAAGACTGACCAATCATAGATGGTTCACAATTTGACGGACAACGTTAGATTATAAATTATCGAAAATGAATACGTTATATTGTAAGCAGTACAGTTTATAATCCCGCTAGGTAGATTATAAGCTAACGGTTTTCACAAAAATACGGTGACATATATTTAAAGACTTGTCCTGCCTGACTGACTGACCTATCAACAATAACGTAGGTAACCAAGGAATGATTTTTGGAAACTCCACTCCTAACGGTAATGTTTGTATGGATCATGGCAAGACATGAAGGTCATTTTTTAACATCAACGTACTAAACATGTTTTTGGTAAATAAATGATCTTCATAGACTTTTTGGTGGGAACTTGCAGTGACGTTGCGTTTTCGTTTTTATTTACATAAATTCGTGTATTTTGAGTTTTATTGTATATTGTCGGTAGTATTTTATCCAATAAAGATCAATCCATGTGTACCAGTGAAGTGAAATGAAATGAATTATGTGTATCGAGAGTTTTGAAGTTGTCTCAAAAATTCCGTTTTAGTACAATTACCACCATTTTAGTAAAACATGACTTTTATGGACGGTGACTGACTGACTATATGTGAAAGTGATTTATTGTGACTGGAATTTATAATATAACTTGACACTGGCAGAAATAAGTTCTAATATGGATTTGGTTGCCAAACTTAAAACTAAGAAGAAGGATCTTCATCTTTTTTTTTCTTTATCTTTAATATCGGATCGCGGGTGAAACGTGGGGCGCCCAGAAATGTCCGTCAAACTAATTTTAATTGAATACATTTGTATAATACGCCTATGAGGAAATTATTTTTACGACATGACGTGATAAAATATTTAGATCACTATATTTTACTGTAGATCGTTAACTGCCTAAATTTAAATAAGTCGGAAGAGTTTGTTTAACTAGAAATAACTTTGAGTCATTTTAATTTAAAATCGTAATTTTATTTAAATAAAGGAAAATGAGACTTTTTGGTCTTTATACACGACTGACCCAGAAGGAGGGTTATGTTTTTTTAATGTTGCATTCGATTTTTTATTTGTTAATTTGGCCGCCAAATATGGCCAAAAGTTTTTTATTGGGCAATTTAACTACATTATATAATTTTTTTTCGAGTATATTCGGAAGTAAGTTGTGTAAGATAGACCCGAGAGTTATCCTATATAATAAGGGTAGGGTTTTTGCATCTGATGCACATAACCTTTAAAACGGACCAAAAAGGAAAATTAATAATTGACAACTAATAAATTTTTCGGTCGGCAGCTGCCGCCATGTTAGCGCGCACCGTGCGGAGGGGCGTGGCTTGCGAGTGAGACGGAACTAACAGCTGCAGTGTATTATGAACCTTATAGTAGTGATCTAAGGTTGATTGTAAGTTTTAAGCATTCTTTCGTTAATCTTCGGGGCCATACTTTCTTTTCTGTGCGAACGAAGATTCACGACGCGCCTTATCAGTTGGGTACTACTGTACGATTTTGACTTTTTTAACCTAATTATTTTTCTAAAATAAAAATAGCCTAAGGTGCTTCTTATAGCATCAGCTATCGGTGAAAGTCCCGTCAAATATGATTCAGTTGTTTCGGAGATTAGCTGCAGCAAACAGACAGATAAAAATTATAAAACTGGTTTTTTGGTATATATAAGTACCGTATAAAAAGCTGTTATTTTGTTATAACAAACTTCAATTTTATTTATTTGTTCGTTTGAGTATTAATGAGAAAATTATTCTAAGCATTGAATAATCTTAAGGATAAACATAAAACAATTTATTCGTGATAAGAATTAGTATAAATTATTTAATAGGTTTCTGAGAATTTTCATAAAAATCTCATTTGTACAAACAAAACAAAATAATAGATTTATTAAAACATTATTCAATGCGGAAAACATTGATAACTAAATTCAAGTTTAGTGACGGCTAAAGATTCAGAAAGCGGCTACTAATGGTAGCAATGGTTTTAGCTCGATTGGGGAAGTACCTCCACCTTACAGAATACCGCAGCCAAATAACTTTATGTTGTGTTCCTGCGCGTGAGTAAGGTCGCCAGAGCTCATAGGGGAGGGGGGAAAGGTCGGTAATGCGTGAGCGATGCCTCGTGTGTTGCAAGCGTCCATATGGCTACGGTAACCGCCTACCATCAGGCGGGCCGTAAGCTTGTTTACCGAACTAGTCGTATAAAAAATAAAAAATAAAAAAAAAAGCAGCAGGGAGATAGAATAATCCTAACTAACGCCTTCACGCCTCAACTACTCAACGGATCATTATTAAATTTGGCATGCAGATAGCCTATGGTATGGAGAAGGACATAGGCTACTTTTTATCCCGGGAACGCGGGTGAAACCGCGGGGGACAGCTAGTAGTATACAGGTCGTTGTTTTGGTCAGCGACGAGCGACTCAGGGTCGGTAATACAAATGATACTGGTGCTAAAAAAAATATAAAAAAAATACTTTATTTTTTTTTAATAATAAAAATTAAAAAATTAAAATTTTGAAAATCATGTAATAAGCTAAAGTGTAGACATAATACTCAACGGGAGTACGAGGGAGTAAAGGGGTGGGGCGATGGCGACTTGCGCCTAGCTCTAGTCTGTGCACGTGCCTAGTAACCATACTTTGCGGTAATTTTATTTCAAATTGAATAAGGTATTTCTCAACATATTTACAGAATTTAATGGAATTAAGTCCATTTTTGGGGAATATATATTTTGTACTACCGCTCCTGGGTCGCTTGTCGCCGACCAAAACAACACCCTGTATACTGTACTAATGTGCCGTGCAACGCTGTCTTCCTGAAACGAACAGCGCGTTCAGTTTGAACGACTAAATACATTATTATGAATGCCAATTTCTCGCTTTTATCGATACTTTTACCGAGAACAAATGACAAGGAACTCGATCGTATTTTTTCCTGTCAGTATAAATCCCTAGTGTACGATATATCTATGAATGCATTTATATGCAAATTGCTCACGCTTCGTGCAAAGTACTATTGTTAACGTACCACTCTATTAATATTCTTACTCTATGGTAGCAGACAATAGCGTTACAAAACCTTTCAGTCCATAAACCTTGTTTGTCCACATAAAAGCTACGTTCGCTGAGCTGATTCAGAGCATATTGAAGGAGCTGCAATAACATAAGAAATGCTGATTTTGAAGTCGAGACTGATCTTTTGAAAATATATCTTTTCAAGATGTTTTTTTTATATGTTGGCGTCACACGGCTTGTGTTTTGCCATTGTCCAGTTATATTATAAGTTCTAGTCACAATAAATCACTTTCACATAGTCCTCAGTCAGTCGCCGTCCATAAAAGTCATATTTTAATACAATGGTGATTGTACTAAAACTTTTCACGGATTTGTTGAGACAACTTGAAAAGGCACGATACACATGATTCGTTTCATTCATTTCACTGGTGCACATGGATTGATCTTTATTGGATAAAATACCACCGATAATATGCAATAAAACTCAAAATACACGAATTTATGAAAATAATAATTGGACTGTTTTACAAAAACCTTAAACCGACTTCAAAGTACACTAAGAAGTAATCAAATCCTGATCAATCTGAGAATGGGACCAAACGGGAAGCGTACCCTTTCAAATAAAAAAAGAATTTTCCAAATCGGTTAATAAATGAAGGAGTTATGAGGTAACAAACATAAAACATTCGAATTGAGAACCTCCTCCTTTTTTGAAGTCGGTTAAAAATGAAAACGCAACGTCACTCTGCAAGTTCCCGCCAAAAAGTCTTCGAGATGATTATCATTCATTTTCGTTGTATTTTGGTCATCGAACAATTAATCCAAAGAAGTGCAATCCCGCACCCCGTCAATGCGTTCTGTTCTGATCGAACAAATCAAGAAGACACTAAACATTTAGAGGCACTGATTGGTCAAAATCACTGACTCGTTGCGGAATTGGATTCCTCGGTTCGGTATTACTACTGGGTGTTCTCAAGTTATAGAGACAGATAAATAGAGACGTTGATCCCATGTTAACCCTATATTTATCCTACTCCCTACATTCTATACTACTAATATTATAAATGTTAAGTGTGTTGGTTTGTCCTTCTTTCACTCAGCAACGGATCTACAAATCAGCGTGTTTCTTTGCATAGAGATAATATAGCCGCGGGGATCCGCGCTTCTTTTGAAACAGTGGTAAATATTACTGTATGTAACAAATTAACGTTCATATGTGCCTTATCAGGGCTTAAACTGAGTAAATGACTTTTTGATTTTGGGATAGGCATAGTAAATCTAATGTAAGGAATAACCATAAACAAACTGTCATCAAGTAAGTCATACATGATTGTAGTCTATGAGCTATCAACCCATCACTTTGTGGTAAGAGGAACCTATGAGGGCTTTAAGTGTATAATGGACGATGAGTGATTAAGATAGGCCGGCTAGCTCCTAAACTATGGGAAATAACATCACTATTAGGCACCAATCCCACAGCGAGCGGTTTAGAGTTCTGCGTTCCGCTTATCGGCTTTCCGCTTCCGCTTATCCATGCTTTTGAATTGATTAATTAACAGTACCGACAAATCACTTTTAATTGCACCTCTGTTTAAAAATTACGCAAACTTAAGACTCTCCTCTAATTTACTTATTGCATACCAGAAAAATGACTGTTGTACAATTAAACTACCTATTCATCAAAATAAGTTCTATCATCCAGAACTATTAATTATTCTGTGCCAAAACCGACTCGGGCCACTCCAAATACAGTTGCTTAGGTTAGGTTAGAACTGTGACAATATGCTAGATGATCATTCAGTTCAAACAGTTTTGCATAAACCATAAAACTGATATTCAGTTTGATTTATTTTGTGTGCGTATTTAGTGTGCAATTCAGTATTTTTGGTTCTATTTTTGATTTGTTGTGTTGGAATAGAGAGAATTAATAGTTAAGGCATTAAATACATACCACTCAAAGAGGATAGTCAGTGGTGGCAAATTAGTGGAATAGATGCGCTTCTTTGGGCTAATTGTTCGCGTTTTTTTTTTCAATTTTAATTTCATTTTATTTATTTGCTGCATTATGTAGTATGTTAAACATGTTACAAAGAATAAACTGGTCCAATACATGCACCCTGCAAGGGCACTGCAACATTAAATCCAATTAAATTCAACAAAAATAAGGAAATCACAATTTTAAAAGTATTGCTATTAATTATTATATTTTATATATGTCACCGTAATATTGTAGACACCGTTAGTAATCTACCTAGCGAGATTGTAAACTGTCGATAAATTGTGAACTGTATTACAATATAACGTACTAGATTCTGCTCGCGGCTTCGCCCGCGTGGCCTACTGGAAACTAATGACATATTTTTCTACGACAGTAAAAACAAAACAATATCATCCCGCTTCGAGGGTGGAATTATTAAAAACTCTGAGACACGTATAAATAAATTTTCAATCTTCATCCTATACACAATATTTTAAGATCCTAACTTCAAAACTGACGGACTTACATACAAACTTTCATCCCCTATTTTACCCCCTTAGGGGTTGAATTTCGAAAAACCCTTTCTTAGTGGTAACCTACTCCTCATAAAGAATATACCCTCTAAATTGCATGTCTCTAGGACCAGTGATTTAGGATGTGCTTTGATATATCAGTCAGTCAGTCAGGACTTTGAATTTTATATATATAGATTAATTTCCGATAGTTTATAATCTATCCATGACAAACCGTCATATTGTGAACATTATTTATCGAGAGTTTACAATCTCGCTAGGTAGATTATAAACTAACGGTTTTCACAAAAATACGGTGACATATACAAATAAGTCGACAATCAAGCATACGACCGTAAGCGGTTAGCCCTATAAAAGTTTGCACCACTCGAGGCATTACTGACGCGTTTCCGACTATCCCTCTACGACGAGCTCTGGCGACCTTACTCACGCGCAGGAACACAACATAAAGTTATTTGGCTGCGGTATTCTGTAAGGTGGAGGTACTTCCCCAGTCGAGCTGCTCTTTGAGCGAATAAACGCTACGCTCTACCTCTCTTATTTATAATTTTTCTATTACAGAACCATGCCGCAAAGAGCTGCTTCAGCCAGATTCCTGGCGACTGCGCTACTGGTAGTTGTCATCAGGTCTACATCTTCAGCTACGTATGGACCTAGATCAGATATAGGCTATCCTGCTGGCCTTATACCAGACTGTAAGTATTATTAGTCCCAGAGTATGTTCGACTTTGCGCCAGTTCATCGCAGATACTGGTTATGCATCTCAACCTCTATGCGTTACTTACATTGCAATTAACTGTTGTACAGTAGTACCCAACTGATATGGCTTACCGATGTACCTGCGCAGAAGATACATTTTCAAAGCGCGGGATACGCTATTGGTCAGCAGCTGCCGCCATGTTAGCGCGCGCCGTGCGGAGGGGCGTGACTAGCGAATGAGACGGAACTAACAGCTGCAGTGTATTATGAACCTTATAGTAGCCCTACCCCGCCGTGGTTTTCCCAATGGAGTACAGCATGGGATTCTTCAAAAAGGGTGTGAAGAGATTTCTGCAGGGTCGGCAACGCGCTAGTGATACCCCTGGTGTTGCAAGCGTCCATAGGCTACGGTAACCGCTTAACATCAGGCGGGCCGTATGCTTGCCACTTAGGGGTATAAAAAAAAAAGTAGTGATCTAAGATTGATTGTAAGTTTTAAGCTTCGGGGCGATACTTTCTTTTTTGTGCGAACAAAGATTCACGACGCGCCATATCAGTTGGGTACTACTGTAATCAACATTTACTATTAGTCTTCAGCCATATGCAGCAGCTAAATCAATTAGTAGCCCGAGTTTAGCTTCCGATAGTATTAGTAGATGCTGAATGCTGACTGATAGATACTCAGACAAAGTCGCACCATAAGGATTCCTTTTTAGGGTTCCGTACCCAAAGGATGCCAAACGGGACCCTATTACTAAGACTCCGGTGACCGTCCGTCTGTCAGTGGGCTGTATCTCATGAACGGTAATAGGTAGACAGCTGAGATGTTCAAAGAATATGTATTATTGCCGCTATAACAACAAATAATAATAATTGGACTGTTTTACAAAAAACTTAAACCCTTTGTACCCTTTCAAATAAAAAAAGAATTCTCCAGATCGGTTAATAAATGACGGAGTTATGAGGTAACACACATAAAAAAAAAAAAAAAAACATTCGAATTGAGAACCTCCTCCTTTTTTTAAGTCGGTTAGAAATGAAATAATTTTAAAAGTTATAAGGGGCGCCCATACAACAAACGACTTTTTTTGGGCGTTTTTTTCCATTGTAAAGTTGAGTTGGTTAATATTGTACAGAACCGTCCATATGCGAGTCTGACACGCACTTGGTCATTTTTTAACCGACTTAAAAAAAGGAGGAGGTCCTCAATTCGGTTGTATGTTTTTTTTGTTTTATGTTTGTTACCTAATAACTCCGTCATTTATTAACCGATTTGGAAAATTCTTTTTTTATTTGAAAGGGTATACTTCCCGTTTGGTCCCATTGTCATCAGATCAGGATTTCATTACTTCTTAGTGTGCTTTGAAGTCAGTTTAAGTTTTTTTTAAAACAGTCCAATTATTTAACTTTATGGTACGAAACTTTATAAATGCTCAAAGAAGTATCGGGATTATCGTATGTTTTCTTTAGTATCTCTTGAACAAAACTTATTTTCTTTATTAATTTGCTGTGATTGAATTTAGTTGATTCATTTAGGTTGTCACTTCAAGCACTTGATGCACTTTATGTTTTTTATTAATTTGCTTGATTGAATTGATTCATTTGGTTTGGCACTTGATGCACTTGTTATTTTAATTCGGTAATTTGAAGTGTTTATTAAAATTTACGCTATACGTCCGTGATGCTGAGTGGATCATCATATTAACAAAACTTTTTTGTTAAAAAAATAACCATTTTAAACCACCCGCTGTTTTCCTAGTTTATCCGTTAGGAGCTGTGTTCCAAAATATGTAAATACTAGCTGACTCCCGCAGTTTCACCCACGTTTCCAAGATTAAAACTAGTCTATGTCTTTCTTCATACCATAGGCTATCTGCATGCCAAATTTCATGATAATCCGTTGAGTAGTTGAGGCGTGAATGCGTAAAAAACAAACAAACAAAAAAACTCACTTTCTGTGCTTTCGCATTTATAATATTAGTTAGGATTAGGGTAAAAAAATACCTCGTCAAATTAGTAATATGTAGAGTAGTTACTTTAGAATGAAATAATGAATCGAAATACTGTTTGATCTGGTGTTTCTATCCGTCCTAATACTACTATAATATATAGTACTATAATATATAGTAGGTATGATTAATTTACTGCTGGCCGAATAAATAACCTCACAGACACACAGCGCGCTATGGAACGAGCTATGCTCGGAATCTCTCTACGTCACAGGGTCCGAAACGAAGACATTCGTAGGAGAACGAAAACTACCGATATAGCTCGTAGAGTTAGTAAGCTGAAGTGGCAATGGGTAGGCCACATCGCTCGAAGAACCGATAGCCAATGGGGAAGGAAGGTTCTCGAGTGGCGACCACGTACTGGAAAGCGCCGAGCGGAACGACCTCCCACCAGGTGGACCGACGATCTGGTCAAAATATGCCTGTGTAGAATAAGTTGCATGCTAAATATTGTAGCAACACATGTATGCTCTATGAATATTGTACCCGACATCTTTAATACCATGTGTTATGCAAATAAAATTTATCATTATCATTATCATTATCATTATCATTATCATTATCATTATCATTATCATTATCATTATCATTATCATTATCATTATCATTATCATTATCATTATCATTATCATTATCATTATCATTATCATTATCATTATCATTATCATTATCATTATCATTATCATTATCATTATCATTATCATTATCATTATCATTATCATTATCATTATCATTATCATTATCATTATCATTATCATTATCATTACCATTATCATCGCTGGGCGCCGCTGGATGCAAGCGGCCCAAAACCGTTCGACGTGGAAGTTTATGGGGGAGGCCTATGTTCAGCAGTAGACAACCCTAGGCTGATCTGATATGATGATTTATATTAGGATTAGGATGGTAGAAATAGTAATGTGTGTGGTTTTGTTCTTCTATGCTTTTGCGCATCGTTCATCCGGTCGAGTTGTAACTTTGTACAGTTGGTATTGATACTTCGTTGGTTTGTAGTTTAAGTTTAGTAATAGAGACATCGACCGCACGGTATTACTTCAACACAAAAAAGTCATTTTAACTCAAATATTTTACTATTGCCATAATTTTTTTTTGGTGTTTTTGAGGATTCAACGTCAGTTTCAACCTCTGCAAATACTTAAAGAGTCATGAGCGTATATTTTAACTATGGTCGGTTGAACGATAGACAAAAACAATATTCAAATACAAATTATAGTACATTTAAAGAACTATATAAATAATGTATTGATATTAAACAAATATTGGTGTTTTTTAATCAATACATAATATTTAATTTGATCGTGTACTGTGATAGTAAACATGTATACATGAAGTCCACTTGACTTACCTGTACTGGTGCGTTTGACTTACTAACTTACTAAGGCGCTGCGCAAACGTGGACACTTTTGTGTCTGGTGTCGGTTACAAGCTACCAATGAATATTTGATTTCTATAGAACCAGTATGATATCAGACACTCCCTAAGACGTAATTTTTTTTTGTGTCCAGTTGCTTCCACTTTATACATACTCGTTAACGATCAAAAAGTGTTCGGTGTCGGTAACTGGAAACTTAAAGTCGTCAGTTGAAGACACAAGCAACATTAAAAAAAATCCTTATAATTGTACTGAAACTGACTGAAAATAAGCAACGAATTGTACCAGTGATCAGAAGTAGCGACCGGTGACTGTGTCCGATCGCCGCTACAGGACACAGCAACTATGGTTACCGGTAACCAGGAGTAGCAACCGGCGACTGTGTCCGATCGCCCCTACAGGACACAGCAACTATTGTTTCCAGTGATGGTGTGCCGTCTCGGTAACAAAAAGTGTCTACGTTTGTGCAGCCCCTAAGAGAGGTAGAGCATAGCTTTTTTTGGTCAAAGAGCAAAGCAAAGAGTTGAGTGAGATTGTGGTCAACACAGGCTAATACAAAGTAAAAAAATTGCATGGAGTTACTTTGTAGAATATTTTTTGCAGATGTTGTTCAGAGCCCGTATCGTGATTAAGATGAGAACACGTTTTACATCATCCATAATCCATCTTCAATTATAAAACGCAATATATTATATCTGTATGTCTGTTAGTGTGTAATTCGCGAAACTGAATGGGCGTTGATTGTCTTGTCTTTAGTTGCCCTATAAATTTCATGTAGACATGTATTCACGAGTCACACAAGTCTGAAACAATTGTTTATAAACACTGTTTCAGAAACAAAATCTAAGTGTTTCAGAAACAAATTAATATGTTTCAGTAACACGTAGATTTTGTTTCTGAAACAATGTTTATAAACAAATTGTTTCTCAGTGAATACATGGCTTAAAAGGGACTGACACAGTGCGGTTTGTAAATCTGCGATTAGATATACTGCTTCTCACAGCCAATGCACTGCGTTCCCCCTCAATGTCTTGTCTGAGAGATCCTCTGAGACTCAGTGGCTCAAAAATTACGACAACTACGATTCCATCTAGAAAGACAGGTAATTATTATTTCCATGTGATGATTCTGTAAGGTCACAAACTCTACGATGCACACAGCGCTGTCATAATACTCTGTCTCTATCGTTAACTAAGCAGTCACGTGAGAGGTCCGCTATTCACGGACTCGCCAACGAGTTTACATAATAGCATAACTGGGGGCCTACCACAAGCTCTTAAAACAAGGTTAAAATAACCTTATTTGTCTTTTGTCCCGTTTTGACGCCGGATGTCAAAGAAAGACAAAAGTCAAATAAGGTTATTTTAACATGATTGTAACCTTGTTTTAAGAGCTTGTGGTTCGTCCTCTGAACTGTTTGAGTTTGAGAAGTCAGACACAAAAGGAGCCTTGCGATTGGAGACTCAGGCAAATCCTAGCTTCGAATAATTACACAGATTTTTCCAATAACAATTTTCCAGTATGTATAGATTCACACACGTTTTACACTCATATAGATGATTAAAATAATCTATCACTGTTATTATCATATATCAAAGTATAATTATCATCACCAGATGATTGGTGATCATCTTCATGATTGACTTGGTAATGACGATAGCTTAATTGAATTGGAAGCGAAGAAGAATTGAATACGTAACGATAAATCATGACCACAACCACCCATCTTGGGGACACATGGGTAGCATCCCTTGGGTAGTTTAATATAGAGTATATTTTTATTTATTCATCTTCATTTATCTATTGCACCACAACGCCTGGAGAATTTCCAACCATATGTCGATATCCCAATTAAAATACGATAATATGCTTTGCTTTATCGTTTTACTAGCTGTCCCTCGCGGTTTCACCCGCGTTCCCGGGATAAAAAGTAGTCTATTTCCTTCTCCATACCATAGCTGCATGCCAAATTTCATGATGATCCGTTGAGTAGTTGAGGCGTGAAGGCGTAACAAACAAACAAATAAATAAACAAACAAACGCACTTTCACATTTATAATAGTTAGGATAGGATAGGATAGGAAGTTAGGATTATGCACACAGTGGAAGTCACTTTGGGCTCTATGTTTCCCGAAACCTTAAACCAATATTGTGTTCAAGTAAATAGGCATTCTCTAGCTAAATCTGCTGCCTCTTTAACCTCGTCATAACTCCTGGAGCTAGTCGTAATTTTACATTAAAAATACTGATAAAAGTATCAGATCTGTGTGTCTTTAGAAAACAAATAATTGAAAACTGTTTTACAAAAAACTTAAACCGACTTCAAAGTACTTACACTAATAAGTAATAAAATCCTGATCTGATGACAATGGGACCAAACGGGAAGTGTACACTTCCAAACAAAAAAAAACCAAATTTGACGGAGTTCTGAGGTAACAAACATTTTACAAAAATACAACCGAGTTTAAGTCGGTTAATAAAAGAAGTTCATCTATAAATGCCGCATTTTATCATAACTAGCTTCCGCCCTGCGGTTTCACCCGCGTTCCCGTCATAAAAAGTAGCCTATGTCAACCGCGGTTAGTGTAGCTTCCCAACAGTGAAAGAATTTTTCAAATCGGTTCAGTAGATTCGGAGCCTATTCAATGCAAACAAACAAACAAACAATCAAATCTTTCCTCTTTATAATATTAGTAAGATAACATTTTGTTTTCAATTGATCAAACACTAAGGTTTGACCCGTTGGTTCTCGCGAGGGACGCGCGTCCTATTATAACAATAAATGTCATTGTTATATTTTTAACCGCGAGCCAAGCGATTAAATAGAATAATTAATGCTCTTTATAGTGTATAAAGTCAGCAGTTGCTGACACTGACACACAAGTAGCAACCGAGTAGCTCGGCAGACCATGACCCTCACGTTGCAACTTTATGTCGGTAGCACAATGATGCGGAGATTTGGAATCGGTAACGTCGGTACAGTAGTACCCAACTGATGGCGCGTGGTGAATCTTCGTTCGCACAGAAAAGAAAGTATGTCCCCGAAGATTAACAAAAGAATGCTTAATACTTACAATCAACCTTAGATCACTACTATAAGGTTCATAATACATTGCAGCTGTTAGTTCCGTCTCACTCGCAAGTCACGCCCCTCCGCATGGCGCGCGCTAACATGGCGGCAGCTGCCGACCAATAGCGTTTCCCGCGCTTTGAAAATGTATCTTCTGAGCAGGTACATCGCTAAGCCATATTAGTTGGGTACTACTGTACCTAATACAGGATAATGTTGCTCACGTCCGTACGTTCTGCCTTAAACTCCGTACACGTGTCCTCCGGGTGGTGCCACGCCCACGACTGTACGACCCGAACAGATGGGGTTCGCAGCTGGAACTACGGGTCCGGCTGTTTGGATAAGAGTACGCGGGGTCAGGTTGGCCCTCCGCCATTGCAAGCGCATAGGTGGAACCTGACATTGGGATGGACTCGCGGTGGTCTATGTGGTGGTTGGAGAGGAGTGGCATGTTGTCTGCTCGACTGTGTGTTGGTCGTGCGTCAGTCCTCGCGCGCAACAAGTGTCTGAAGTTACCGGCCTAAGGCAAAGGGCCACCTGGTGGTCAGACGCGGGGTTCGTGAGTAACCCTCAAGCAAGTGAGCTCCTGTGAGCGAGCTGCATCTCCGGCACTTTCCTGGATAGAAAGTAGAAGACTACCCGTTGGATTAGTTTTCCGGCAACCCGGCTGCAGGCATTGGGTACATGCGTGGATTCGTATTCGAGCGGTGAGCGTGCATGACAGCTCCGGGACCATTCTGGAGAAATGGGAGCCAGCTTCTCTGGCGTCCCTAGCGGGGATTGAATCCACTAGCACCAACAAGGTGCGCTAGTGCCGGTGCTTGCGCTGCGTATTTTTAAGTTAGTGCTCGTGTCAGTGCTGGCGCGCTGGGGTGCGTGTGGTGAGCGACTTTGACAGCTCCGGTACCATTCTGGACAAAATTAAATGGTAGTGAGTGATCACGGTGCGACTCACATTTTCTCATGAGTACCAGAGGCGAGTACTCTGGCGGCGTGACCGTGAGATGGTCCCAGACGCCTCGTAAGGGGTTGCCTGGTATAGTGTGCCGTCTTTTATGACCGAGAGGTTGGTAGAGGTGGCCACTATAGAAAATCTCAGTAGACATATGGGGGTATGTACCTAATACAGAAATACTTAATAACTGGTTGCACTAAATTATACAAATACTTTATACCTACTTCTCATGTTAAGAGTTCGTAAAAATATACTTGAGAAAGTTAGTTCTGAAGTGTAAAGTATGAGAAGGCACGAAACAGTGACACCACAAAATAAAATGCGATGAAAAAACAAATTGTTGACTCTACCACGAACACAAAATTACGTTTTTGACTACTCCTTTTGACTACTCATGAAATATATTAATTTACGAGTGAAGAATTAACCAAGAATGTGCCAATCTATGATATTAAAAACGCGCGTCAGTGTACTAACATCGGCACTTACATAATATTACAGCTTGAACTATTATGTATTTAAAATACTTATGTAAATAGCGTAATGCACTTTATAAAATAGATACAGTTGTATCGAGGGTAAGGTTATCAATAATCTGCTAAGCAGTCAAATGTTTATTATGAGTCATAGTTTATTTTTATACTAGAAAATGTTGTGAATATATAGTATGTCAGTTATCTGGTATCCATAGTACAAGCTCTCAGAGTCACTCAGCGAGCTATGGAACGAGCTATGCTCGGAATTTCTCTACGTGACAGGGTCCGAAATATGAGGACATTCGTAGGAGAACGAAAACGACGGACATAGCTCGTAGAGTTAGTAAGCTGAAGTGGCAATGGGCGGGCCACATCGCTCGAAGAGCCGATAACCGATGGGGAAGAAAGATTCATGAGTGGCGACCACGTACTGGAAAGCGCCGAGCGGAACGACCTCCGACCATGGACCGACGACCTGGTTAGAGTCGCTGGGCGCCACTGGATGCAAGCGGCCCAGAACCGTACGATGTGGAAAACAATGGGGGAGGCCTATGTTCAGTAGTGGACATCCATGGGCTGATATGATGATGACTGTGAAGCCATAAGGCCATCATGGCTCAGTGGAAGTGACGTCGAATGCCATGCTGAAAGTAGTGGGTTCGAATCCTACAGCATAATTTCATCTAGGCATTGTAAAAAGACTTGATTATCTATTTCAGGCTGTAAAGGTTTTAATATAGAGCATACAATTTAAAAGTTGAGAGGGAACCGTTTATCATGTTATGAGGAATGAAAGCCACGTGACTAAAAGAGTTATGACTATGAAAGTGGATGGATAAACGGGAAGAGGAAGACCGAAAAAGAGAAAAATGGGTTGTTTGAAAGATGATATGGGTAAGAAAGGAGTGGATGTTGATATGACGGATATAGAAAAGCGGAATGGAAGAAGCGTACATATTGCGTCGACCCCGTGATTGGGAACAGGGCAGGTAGATGATTATAGGCCTGTGTTTAACTATTATCTCAACATGGTCAGTGATGATGTCACCGAAGGTGGTAATCACAGAACGCCTAGATAAGAACAGGCAAGTGCAGATTGTAACATCCCGGTAGATGCTTGGCGACAGATTTTCAACTTGAGGGTGGTAGCCAGCCAGGCGGGTACTACAAAGTACCCTATCACCATGTTTTCCTCACGATGTTTTTCTTTATCAAAAGCTCAAGCTCAACACAGGATTCGAAATTGCGACGGCTTTAGACGATAACTTAGCAACTAATCCTCTATTATTCCAGGCCCTGGAGTGACGAAGAATGCAACAATCAGTCCCAAAATGCTGCAGAATCTACAGATTATACATCACAAGGTTAACAACGGACAGGTCATCAGGAAGTCAATGCCAATCATGATAGCTTCGAAGACGATCTCTAAGGATAAGACTATAGGTAAGGCAAGACAAATCTAAACAAAGTTAGTAAAAAATGACATCGCTAATTCTGTCTGTCCACTTGTTACCTTAGAGGAAAGTGCCATGATATTAGGGGACCATTGCTGCTATCTCTCTGATCAGAAATACTGGGTGTAACGAAATGGGTGTATACACCCGAAAGGGGTGAAGACTACATCAGATACAGATTCTCTATAAAAAGTTTCAGCTCAAAATAAGTTACTCAAAAATACATACCAATTATTTCCATCCAAGTTTATGGAATTAAAATCATAACCAACATATCACCGGTCAATGAGGGTAATTATTGTTCCGCAATATGTGCGCCTAGTACCAAAAAAGTGGAATACTGTAATGGATATACCCTTTCCGGTACACTCAGTAGATAACTATTATACAAAAGCAATTGACAAAAACTTTTTAACAAAAAAATTAAACCACCGAAAGAACTGGAAAATAATTTTGAATATAACTTGAATTTTATAAGGTTTTGCAGTCTATAATAATAATATACTAATTACTACTTGCTTGATTTTTGATATCTTTTGATGTAATCACAACTCAGCATTAAAATCTGAGAGTGAACAAAAAAATTCTCTATTTTCCCACTCTTAGGGTAGGTTTTTTTTGTATCCAAATTTATATGGGACTAACGTCGAGGTATACCCTATCCAATAAAAAAATTATCAAAATCGGACTACTCTGTAAAAAAATATACATGATCATACATAAAAAAAAATATACGCGTCGACTTGTAAACCTCCTCCGTTTTTTCGTCGGTTTAAAAAGAAAATAACAGTATTTGAGCAAGCAATAAAAGACGCTGTATAATCCTCGCTTTCCGACATTCATCCTAAAGAGAGTATGAAAGAAAACGAAATTTTGTAAAATAAAAACAAAATAATGAATTAAGGTATTATTGAGCTCTTCTAGTGTTCCTTGTAGGGTTTAAAATAGGGTACTTTAGAAACTATTTGTTTAAGTGGTAGATCAGTCTACCTGGTGCAAGAAGTATAAAGCCCGTGGAGAGCGCGTGCGGAGATACCGCACTCGCCAAACATATGATTTCTAGCGCATATGTTAATTTTCGTTAATTCTATTGATAACAGACGGAGATTTATTACAAAAAACAATGAAATTCCAAAAAAGAATATAGGAGAAACGTACTCAAATCTTTATTAATTTCAAAATCCAGTAAATATTTATAAAATTAGCTTTTAAAATCATATTACCTCTTTCTTTTTCAATCTCAGCATCGCAGACCATTCCTCTTTTACGTTTGCTGTTATTTCTAATACAAATAATAATCATAACCGATTACAAAACTCAAACAAATTATAAATGACCACCAGTCTCCTTTGCGCCTGCCAATCCAATCGGTTCCCCCATAGCAATCGGTGAGTTGTGTTTGAAACAAAATCGTGTCGACGCGCACTCCACGGGCTTTATACTTTTTGACCTGGTGGAAGGTGATCCCGTTTACCAACTTCCAGTAGGTATCCTCTCTTCAGCTTACTAATGCTAAGAGCTCTCTGTCCGTATTACCATTATTCTTCTAATACATAACAATATTAAATTATAGATAAACATTACTGCTATTTTAATCACAATTATAATTTATGCTGACAGCTTTACGCATGAATTAATGAAAATATAATAAACTGACAGCGGATGCAAATATGTCTGCAATTAATGTGACACTGGTGTAACCATTTTAATATGATTTTAATGAAGTTGTATTACATTTCACCGCTAAGCTGAAACACTCCAAAAGTGTATGTGTTTGAACAAAAAAAAAAATCATTTTTAAAACGTCAGGTTTGTATTTAGGAGCTGAACTGTATTGAACGTTATGACTCTGACATAAGATCTTTTATCATGTTACCAAGTTTTATTTCTTGTCTGTCATTTTTATATTTTATTTTAATATCAACCAAGTTTTAGAACTGACATAAAAGGAAAAAATAATAATGAAGAACGTGGGGTGCATGCTAACAAGTCTAGGGCTAACAGTCGTTGATATAACTCACGCAAAAGTTTGCAGTATAATAAACTGTGACTGCATTGCATGCGCCCTACGTTTCTCGTAATTATATGATATGTTTTAATCCGTTTAAAAACATGATACAGTAGAACCCACTGATATGGCGCGTCGTGAATCTTCGTTCGCACAGAAAAGAAAGTATGGCCCGAAGAATGCTTAAAACTTACAATCAACCTTAGATCACTACTATAAGGTTCGTAATACACTGCAGCTGTTAGTTCCGTCTCACTCGCAAGTCACGCCCCTCCACACGGCGCGCGCTAACATGGCGGCAACTGCCGACCAATAGCGTTTCCTGCGCTTTGAAAATGTATCTTCTGCGCAGGTACATCGGTAAGCCATAGTAGGGTACTACTGTAATATTTTTCTAATCCTATTTACGTTTGTCTACTTCACCGCAAAGATGTAGCCAAAGTTGTTAATCATAACAACCTAGCAACTGGCTTTCAGATCCATTGCATCCAGCAACTAATTTTGAGAACTTGGGGTCATAAGCAGGCTAGGCCTAGAGGCTCATAATTGCAGCATTTATTAATTCATTTAGGAACTTACAGTTCTCAGGAAGGTCAAATTTAGTTTTCACTAGATCAGAAGACAGTCATAAACAAAAAAAAAATCTCACTACCTACAAAAATATATGCAATATAGTTGTAGTGGTAGATGCCTGAATAATTCAATTACTTGGAAAGTGTGATGGTGTATCATAGTGTGTGTGTGAGTGTGTGTGTGTATAAGTGTCGCTGTTGACGCGGGCTGCTTCAATAAAAACCTCCCTCATATTTTATTCATAATGCGAAACAAGTTCAAATTGCGCGCTCTGTAATTTTTCACTGAAATTCATACAATGCCTGTATCGAGGGTGTTTTGGGGTTCCTTGTCACTGATAGAACCGATGTTTTTATGCAAATGGTTTTATTTATTATATTATTCAGAATATTGAACCGGCATTAAGATACATGACATATATTTGAGCTGTCCGTAGTTTTTGTAATAGGGATGTTTCTTGGATAAAAAAAAACTAATTATGAAAAAATATTAGACACGTATTTTTTATTTTGTTAATTAAACAAAAATTACAAAGATGTGTTGAAGTTCCGCGTGACGTCAGTTTTATAAAAAGTGTGCCAAAATGCGTGTCTAATAATTTTTATTAATGTATAAATAACGGACGGAGTAAATAGTTTTTTCAGGAAATTAGACTATTATGTTGTATATAACAAAGATACCATCTCTAAAATACAAATACATTATGGCAGACAATTCAACATTAAATATGGAGACGCAGTAATCTCTGGTTTTTAATTTTAATTGGGTCCAGTTTTTGTTGCTAAGCATACCCACAGTCTATAAAATCATAGCATACCAGTGTGTTAATGTGTAGTTAATATTTATTGCCAGAGGGCGAATCATAAGCTCTTAAAACAATCTATATATATAAAATTCAAAGTCCTGACTGACTGACTGACTGATTGACTGATATATCAACGCACAGCCTAAACCACTGGTCCTAGAGACATGAAATTTAGAGGGTATATTCTTTGTGAAGAGTAGGTATCCACTAAGAAAGAGTTTTTCGAAATTCCACCCCTAAGGGGGTAAAATAGGGGATGAAAGTTTGTATGAAAGTCCGTCAGTTTCGAAGTTAGGATCTTCAAATTTTGTGTTTAGGCTGAAGATTGAAAATTAATGTATACGTGTTTCAGTGTTTTTAATAATTCCACCTTCGAAGCGGGATGAAGTTGTTTTGTTTTGTTTTATTGTTGTAGAAAAATATTTCATTTGATTCCTGTAGGCCACGCGGGCGAAACCGCGAGCAGAAGCTAGTATTATTATAATCTTACTTGTCTTTTGTCTTTCTTTGACATCCGGCGTCAAAACGGGACAAAAGACAAATAAGGTTATTTTAACCTTGTTTTAAGATCTTGTGGTAGATCGACAGGGGCCCAAGTCTGTTATTACAATTGTGTTCCAATGAACTATCAGTGGTGTCAAATTTCACAGATTTGACAGTTTTGGTAGTCTACTAATTCAATAGCGTCGAAACCATTATGAATTTAGTAGACAACGATGACAGTGGAGTTACAATGGAATCGTGCCAGAATTTCTTTGGCTTAGCTCCTGGTAGCTTCTGCAATGAAAGCTGTATTTGAAAGCCAGCTCCTTTCTTTTTATGCTTATCACCTTCGCTCATATCATCATCTATGATGAGATCATGTTCATACAGAAGCCTAAGCATAGTAAAAGAGAAACGTTTAAAAATAACACTGGTAATATTATCATAATAAAAATATTTCCTCTCAACACTTGCTCATGTTCGTGCCTGGCATTTTTACAATAAAACGGTTGCCATTTTCATGCACGCCTCATAATAATATGAAATACCCTCGACTGTATGTCGAACAATCAGACATAAAACAAAACTGCCTTTAAATTGAATGAACTGCCGTGAAGCTAAGATCAAGTAACATGACCTTCTCGTGAAGGGAACCATAGGACATTGGAAGGGTACTTTTGTAAAATCCACCTGCCTGGTTACCACTCTCAAGGAAAGTCTGTCGTCAAGCACGTGACGTAAGAGAGGTAGACCATAGCGTTATTTCGCTCAAAGAGCAACTTGACTTGGGAAGAACCTCCTTAGATAATACCGCAGCCAAGTAAATCCTAAGCAAGAGTAGTAGATCTCATAGGGGTGGGGGAAGGGATGGTAACGCGTGAGTGATGCCTCGTATGTTACAAACGTCCATAAAACTACGGTAACTGCTTACTACCAGGTGGAACGTAGGTTTGGCAGCTTCCTTCGTTCTTTTTTAGGCTTTGTGTGCTTACCACGTTCGGCCACATCATTCTTTACCAAACTCTTCAATCTTTGCATTGTTTCAGATTTAAAAAACAAGAAGACCCTGGTGTATGCAATTGGGTTCCTGGACACTTCGATCTTCCTGCATAACCTGGCTGTGTGCAACGCTTACGCAAAACGAGGGTACAACGTCTTTATTTTGGAAACCTTTACATTCCTGTCTTATATTTATCCGAAGTAAGTATTTCACCTCACTTTTTTGTCATAAGGCTGACGAGGCCTTGGACGGTTTGACGGCCAGGCGGCAGTATGTCATTGGAAATAATTTGCCATTTACACGACACTGTACGATTGACAATAGACTATAAAATATATATCACGATAAAATCAACATTTTAGTTTTACTATAATTTTCAAATCGAGGTTAGTTTGTAATGACTTTACTTATTGGTCCATGGTAATGACTTCCGTAATTTATCCAGTAATAGTGATGGTAAAGCTGTAATCGCTACACGAACCAAGCACGAGCCGAGCATAGGTGGAGCACGAATTCGCGTAGCGTAGACGGACTCGCGAGCCTCGAACGAGCGTTCGGCTCATTGTCAGTTTTTTGAGGAAGACAGGGATTCGCATCACGCTCGTGTCGTAGGCTCGTTGTACGTTCAAATTTGATATCGCGAGCGTTGAACGAACAGTGGCTGGGCTCGTGCTCGGTTTGCGTAGCGTAGACGCTCCTTAATATTATTAGTTCAGCTAGTGACATTGGCCCTGATTCTGTTGTTTACAACTAAACTAATTTTAATCACACTATGTCTCTTTCTAAGAAAAGGATGTAAGACATTTTGTACTGTCAAATTAGTCCAATGCTAGTTTTCAATATAAATTTAGTCGCCATCTATCGCGGTTACGTCTAAATACCCGCAAATGAAGACGGCAAAGACTAATTTGACAGCTTTAAACATGTTCTATCCTTTTTCAATAATGTTTGTAAGAAAGAGATGTGATGTGACTAAAATTAGTTTAGTGCGATTTACAACAGAATCGGCACTATTGATCTACTTGTCGTTTGAAGGCCATGTCGCGGTTTAAATTCTAGTAAATACGATGCCGCTCCACGTGCGCATGCAATTGAATTACTTTCGGCTTATGCTCGGTTCCTATAAACAAAAACTTAGCGTTTTGCTTAACAAATGGTAGAATTTATTATTGACAAACAGGGGGCCAACCACAAGCTCTTAAAACAATATTATAATAACCTTATTTGTCATTTGTCCTGTTTTGATGTCGGATGTCAAAGAAGGACAAAATACATGTAAGGTTATAATAATGTTGTTTTAAGAGCTTGTGGTTGGGCAGCAGGTTATTTTACTTGTAGTTCCATAAGTGAGGGTCTACTATGCAAAGCTATGAGGTATTTGCTTCATTATTGGTAAAGATACAAGTCCGGTCGATAAATTATAGAAATTGACCACTAGGCGATCATTATTAGAGCTGGATGGTGGATACGCCAATGCTCTAATAGCCAAGCTGAACCAGTAGGAAATAGACAAAAAAATACATAAATTGCTTAGCAAAAAAAAAACCTGGGACATTCCTCACACACGGTCATCTGATCCCAAACTAAGCAGAGCTTGCACTATGGAAACCAGATAACTGATATACTACATATACTACTTTTTGTTTGTAAATACTTACTTAATATACCTACATAATTACACACCGACTCAGGACATACAGACATGTTCATGCATACAAATACATGTCCTGTGTGGGAATCGAACCAACGACCTGCGGCGCGATAGGTGGATTCTTAACCAACTGCGCCAACATGTGCGTAAAGGCCCTTGGACACATTGGCTAGAAGAGGATCGAAGTCACTGAAATTACCACCAGTTCGAAAGTCAACTTTTGTGTCACTAAAAGAATAGCTGTTCTAGCTGTAGTTCAAACAAACAAAAACTCAGCCGCTTTATTATATTAGTTTAGATCTACACAAACATAAATAATTTGTTTTACATTTCCATTTGATGTACCTATATAATTTAATAACTGCAAAGTTAGTGCCATAATAAAATTGTGTGACTTATGACAAATTTTATGGTCGTCAATTATCACTTGTATGAGGAACTTGACGAATGTAAACAAAGAAGCAGAGTTTATGGGCTGTGATATTATTACCTCAAACCGTTATTTAATATTAAAGTGGGCATGATTTATAACGTACTACTAACTATGGGTACTAACTACCAGGGGGCCAAGTCTGCTAAAATGTCATACTGACACGATACTATTGCAATTCCATTATCATTGAGCCGATGTGCGCAGTCTACTAATTCATAATGGTCTCATAATGAATGAAAAGAATTTTAGTACAAAAAATGTCAAAACTGACAACTAAAAGATCACTGTGGCACGATTATAGTTTCAGTGGAAAATCATCGGAAAGGTATTATGGCGCCATTATGACGCTATTGTGTTAGTAGACTACCAAAACTGTAAAATGTGTCAAGTTTGACACCACTGATAGTTCATTGGAACACAATTGTAATAGTCTTGGGCCCCTGTTAAGTAATCACAATTTACCATTTTTCAGATCAGTGCGCCTAACGCGAGTTATTGGGAAGAAAGTCGGAGAATTCCTAGTAAAACTAGACCAACATGGACTGCCAGCTGAAAATCTAGAACTGCTCGGCCTCAGTCTAGGAGCACATGTCATCGCATACGCAGCAAAACATTACAATGCTGTCACAGGGAAGAAAGCTTCAAGACTAACAGGGTTGGACCCGGCTGGTCCATGTTTCAGAGCATTAGATCCAAATGACAAACTAGCAGTAACAGATGCTCATAAAGTTGATGTTATCCATACAAATATAGACGGTTTTGGTATGGCAGAACGATTAGGACATGTAGACTTTTATGTAAATGGAGGAGAGTACCAACCAGGCGATATACCTCGTATCCCTTGCCTTATTATATGTAGCCATTTAAGATCTGTCATATACTGGTGGCTAGCTATAGAAAACCCTAAAAAATTCCTTGCTATCAAATGTGACTCTATCCAAGATGCAAGGTTTGCTAAATGCTATAACAATACTGTAACTAATTACGTTGGGTTAGAGACAAGTTTTAATAAACCAGGCATTTATTACTTGCCAACACATAATGAATTTCCGTATTATAGAGGCAAAGATGGTTTGAAGGAGGCCAATGAAATTTACACATCTGTGGCTAAGAGCATAAATGCAGATGATAATTTTGTAGTATAAGTAGGATGTGCCATTTTAGATGAATAAAAGATTATAGGAAAAATAGAATTATGACTATGGCTAGTGACATTTTTTTCAATACAGTTTATAGACCTGCGTGATGTGATGATGTGGCCGAAGGTGGTGCACACAAAGCTTAGAAGGAACTGGCTTTCAAGTGCAGCTGTCGGAACACACCGATACTTGGTGACAGATCTTCAACTTGAGGGTGGTAGCCAGCCAGACATGCTTTGAATATGATGTTTAGGGCATGTGCGTATCAAATTAAATAATTTTAGTGGAATTTTTAGTAATTGTCAAAGATCTTGTTTTACAATTATAAGAAGATATAAGATTTTTAAATTTAAATCACACCAAAGTACCTACTCGGGCGGGACGCTATGGGCGTTTACTCGATTTTTTTGGATCATGGCAATATTTTGTATCCGTCTCTTTCTATCTCGCATAGTGTTAGATTGTGATATCTCGTTTCCACGGTTCGTGCGTGGATCGTGGCTCTTCTTAGCGTATCGAAAATATCTTAAGTCAATTGTAATTGTTGTGTAGTTACCTACCCTTCAGATTTGGTTGACAGGTACGAAATCAACGCATCTTTGATAACTGTATGCAAGTCTGATGTTAGACCATATATTTTGCGCCCGAACCGCACCACACCCTTTCTGTCTGTTTAGCGCTAGCATAGAAAGTCGGTAGGGTGACTAAGGGTCATCGCTCACTATATCAGCGCCGCTCCATCGTAGCAACGGCCCGGCACCGCCTCAACTCAATCCAACCACTAGCTGCCAGCGCGCCGCCTGCGAGGTGGCAGCAATCAAAGAAAGTATACCTGTCACTGTCAATGTCTTCTGAAATGTTAAAGACGGCAACAGTTTTGATTATAGATTAAAATATTAAACATAAAAAATATTTTTTTGCAAAATAATAAACCGCCTTCAAAGTGCACACAAAAGTATGAAATACCTATCTGACATTTTTGAAGTCAGCGAAAGAGCATGACGTTTTCTATATGACATGTTTCGCTGAATTCATCACAGTGTCAGATAAGAGCGTCGAACATAGAACCTCCTCCTTTTAAGTCGGTTTAAAATTATAAACACATGCAACAAACTATTTTTCATTTAATTCATGGGTGTAGCTTATCTCATTTTATTAAGGTTTTTAGGAAGTCAGAACGTATTTATTCTAAGCATAATAATATTAAGTTACGTTTTACATAGAATTTAATAAATATTGCATCCAAAGGAATGTCTTGTAAAGAATATTTGTAGTGCACTGAAATATGAACTTTGACATAGTCCTATAAGCCTAGTTTTAGCTCATTGAATCAATGACGTATATCATGAAATGATTTGATTCTTTATTTAAACAGGGTTATCGGTAAAACACTAACAACTTCACAGGACTTATTACTAACACCATCAACAACAACTTTTGTTTTACGACTTTTACTAATTCATCACACTTTCATTCAAAAATAAAACTAAAAAGTTTATGAACTCTACGTGTAACAAAAAACTGATAATAAAATAGAGGATTGAAATATGGATAGAACAACAAAATCTAGAAAGTTGTTTTTCAAAATCATGTTTTTTTAAGTCACCGTACATCAACAACAACACATAAACAACAACTTTTATTGTACACACGGCTACACATCAAGCTATACATTTCCAGTATAAGCTGATCTCGTATTGTGATCAGTAGCCGTACGTTCATAAGTTGTTGTTTATAATGTTAGTACCTAATAAAGTCCTGCAAGGTTGTTAGCATTTTACCCTTTACCAATAACCCTGTATAATTAATAATGGTAAAGCCTTCCTGCTTTCCTTCCTACCCCATTGCAAGCAACTTGACAATATTAGTGTGGTGAATGACACCATCTGGTTAAAGACTTCATACTACACTTATTAATAAGTGTAGTATGAAACTGTGTTTTGTGTCTGTGTGTTCATTAGGGTTGTCACAAAATAATTTGGTTAATTATTTTATATACAGGTCGTTGTTTTGGTCAGCGACGAGCGACTCAGGGTCGATAATAAAAATGATACTGGTGCTAAAAAAATATTAATAAAAATACTTTATTTTTTTTTAATAATAAAAATTTTTTTTTTTTTTTGAAAATCATGTAATAAGCTAAAATGTTGACATAATACTCGACGGGAGTACGAGGGAGTAAAGGGTTGGGGCGATGGCGGCTTGTGCCTAGCTCTAGTCTGTGCACGTGCCTAGTTACCATACTTTGCGGTAATTTTATTTCAAATTGAATAAGGTATTTCTCAACATATTTACAGTATTTAATGGAATTAAGTCCATTTTTGGGGAATATATATTTTGTACTACCGCTCCTGGGTCGCTTGTCGCCGACCAAAACAACACCCTGTAGGGGAAGGGGGGCATGATGGGGTATCTAAGGAAAGTACCAAAAATACAGTATAATCATTACGTTTATTATTCTTATTTATTTATGGCATAATGTCTTATTCATCTAACTACAATTTAACATAGTCTTTGGGAGATGAACGTTATCGCATTATTTTTAATAAATGATTTAATAGGAACTTTCGAAAAAACCATCTTGCCCCGTACCATGGGGTAAGATGGTGTAATGAAATGGGGGCAAGATGGATTATCACATTGAATACAAATGTGAATTTCTTCGTTGTTTTCATCATCCACACCAGCACAAGCATTGTGAGCCCAACGTCCTCAAAGCTGGCAGCCTACCC
Source organism: Polyploca ridens (assembly GCA_951394255.1). NCBI lineage: Eukaryota > Metazoa > Arthropoda > Insecta > Lepidoptera > Drepanidae > Polyploca > Polyploca ridens. Next base: position 10,865,592 of record OX596265.1, on the reverse strand, counting down.
AACCTTCGGATAAAACCCTATACCCAAAACCCCGTCATGCCCCCAAGGCTGACTTAGAAAAAAAAAATTCTCAAAAAAAATAAAATTAAGTGAACTTTTGTCAAAACTATACCACAACAAAGTAAACAACACTAGCAACCATAAACGAGAAAAGACATAAATTGGGTAGTCATAATTACCTTATACTAAAGACGTTTTTAACTGCGTAAAATTAGATCGACGAGACACTCAACGTGATTTTCGTTTGTAAACAAATAACGCGTGCACTCCCACTCACTGTTTCTGTCGCGCTGATGGTTGATCGAGTATGGCTTTCTATTGGCTTATTGCTTTCTATTCGCAAGCGTCTAGTTTCTTGTATGTGTGCGTACCCCGTCTTACCTCGTGACCCCGTCATGCCCCCCCTTCCCCTATATGGTTTTTTTTGTGTAATTTTCTATTTTACAATATTGTTTTTATGATCTAAATAAGACCGAAAGGGTATTGAAGTAATAATACTTCAATACCCTTTCGGTCTACTATACCCGAAATCACCTGTATAAGTGTGTGTAGGTTTGTGTTTTTATTTTAGTGTAAACCAAGTCCATTATTATAAATAATATCATAGAATTTACAGGGTAAAATAAATGCGTAATATTAATTTATTAAATTAAGGAGGGTCACAATACTTTGTAAGTTTTAAGATAAAGCGAATATTATTTTATATACATGACAAGTACAAAACCTGTGATTTTCTAACAAATATCATATCAAGTAAGAACAATAATTATTATAATAAATATTTAAACAACACTAATTTTTTATTATTTTCTTTTCAGCAACAGCCTATGTATTTTACACATTTGTTTTTCGGTCTTTGATAAAAAAAAACTTTAAATCAAATAATTTATTCAATAATTTTAGGTGTAATAATCAGATGATAAAGTAGTGGCGTGGCGAAATCATCCTTTCTGGACAAGGTCTAATAATCTTGGGGCCTACCACAAGCTCTTAAAACAAGGTTAAAATAACCTTATTTGTCTTTTGTCCCGTTTTGACGCCGGATGTCAAAGAAAGACAAAAGTCAAATAAGGTTATAATAATATTGTTTTAAGAGCTTGTGGTTCGCCCTCTTATTGGGTTCGTTCGTTGATATTCTGAATCGCCTATAAATAAAGTGAGATACCATTTTTCGATTTGTAATCCAATTCGTTCAGGCGAACGCATCAAATAACTGGTATTCGTTATTAGATGTGTTATCAAAAATTATATTAGTGTATCCAGAAAAGCGGATAATGAATTATGTGTATAGTGAAAGCTTTTGCTTATATATTACAATATGATACTACAGATACTTATGATACACAAAGAACGTAACCATAGCGCGATTCAACTGTAACATAACGCCATCTTTTGGCAATGATGAAAATCTTATTCTCCAAATACCCTTACTCATAAAACGTTATTTAACTAATATACTGTTTAAAGGCTCATGTAAATAACGTCACTCTATTGTCATTATCAAATAATGTGACGTTATTTACGTGACTATTTATTTGTATTATATTATTATACTTATGGTATTAATGGATCATGGTACGATAAAGCAGGGATTTTTTAAAAGCTTTTATTTAGCTTGCTTTATTAGTATTGGTCGGATTTATCTGAATTAACTTAATATACTTTTTTTTACCGCCATTTTCCCTGTATTAACTTAGTGTTTGTTTTATGTCCTACTGTTTTTTATTGTAATGTGTATTGTATCATTGTATGAGCTCTATTTGTACCACGGAGAACGAGCTGATGTCTACAACACAGGCCTGCCTAGTGTAGACTCAGCTGAAACTTTTTTAATGTACTCAACCAACATCTATTTGTGTCATTACAAATATTATATTTATCTGTTATAAGTTAAGCTTGGTCAATTAAAGATTATTATTATATTAAAAAAAAAAAAAAAAAAAACCGGCGAATTTATCTGAATTTAAAATAAGTGGTCGAAAAAACACTCCCCCTTACTCATAAAGCTCTATTTAACTAATATACTGTTTAAATGGTCATGTAAATAATGGCCCTGATTCTGTTGTTCACAAGTAAACTAATTTTAATCTCACTATGTCTCTTTCTAACAAAGAACATAAGAAAAGGATGTAAGAATTTAGTCCTGTCAAATTAGACCAATGCTTGTTTTCAATATAAATTTAGTCGCCATCTATCGCGGTCACGCCTAAATACACGCAAAATAAGACTGCAAAGATTAGTTTGACAACTTAAAATATGTTCTATCCTTTTTCAATCATGTTCGTAAGAAAGAGATGAGATGTGACTAAAATTAGTTTAGTGCGATTTACAACAGAATCGGCACCATTGTCACATTATTTGACAATGACAGTAGAGTCACGTTATTTACGTGACCCTTTAAACAGTATATTAGTTAAATAGCGTTTTATTAGTAATGTGGTTAGTATATTAGTTAAATAGAGCTTTATGAGTAAGGGGGAGTGTTTTTTCGACCACTTATTTTAAATTCAGATAAATACGCCGGTTTTTTTTAAAATTCTGATTAATCCGTCCAATACTAACAAAACAAGTTAAATAAAAGCTTGTAAAAAAACCCTGATTTATCATACCATGATCCATTAATACCATAAGTATAATAATGCTGAAGAGTTTGTTTGATTGAACGCGCTAACCTCTGGAACTACCAGACCGATTCTAAATATGATTTCACTGATTGGAAGCCGCTGTCTCCGAGTGCTGTAATTGTTATACAATTCCCAAGCTCAATACATTTTCGATAATAGATAGAGACACTCATACTTGGAACAAAGACATGTTCATGAAAACGATAGCCCTGAGTAGGATTCGAATTACGGCCTGTGGCGTGACAGGGTATATAGCCCCGACACCAACTGTCAAGAACGTCAATTAAAACTAGTTGAGTAGTTAGGTACCTGTCAAGAACTACCATTTGTCTGGTGCAGGTGTCTATTACCTATAGAGTAAGAGCCCATGAACCCCAGACCTTCGTTATTTTATAAAAGCTGGAAGATTTTAATGACAAGGTGCGAGCAAAACGGCAGGCTTCGGACCCCCACGGTCCCATGGTCTCGACCGCAAAAGGCACAAAAATATAATTGGGTCCAATCGATGCGTCATTTTTGAATTTTGAATTTTCCGCACTGGCCGCAGCTGCCCCTGCAGTTTTATTATTTGATGAATTTAGATCGGTATTTTATATACCTTTAGTACCGTTTACCTGCCAAAGCCACGGTAACCCAAACTTCATAAGGGTACATCGTTCTTACCTGTGTTGGGAGCATGCGTTGACAAACTTCCAGCTTTTATAAAATAACGAAGGTCTGGGGTTCACGGGCTCTTAGGCCACTAGTTAATGCTAGCACAAAGTAAATAATGGTGCCGATTCTGTTGTAAATCGCACTAAACTTATTTTAGTCACATCTCATCTCAACATTATTGAAAAAGGATAGAACTTATTTTAAGTTGTCAAATTAATCTTTGCCGTCTTATTTTGCGTTTATTTAGGCGTAACCGCGATAGATGGCGACTAAATTTATATTGGAAACAAGCATTGGACTAATTTGACAGGATTAAATTTCTTATATCCTTATCTTATGTTCTTTGTTAGAAAGAGACATAGTGACATTAAAATTAGTTTAGTTGTGAACAACAGAATCAGGGCCAATATATTATATTTCCTACAAATACTAGCATAGACATTATGCATTCTCTATCTTCTTTAGTTATCTGCAGTACAACCATTTAAGTTATTAAGATAGATTTAATTATACCATTTTTGAACCAAATAAGCTACGGTGACCGCTTTACATCAGGTGGGCCGTAGCTTCTTTACTACATTAGTTGTAACTCAGATTATGGAACAAAAGGTAGATGGAGCGCGTGAACGCGGGAGTGAGGCCAAAAAAGCAAATACGTTTGTAAAAAAGAAAATGTTTTTTTTTTTAAATAAAGTTCGTTATACAAAGCAAATAATTTAAGAATGTATTTATTTTTTCATCGATCTAGTTAAAAAAACGAACAATGTACTAGGTTAGCATTTAGGTTGCAAAATACACGAAAAAAGTCAATCGCACGAAAACTAAAATCATTCATTCATTCGTGCATTGCCAGAAAGCCGAATGAACAATTCTCTCGCAGGATTGGTTTGTCGAAAAACAATTCGAATTCAACAATACAGACTGTTGTGGACCATGGCTACATAATTTCAATTCATTTTTCATGCCTACTTTTTAGGGTTGGGCGGTGGGAATAACGAAATGTTGAAACGATTTTCTCTTCAGTCGATAATAAGTATCTTAAATATTTTTTAATCCACATATTTGCGTCAGTGTTTTTTTTAAATTAGATGGGCTTGCGTTTGGCCACTGACCCGCCCATAAGGGGCGATGACGAAGCCTAAGATGAAACACGCTTACCCAGAAGAAACCTATTCACTCTGGCCTTGAAAGTACCTAGATTGTAAGCGTCAGGAAACACAGACGCCGGAAGCAAGTTCTACTCCCTTGCTGTCCGCATTATAAATGAGGATGCAAAACGCTGTGTCCGTATATTCGGTATGTCAACAACGTACGGGTGAAAATTTTCGAGGCGTCTTGTGGTTCGGTGTGAAAATGGGGATGGTGGAATAAGGTTGAACAATTCCTGCGCACACTCTCCAAAATATATCCTGTAGAAAACCGATAAGCAAGCAACCTTTCTTCGATGGTCAAGGCTCGTGAGTTTCGCCTTAATTAAAGACTCATCTCCAGTATTGAATGTATTAAGGTGTATTCTTAGGCCTTACATAGATTTCCATCTAGATAACAGCTTATTCTCTTTTCGTTGTCACTGCTTTGTCACTTTTCTTCACTACAAAAACGACAATAAAAGTCGTAGAACAAAAGTTTTTTCTTGTTAATTAGTTTTGTGCCTGTTTTTCACTTCGTTAACACTCTTTAGAACACATAGTACAGTCAACAGCATATTGATAGAAACACTTCAACCTTTGGACAGCCCGCGCGTAGTATTTGTACTAATAGTAGATAGTTCCGCTTATGTCATAGTCAGATTGTCCAAAAAATATATAAAAAATGTAACCTTGCTGAGTTTCTTGCCGGATTCTTCTCAGTTGAAGGCCGAGTTCCGAACCGGTGGTAACTTCAGTAAATTTGACCTTCATAAGTGCCCTTCTGGGGCCTAAATTGAATAAATGGCTTTGACTTTGACTTTGACTTTGACTTTGACTTTATGCAGGTAGTTCTCCCATACCATCGTGCATGTATGTGCGATTGACCGTACAGAGATTAGTAAGTAATTGTTAAATGCCGCTTGAACCTGTTCTGCGGGGTAATTCTTTAGGTAAATGTTACAAGCTCTTGGACTAGGATGAATTCAGTGCTGTCAGTTCGCTCTATCTCTATTGTCTAAGCCAGTGTTTTTCAATCTTATTGATATCGCGATCCCCTTACAGGTTGAAAAATTCTGGCGACCCCCTTGTCAGACAGACAAAGAATTTATAATTTAAAAGACTACGATAATGATTAAAAGACTACGATATTGATTTTCTTTATTTTGATACCTTTACAGTTGGACGCCCGCTTGCGCGAAGTCTACCTTGCCTTTTTCCTTCTGCCGGCGACCCCTCGACTAAGGTTTCGTGACTCCCCTAGAGTTCGCGACACACAGATTGAAAAACACTGGTCTAAGCAATTACGTGAGGGGCCTGCTGTCCATCGCATCGTTGAGAGGTCTTGTCGACTTATATTTTGACACACACAACAGTTTTTTTTTTTAAATCTCAGTTAAAGATAAAAGTTTTTCTTTATTTTTTCTTTTGTGATGTCGACGGAATCCTCCCGAATTTATAACTAAATCATCCAATTTGGTGGAGTAATCCGAATGTCGTCTCGACAGTCCCCCGACGTCACCCGTTTAAATTAAAACCTGCAAAGGTAATGAATTCAAAATGTTTTCATTCCCGTCCTACAAGAATATTTTTTATTATAAGCTACCTTTTTTCGCGACTTGACTCGCGTTTCACTGAAGGTGGTATTTTGAATATTTATCGAATATTTCTAGCGTTATATTTTATTCAATAAATTTCCAGCACCTATTTGGACGTAATTTTGTGATTGGCGTATGGCAACAGACAGACAGATAGGTAGATATGGATTTATGCATAGACCATGTATTAATTTTGCTATCAAAACGTTATAGAACAGTTTCTTAGTTACAAAATGTCTATTATTTATTGACGAGGAACCAAATTATGGGTTTAAATTGTTAAAAAATTATAAATTACACAATACTTACTCAATTGTAAGTAAAATGTTTTAGTTTTTGACGTCAGCAGGCCGGAAAATAAGTAGGTATCTGCAATATAAGTAGATGAACAGATTAAATTATGAAACACCTTGGAATGAACGATACATTCGCGTGGAGGTGAATTTTACTTCTTTACGTACTAAAAAAAATCTTTGGTTTTAGTGTACGTTGGTTTTATTTTGGATGTGTCAAGCTAATTATGTTGCTGACTGTACTTGGCAAAAAAAGAAAGAACTATAGTATCAACTTACACTTCTGTCATCTGCATTGAATTTTTCGCGTATTTTTTTAATTTCCTTTTCACTGCATATCGAGATTTACAGCGTAATAAAAGGTTTTTCAGGTGTTATTAAAATATATTATTCAGAATCGTAGTAAAGTAAAATTTTACATTTGTGATGTCTGCAATATTACTATTTTTGGTGAGTTATTACGTGTTTTAAATGAAAAGATTATTTAGGCGCTGATCCCACAGAAAAGAGTTATAGAGTTCCGCGTTCCGGAACTCGGAACTCGGAACTCGGAACTCGGACCTCGGAACTCTAGAACGCTCTCTGTTCCGTACAACCTAATTTCAGTGCAGCACATATTTCAAAAATCTGAAGAAAACGTGGATCCACGGAAGACAAACGACATTGCTGGAACTGTGAGTACCACATGTTTTCTTTAACTTTTGGCTACGCCTCTTTTTGAAACCTTACCCAAAAGCGTAGTCATATTTTCCCTAAAATTTTATACTTCATACAAAGGTTTTGCTATTTGGAAAAGAGTATTTTTTATCGAATTATCCAGGTTTATTAATCTAGAAACAGCCCAAAAATTACAGTCCGCTAACCGCTCCTTATTTAGGTGTATTTAACCACCACTCTCTGTGGGATCGGCGCCTTAAGGAATAAAATTTTTTAACACCTCAAATAACAAAAATGAACGTTACCACATTTAAAATGACAACACCGTCTGGAAGCTGGCTTTTAGCTTTGAAACGATATCAAATGCATTGATTAAACTAATTTTAAAGTAGAAAATCTTTGCTGAATACACTTCTTTTGTATGAAATTTCGAGTTCGAATTTCAAAGCCGGTGAGCGTATTTACAACATGACAATAGAAATTAAGTCTTCATCAACAAACGTAATCGAAACCACTATACAGGGATGTATTTAAGCGCAGGCAATCAAAACTGCAGCCTACGGGCCTGCACAGTTTCCTAGCCTCGTTACACGCTCTTCGTCATATTTCCAACTAGTCTAACAAACATGTGCCGCAAGAAATATTTTATTACTAAACTTATATATTTTCAGAGAGGTAGAGTGTAGCGTTTATTCGTTCAAAGAGCAGCTCGACTGGGGAAGTACCTCCACCTTACAGAATACCGCAGCCAAATAACATTATGTTGTGTTCCTGCGCGTGAGTAAGGTCGCCAGAGCTAATTGGGGAGGGGGGAAAGGTCGGTAACGCGTGAGCGATACTTCGTGTGTTGTAAGCGTCCATATGGCTACGGTAACCGCTTACCATCACGCGGGCCGTATGCTTCTTTAACGACATAGTCGTATATAAAAAAAAACTATTTTGGTAAAAGGTAACAAACACTTTTTTAAGCGTATGATCCATGTGATTGTAAGCAGTTAGCCTAGCTTGCAACATCAATAATATCATTATAATTTTACAGTGAAAAAAATAGGCGACCAAGCGACTGACAAAGCACTCATTTATTTTCTTTCCTGACAGAATAGTTTTAAAAACAATAAATGTATAATAGACAATAACATAAATAAATCTAAACAAAGTAGTTTTCAACAGGATCCTTACCTCTCTTATTGAAACCTGCTAGTCCTATACCATTAGGTGGACTGCCTGCCTCATAAGAAAGCTGACCTTAGGATAGAATGGATGTATGGGAGTCTACAGATGCGAATAGCGCTGGTGATCAAAAATGCTGTGCTGTCAAAAGGGGAGTAGCTCGGCATGAACGTACACACGGCAACACATCAAGCTATACATTTCCAGTATAAGCTGATCTCGCATTGTATAGGATTTCCGTACAATGAGAGGTCAGCTTATATTGGAAATGTATAGCTTGATCTGTAGCCGTGTGTACATGCCGAGCTGGTACCCTTTTGACAGCACACCTTCCGTAGATGACACGAAAAACATTTTCCTTTTATATTTTGTCTGTTCTGAGTTTTATAATAATTTTACCTTATTTTAAATCATCTATATATAATTCAAAGTCCTGAGTCCTGACTGACTGACTGACTGATATATCAACGCACAGGCCTAAACCGCTGATCCTAGAGACATGAAATTTGGAGGGTGTATTCTTTGTGACAAGTAGGTATCCACTAAGAAAGGATTTTTAGAAATTCCACCCCTAAGAGGGTAAAATAGGGGATGAAAGTTTGTATGAAAGTCCGTCAGTTTCAAAGTTAGGATCTTCAAATTTTGTGTTTAGGCTGAAGATTGAAAATAAATTTATACGTGTCTCAGCGTTTTTGATAATTCCACCCATTTTGGAATGAAAAGCGGGATGAAGTTTTGTATGGGAACTCAATGACTGATATATCAAAGCACAGCCTAAACCGCTGGTCTTAGAGACATGAAATTTAGAGGGTGTGTTCTTTGTGAAGTGTAGATATCCAATAAGGAAAGGTTTTTCGAAATTCCACTCCTAAAAGGCCGAAACAGGGGCCACGCGGGCGAAGCCGCTGGCAGAAGCTAGTATTTTATGTTTCTTGTTCTTTTGGTTACTTTAATTTAAAATTTTAATTTCATTCTCCATTCAAATACGGCCCTGCAGCTATAAAATCTTTACTCCACCGACGGCTGTTTCAGCTTTGGTATTCTGAAACGTTTTTGACAGCAACCGACGACGACTCCGTTGTGACGGTTAGTCCGGGAGGTAGCGTTGCAAACACAAAAGTCATAGTAAGCCGGCTGACGTTGAAATGTATAGTTGATCTTATATGACTAATAAGTGAACCGACCGTCTGCTCAAGTAAGTGCTCAAGTCTTCTACATCCGTCATCAGCCACTCCCAGTAAAAAAAAGACATAGTACGCCGGCTCAAACTTGTTTCATAAGTATTTGACATAATACTGAGCTGAAAAAAATCGTCTGCTGCATGGTGGAGGGGGGAACACGCGTCAGCTGCTCGCATGAATTTGTAAAAAAAAAAGTTTACCCCTGCCGTAACCTTCCAATCCTAAACCCACCGCGGGTGCATCGCTGATGCGTGGTTCACATATTAGTCATTCAAGATCTATTGAAAAAGATGGCCATCGATCGGCATATTAATACTACCTAAAATGCATCAGTACCTCCCGGACTATTGCATGTCGAAACAATTGAATACTTGAATAGGTCAAAAGAATTAAAATGGGCTGGAAGGTGTATTGTAAACATCAACTGCGCTCTGCGAGTGGATTTCATTTATTTTAATGATCTGAGTCGTAATCCCAAGCTAAGCAAACTTATGATATGGAAACTAGATAAAGGCTAATTTTATTTCATATTTTAGTAAAACTTTAATGTACTGAATATACAAATTTTAAAGGTTTAATATGAAGGCTATTCATTGGTTTAACTTTATCTTAATATTACGACTTAAACTTCACAAAAAGAAAGCAAGATATAGCGCCCATATTTTGAAAATATTGAAACAATTAACATTTTTTCACGAATAATGTTTAATAACATACTCGTATGTAAGTACATACTACTAAATTGACGAGGTATTTTTTTATAAGGAATAATAAAAATAAGCCAGATATCAAAGACTTCTATATAGAATTTGGAAGAATTTTAGCATTTCCAGTAAATAAAAATGCATTGACTTTGTAGTGCTGTGCACAATTTAATCAATGTTTATTTCAACAAGAATAGTTAAAGAATTACTCGCCAAAAGTCTCAACTGTTGAGCTTGACGACGTTTTTCCAAGATATCTTCATCATTGGCTGATTTAAGGATGCCCATAATATGACTTATCCGAGCTGCAGATATCTGAAATATGTATACCAACTCTGTAACCACTATAAAATTAGTATCATCATCATATTCTGTCACGAGATGTCCTCTGCTGAACTGGGCCTTTGTTTTTGACTGATTTCGACAAAGAACAGTCTTGGATTTATAATAAATAATTTGTAATAAAACATACTTACTTCAAATATCATAACATTACACAGAAACTATCATAAATGAAAGTGATCCACAAAGTGACAGGTTTTTTTTTATAATGGATACATAATACGACCTTAATAGGAGCTTCCTAAAATTAAACATTAATTAATTGACCAATTGAAAAATGTAGCACCGCACTACGAATGTATAGAGAATAGACCGCGACGACGGACGTCGTCGTCGTCAGCTGTCAAAAAAGAACAGAATTGCACTACAGAACTCGTAAACCATTTCCAAAGTGAAGCGCCAAAAATGGTGACTCGAGTCTTAATGAAAGGGTGAATTATATATGGCCGAACTCGCCTTCGTTTCCAGCTTATTAGTATTAATCACGATATTAAATTTTCTAGGGAAAGATTCTGGTCATATTTTGAACATTGAAGATTAAGGTTATTGCCCTAACAATCAACTAATCACTGCATCTAACCCTATTCATAATAAAGTTATCAAACGTTGATTAGCTAAAATTCCGAAGTCTTTATCTGACAGGTGACATTTGGTGATCGAAAGAGTGAGACGGGGCACACTATTACACTGATTTAGTTCAAAAGCGATTATGAATAAGGGAGTAAGTATTAATGTGTCTTTGACTTAGCCAATCATAGCGCATGTGTCCTTGACTTAGCTTTATTGTCAGTGGTGGGAATTGGCGGAATAGATTTCAAACAAAATTGACGTAATTGCCCTTCTTTGGGGTAATTGTGCGATATGTACAAGACCAAGAAACTGGTCACGTATATTTTGGAGTTCTGCAATTGATATGTGTGATTTAAAAATACGAACTAGCTTTCTCCCGTGGTTCAACCTGTGTTGAGAAGGCACGTAAAGCCATTGGTTCAGGGTATCACTTAACTGTGATAGTCGTTAAGCTAGTTGGAAGTCTCCTAGGTGGCGTCAAAACTCCAACAGTAGGTTGACCACAAGCCTACCTCCACCGATTCGCAGTGGGCACGCGTGATGGAGTATCTGCCCATTCCCTTTCACCTTTCGTGAAAGAAGGCCAGTGCTCAGCAGTGGGACATTATGGGCTGAAGATGATGATGATGTTTTATTCTAGGGTATAAGACCTGCGTGCGAAAAGTGTCTCTTTCGCATTTATTATATTAGCCGGATGGTACCTTATAGTTTGGAATGGACGAGGTGAGTCATGACTGCATGCAGCTGAGATGAGAATATTGAGATGGATGTATAGAATATGGTTTAGAATAACTACTTATTTTGAACTTTGTGTAACGGAAGGGTTCTTAATTTTGAGAATTCCATACCCAAAGGGTACAAAATCTTAAATGGGACCCTATTTCTGAGCCTCCGCAGTCCATCCGTTCGTCCGTCTATGGGCCTCTTGAACCGTAATGACTTGACTTATGATCCTGTGTCCCCTAGATGAGGCAGAGGGCGTCCACAGAAACTCTCCATCCCGATCGGTCTTGAGCTTCGCGCTTGATCTCACTCCAAGACTTCGCATAGGTCCAAAGGTTACAGGGGTAGCTTCAAATACGCAGCGTCCAAAGTGTGGAATAACATTCCACCTCCAATTCGCAAACTTAAAAATAATTTAAATTTTAAGATTCACTGTAAACAGATTTTAATCAAAATTCAAAAAGGATAGCTGCTTATTTGTTGCCGGTATTGTAAGATTTGTATTTGTATTTAAGTTTTGTTATGTAATTTTTTTTCTCTGTTTTTCTATTTCGAATGTTATTATTTATTTTTTTGTTTTTACCAGTTATGGATCGGTTTTTATGTTACTTTTTTGCGTTGATGTACTGTATTAATTTAGAGCTTTTTGCCACAAACACTAAATAAATTTCACGTGGTACAAGGGCTCGGCTGAAAACCAGCGCTGAGTAATTTTCCGTCGCGGGGCTTACTTAGCAAATGCTGATGCCAAGTCCCTTTCCTTACACACCGCTTATTTTAGTATTGAAACTTTTTATTTTGTATTTTATATTCTTTTAAGCTGTAAGGAATAAATGACTTTTTCTTCTTCTTCTTCTTCTTCCCGATCTTCTTCGCTTCGTCAAGCACAGTGCGTCGCCAGGTTTGTTTGGGACGGCCACGCTTTCGTTTCCCCTGCGGATTCTAGTCCATTGCTGGCTGGGTATCTGGTCGGGGTCCCTTCGGAGAGTGTGGCCAATCCAGTTCCATTTGCGACGCTTGATCTGTTGGTCGATCCGTGTTTCATGGCACCGTTCTCGGAGCTCTACCGTAATAGGTAATTGAAATTTTAACAGAATGTGTATATTTGTATTGCCGCTATACAAATTAAAAAAATTATATTAAAATTAAAGGGGCACCCATACAAGAAAGTTTTCTCGGAACCTGTCGTGGGCGAGTCCGACTCGCCCTTAGCCGGTTATTTATAGTTATTTATCTTTTTAAGTGTTTTTAACAATCGTTACAATTACACTTAAAACGGCGCCGACTGCCAGATGAAAATGGGCTTTTTTCAGATTTTATTCGTGAAATACAAGCTCTAATCTTCAAGTAATCTGTACATGTCACAAGGACAGACCAATCTTTTACGATAAAAAAGTATTTAAAGCACTACCTACTGCAAAATGAGCCTTATGTATAATTGCGATATAGTTAATATTACTACAGCGCGTTAGCAAACTGGGGTGAATTCAAGATTAGATAGAATAATGCTATACAAACTCTGTGGCAATTTGAGATCTATAGTGGAAGCCCCGGCAATGCGGCAAATATACACAGATATAATCAACTTAGGAATCTTAGGACAACTTAGGATCTTTTTACAAGCTTTTATTTAACTTGCAATGTATGTATGTATGTTTGTTCGGGTGGAATCTCGCAAGTCGAATTTCACCCACTTCCAGTGGTCGGATTGACTTGATATTTGGTATACATTAGTATGACAATGCAAGTACAGTCAACAAAAAGTACAGTCACTCAAAAAAAGCTTGTATAAAAAATGATTTTTTTGACAAAGAACTTATTTTTGTTTATGGCACATATAATCTTTGGAAATACTAATAACAATTACTATAAAATATTCACTTCGGCGATTAAATTCAAATTCAAAAATCATCATTGTCAGCCTATAATGTTCCACTGCTGAGCACAGGCCTCCTTTCACAAATGAGGGTGAAAGGGAATGGACAATACTCCACCACGCGTGCCCACTGCGGATCGGTGGAGGTAGGCTAGTGGTCAACCTACTGTTGGAATTTTTCACGCTGCCTAGGAGGCATCCAACTAGCTTAACGACTATCATAATCAAGTGATAACCGGGACCAACGGCTTTACGTGCCTTCCGAAGCACGGAAACGCTCGATTTGAAATACCACAAGGCGGTCACCCATCCAGGTACCGAATACGACGGTGGAGCTTAACATTGCCAATCGATTAAGAACGGCCAATCATGCTACACCACGAGCGCTTCCGTTACTTACGCGTTGTATATATTACCGGCCAAACCCGATTTTAGGCTAAACTAGTTCTTGCTATACGCGATAGGATATACCGGTAAAGACTAGGCCAAAGGTACATCCTAAGCCCGGTAGGAGAATCTAGTTTAGCCTAGGCCGAACTAGTTTATCCTACCACACTTCAGGGATAAATTGGTATGGCCTAGTCTGAAGTCGTAGTCGACAATGATTGAGCGAGAATACCGATTCCAGGTGCAGTTGCATCAAGAATTCTACAACAAACAAATGCAATTGCAAGAAAAAAATTGTACTCTACAACTGTAAGTGCCATCAGAGTACACCTTGCAAAAATAATTAAAAATGTCTCTGGCTAATTCAATGAATAAATGAATCATGATTATTCTTTTCTATTAATACTAGAAATTTTAATTATTTCACTTACCTATTTTTCCTACGCGTATAGAATAGGTGATACCAATTTCAAATCCTGAAGTGTGGAAGGATAAACTAGTTCAGCCTAGGCTAAACTAGATTCCTACCGGGCTTAGGATGTACCAGTTTGGCCTAGTCTTTACCGGTTTATCCTATCGCGTATAGGAAGAACTAGTTTGGCCTAGGCCAAACAAGTTTAGCCTAAAACTGGGTTTGTTCGGTAACATATATAATTTCTACTGATTATTGATCTACTGATATTGATAATCCAAACTTCATAAAACAAACGCAAAAGGCAAATAAAACGATGATAAGCACACAAATCTCTGGTAGTTAATGACATGATGGGCAAAGTTTTACGGATTATCCCTGTGACTGACAAACTTGCGTGCTTTGTGTTGATGTATATTTATTTTTATACTTACTACAAAGGTGAAAAAAGATGCTTGCAACACCAGGGTCCTAGACAATAAGGTTGTCGACAATCGTCATCGTTAGTAAACGATCAGCCTTTGGGGATTAACATTTCAAATCGAAATATCACGTGATTTTTAGCAATCTCTTACGTCAATCCCATACAAAGGTTGTTGGATTGGTGTCTAGGGGGACAGGGGTAGGTTAACTCGCTAGTTGTCCATCCTGTAGAAAAGAACCCAATGCGTTTGGGAAAGCCTCGGGTGGGTGGCGCGGTGGCGGCGGGGAGTTTTCAATAAAAATAAAAACAAATCTAATTTTAAATAATTACGTGAGGTCTATTTAAAATAAAAACCAGCCAAGTGCGAGTCAGATTCGAACACGGAGGATTCCGTACAATTATTGCAACAATTGCCCATTTCCATCGGTCTGATCATATAGATTAATAATTCGATCCAACTTGACAAGATGGTTGTTATTGTTAGTAAACGACCTGTCTTTGTATCGGATTGAGATAAGAGATCGTTAAAAATCACGTGATATTCCGATTTGAAATGTCAATCCCATGCAATGGTTGATCGTTTACTAACGTTAACAAACGACAACCGCCTTGTCTAGGGGGCCTGACAAGACAAGTTATCATTAGTAAACGACCGAACTTCTTGACTAGGGGGGGGGGGGGGGGCATTCGTTCTCGAGAACTTAGCATTCATTATTGTGTATTTAGTCATTCAAACTATGAACACGCAGTAAATTTCAAGACAGCGCTGCACATACCTATGCTCACAGCACATACTCTACATAGTACAGTCGCTCTATTCATATTCAATCTCTTTACAATTCCATCGAACAGAGAGCATCAAACAGTACACATAGGTACATACAACACAATTCAACACATCTTTGAACACAACTTGCTCAACTTGGCAGATTCCATTAGGAAGTTAGATTCCTTTACGTCAAGTCGTATACTTGCCCTGAGGCGTTCTCGAGATCCCCATTGTCTATAATTGCCGATACAGATCTCAAGTACCATTATTATATTTCTTATTAGATTTTGTTTGAACTGTATGTAGGGCAAACTTTACCTTTTCGAATTGTAAATAAATATATATGGGGCCTTTTTATGGTGACTTGATCCCAAAGTAAGAAGGGGTTGTACTATGGGAAAAAGTAACTCTTTTAACGTATTATTAGGTTTTATTCAAATATCCTTACTTCTAATATTATAAATGCAAATCTGAGTTTGTTACGCTTAGCGCTTTCACGCCTCAACTACTCAACCGACAATGAAAGGATCATGGCGAGATTAGTACAAAAAAATAAAGATTTTTAGAGACGTTGGAATGACGTTATGTTTGATCCTTGGTGCCTAAGCTTGAGCCATTTAAAATATTTTTAGAACACCGGGATAAAAATACGATTTTCTATGGCATGGCGCCGAATTATTCGCGACCAAAACCGTGATGTTGTTGTTATGTTTTGCGGGGGTTATAAAATATTTCATGTATATTAACATTTAGTTGATAATGGTGCCGATTCTGTTGTAAATCGCACTAAACTAATTTTAGTCACATCTCATCTCTTTCTTACGAATATTATTGAAAAAGGATAGAACAAATTTTAAGTTGGAAAATTAATCTTTGCCGTCTTATTTTGCGTGTATTTAGGCGTAACCACGTTACATGGCGACTAAAGTTATATTGAAAACAAGCATTGGACTAATTTGACAGGACTAAATTTCTTACATTCTTTTCTTATGTTTTTTGTTAGAAAGAGACATAGTGAGATTAAAATTAGTTTAGTTGTGAACAACAGAATCAGGGCCTATGTAATCTCAACATTGGAAGAGATTCAAAACCCTCTAAAATGTTTTTTTTTTTGTACAAATCAATGTATGGAGCTCGCCATGATTCTTTTGTATGCAGTTAACCTATGGTACCTATGGAGAAGGACATACGCTACTTTTTATCCTAAAAGCGAGTAAAACCGCGGGGGATAACTAGTATAATAAAAGCGAAAGTTTGTGAGGATGGATGTTGGTTGCTTTTTCACGCAAAAACTGATGACCAGATTTTGAAAAAAAATTGGCACGTGAATACATTATATACACACCGGCACAATTAGCGGAACACAAAAAAAGCAGGATTTTAAAATCTTTTACTTGAAGAACTGGCCAGTTATGATATTTTTTTAATTTATTGTCAAATTTGAAAATAGAAAATTTGATGACATACACTTTTTTCATTCATTTGTTTTATTTTCCCGAACAATACGTTTTGTCAACTTGTTCGAGTAATAACTACGTAATTGTAATTTTTTTGAAAAATTGCACTTAATTGTTTTTTATAAATTTGTTATTGTATAGGCAATTTTGTTTATTAAAAGCTCTTTATTATGCCTGACTTAACATCACTGGAAATCATTAGGGCTGATGAAATGAGAAGAAATGGCCATACCTACAGATCGATTGCCTCAAGGCTTCGTCGACCAGTATCAACGATTCATCGCAGCATCCAGCGGTACAGATCGTCTAATTCTCTTGTGAGGAGGAGGGGTCAAGGTAGAAAAAGATGTACATCGAGGCGAGATGACAGTTTTTTACAACTTGGAGTTCGTAGGAATACGCGATTAACGGCTGTACAAGCTCGAAATGAACTGGAAGACGTTCGAGGAGTATGAGTAAGTGAGCGTACAGTTCGCAGGAGATTTGAAGAAGTTGGTTTAGGGTCGTATCCCAAAACTTGAGAGACGTCACCGCGTAAACCGATTAAGCTATGCGCGAGAACATCGTCATTGGGATTTGAACGAATGGCAGCAGGTTCTCTTTACTGATGAGTGCAGAGTTCTTTTAAAACAGCTCGATGGGAGACAGCGAATGTGGAGACGCAAAGGAGAACGCCACATACAGTCTAATTTTGAACACACAGTGGCTTATGGTGGCGGCTCGATTATGGTTTGGGGAGGGATATGTTTGGGAGCTCGCACGGAGTTAGTGATAGTCACAGGAGGGACCATGACAGCAGATCGATACATTAGAGACATTTTAGAAGAACATGTTATACCATTTGCCCCATTTATTGGTGACGACTTCATTCTAATGCAAGATAATGCTCGTGCTCATAGTGCACAATCGGTACAGGCATATCTGAGCCACGTAGGTATACCGGTGATGCAGTGGCCAGCAAATTCCCCCGATATGAATCCGATAGAGCATGTCTGGGACTTGCTAAAAAGAAGGGTTAAATCCAGAATGCCACCCCCCAACAATCTGAATGAACTTGGACGCATTACTTGAGGAGTGGGAGCGGTTGCCTCAAGAAATCATCGATAACATAATCTGTAGCATGCCCGGACGAATGGAAACCGTAATCAGAGCAAGAGGGGGAAACACTCGTTATTAATTTTGCTTTAATTTTATTGTTAAATCATTTAATGCTTACTTTTTTATTTTTTGTTGGTGGTGGTTCATAATCATCTAAAAATTTCACTTATTTCAAATTTCTTTATTTTTCAATAAAAAATAACGAAGACTTTTCAAAGTCGTTGTTAAAAGATGTTAATCAATTTGTTATTTTGTGTCTAATTACATTTTCGTCAAATATATGCGTTATTATCTCATAGTCTCACTTTTTCTTCTGTTCCGCTAATTGTGCCGGTGTGTATAGCTTGAAATAACATGAGTTTTTTTTTGTCTCAGGAATACATAAAATCCCGGGCGAAAACTTGTCTTTAATATTATGTATATAACGTGCAACGGTTAAGGTATATCTATCCGAAAGGGGGGAAGACTACATCAGACTCACCATAAAAAGTTTCAGCTCAAAATAAATTACTCAAAAATTCATACCAAATTTTTTGCTTCCAAGTTTATTGAATTAAAATCATAACCATGTCAATGCTCAATGAGATGAGATTAATTATTATTTTGCGTCACTTGCTAATATTAATATAAAATTTTCTCTTCAGAGATCTGTACGCCTAGTACCAAGGAAGTCATGCACTTGGATATACACACAGACATAAATCTAAATAGATAACGCAAGTCCTTCCATCCGTATGAAAACCAAGCGTGTAACTTTTTTGTACCTACCATAATGTCACAAGATTGATTTAGTTAGGCTGGCATTAGATTTTTAACGTCAAAATCAAGCTATCCTATCTTTCAGCTAAACATATCCCTCGCTACACATCTCTGGTGGACATGCAGCCTTATGCGAGTTCCCTGTCCGCGCGAAACAGTTTCAAAAGAAGAACATTGTGCCCCATTTTTGCACAGATTTTGACACGCGTCATCTATTTATATGTATATCTGTGGTACCTTTCCGTTCCAAGTTACTATTGTCGACTGACAAGTATGATTTATTGATGCGAACGCGAACAGAAACTAAAACCTAAATATAAAATAAATTGTATTGCTCATGACTACAATTTATCATTTCACAACAAACTTTTATGTCTAAACTCCGAATGGTAAACTTTGTTGAAACAATAAAACGTTTGCTCGGAGCATTCTAAATTCTATAAAACAAATTTATGTCACTTTAGCAAAATAGTTGTTTATGTTCAACGCGAGCGGTGGGTTACACCATGTTTAGGTCAGTTGGCACTTGAATTCAAATTCAAATTCAAAATCATTCATTCAAATAGACCTTCGCAAGCACTTATGAAAAGTCTGACTCTAATACTCTAATACCGGTTCGGAAGGTTGCATTTGCTGAGAAGAGGCAATAAACTCAGCAATTACTCTTTTCAAAACAAGCATAGATTGCGTTCAGGTTAGTGAGTTTTAGCCTGACTCATAAAACGCTGTTCAACTAAAATACTGATTTAAATGGTCACATAAATAAAGTATCCTTACTATCTTTGTCAAACAATGGTGCCGATTCTATTGTAAATCGCACTAAACTAATTCTAGTCACATCACATCTCTTTCTTACAAATATGATTATTATTGAAATGATTATAACATATTAAGAGCTGTCCAATTAGTCTTTGCCATTTTCATTTGTTGGTATTTAGACGTAACAGCGAGAGATGGCGACTAAATTATATTGAAAACAAGCATTGGACTAATTTGACAGGACTAAATATCTTTCATCCTTTTCTTATATTTAATATAGTGAGACTAAATTAGTTTAGTTGTAAACAACAGAATCAGCACCAATGTGAAGTTATTTTAGTTAAATAGCGAACAGTTTAGCAAAGCCATTTATTCAATTTAGGCCCCATAAGAATTTAAATAAAAATTAGTTTAATAAATAATAGTTTTATGGGACGTTAGAGTTGTCACGGCTTTTTTAAATGTGTCTTAATTTTCATACCTCGTCGTACCTACTGCAGACTATAAGAATTTGATATACGAAATGGGTTTCTTCAAAAACGTCCATAGGGAGCGGATCACTTCCCATTAGTTGTACGACGGTACAACTGAAGTGCCCGCTTGTCAACCTACTACAAATCAAGCATAATTATGGGTTTTTCAAAGCCATTTATTCAGATAGTACCTTAGGAAGGAACCTGAAGGTTGAAGCGGTAGTTAGTCTTCACCTGAGAAGAACTGGCAAAAAGAAATAAGCATTAACACCAAATACAAAAAAAACCTTTTATTTAAATATTAACTGAGCCAATCAAAGTTAATCTCTTATTGAAAGTATACTTGTCATCGTCAATTACGTATGAAAGGAAAAATATGGCAACAATTCTGATTATAGATTCAATTTGATTTGGCTTCAAGAAAATGGTAATAAAAATCACAAATGCAGCAGTCGGAAGAAACCATTAGATGGTTGACGTCAGATTTACCACTTTGAAATTCAAAATTCAAAATTTAAAATCATTTATTCAAATAGACCTTCGCAGGCACTTATGAAAAGTCTGACTCTAATACTCTAATACCGGTTCGGAAGGTTGCATTTGCTGAGAAGAGCCGGCAATAAACTCAGCAATTACTCTTTTCAAAGCAAGCTTAGATTCATTACATACTATTTACATTCCAATCGCACTGACAACAATTGCGTGCACCGGCGCGGCGGCATAACTACAAAGTAGACTGAATCTATATTTAATAAGTAAATAAATAAATGGCAAACTTAAGCAGACCAACCCCCACAAGCAGCATCTGTTCACAAGTATGACGCGTGTGGCAGCCATCGCCCTCCTCGCCATATTGGAGAGAAGTGAGCGATCCGTCACACGACGCCGCCACAAGCAAAGGCCTTAAAGTGAGCATGGTGACTTTGGTAGTGAGAATGGTCCTTCAAAGCCACTTGCAAAGTGACTTTTCTTCTTAGATACATTTGAACGATGGTGTTTTTTACAAGCTTTTATTTAACTTGCAATGTATGTATGTTTGTTCGGGTGGAATCTTGCAAGCCGAATTTCACCCACTTGCAGTGGTCGGATTGACTTGATATTTGGTAGACATGAGTATATTGGAAGACAATGCAAGTACAGTCACCAAAAAAGCTTGTATTAAAAATGAAATTTTTAACAAAAACATATTTAATTCTTTATTAAATGCATTTGATTGTTTCTTTTCACTTCAATACGCTATCTTACGTGGTTTCAGAAATATTTCATGGCAATTTTTATATTTCTCTTCAGTGTATTTTCTAAACAGCAATTAAAAATATATTTTAAACGTTAACTAAAGTGTGTGCAACCCGCCGCAAAACTAAACTAACGACAGGATTTATTCGCCACAGACTTTCGTTTTTGTTCTAGTTTTTATTGAAATTGTCTGGGGCTGAATAAAATACTGGAACTTTACAGCTTCGTCGACATTGATGTTTATTTTATAACTAGACTAGCAGCGAAACCCGGCGTTGCTCGGGTTAAAATGCATCGCATGTTATGCGCATATGCATGGTATTAAAAATATATAAGGATACATTTTTTTACATATTATAGATTTCTATTTTCGATATTGAGAGACTTTCCAGAACATTCAAATAGTTTGTTCTTTTTTATACTCGACTGCAATCACAATTGAACTGACGAAAAGTCACTGAATTTCGATTTATATACCGAAATTTCCAGTACCAGATCACTCTAGAATATTTAGATGTACATCACTTCGATTTGGTTTTTATAGATCAATAATAACACTCGTACACATTTTGGAACTTTCCAGACCAATCCAAAAATTCTCGATCATAATAAATTGCACTAATTTATGAACTTCCCAGATAATTCGGAAAATTTCTAGAACGTTCTCGAACATTCTAACTCGATAATAACAGTTTTGGGACATTTTGGATTCATCAATATCATAGATCAAATTTGTAGAACTTTCTCAAGCATTCTATATCGATTATAATAGTTTGCATTCATTCTAGAATTTTCTAGATCATTCCAGATATTTGTTGGACTTTCTAGAACAATCCAGATAAATTATAACCGTTTTACTCATTTTTGAACTTTCTAGATCATTCAAGAAATTTCTCGAACATTCTAAATCGATCATAATCAATTGCACTAATTTTGAAACTTTCCAGATCATTCGGAAAATTTCTAGAAGGTTCTTGAACATTCTAACTCGATAATAACAGTTTTGGACATTTTAGAACTTTCTAGATGAAGCCAGATTGCATTCATTCTAGAATTTTCTAGATCATTCCAGATATTTGTTGAACTTTCTAGAACAATCCAGATAAATTATAACCGTTTAACTCATTTTGGAACTTTCTAGATCATTCAAGAAATTTCCCGAACATTCTAAATCGATCATAATCAATTGCACTCATTTTGGAACTTTCCAGATCATTCGGAAAATTTCTAGAACATTCTCGATCATTCTAAATCGATTATAATAAATTGCAATCATTTTGGAACTTTCCAGATCATTCTGGAAATTTCTAGAACGTTCTCGAACAATAACAGTTTTGGACATTTTGGAACTTTCTAGACGAAGCCAGAAATTTGTAGAACTTTCTCAAAACATGCTATATCGATTATAATAGTTTGCATTCACTCTAGAATTTTCTAGATCATTCCAGATATTTGTTGAACTTTCTAGAACATTCCAGATCGATTATAACCGTTTTCCACATTTTGGAACTTTCCATTCCAGAATTTTTGAGATCTTTTCAGAAGTCCTCATGCGTTAGAAAAGGACAGCAATATATGTTTTAACATTTTCGCCACCCACAACCACCCCCTTCCATCCACCGCGACCAAACTCCCTTACTACCACCTGGAGACCAAGGGGTATTTACCACCCCAACGGGAAGTTGATTGGGGTTGGTGGTGATTGAGAAAAATGCGTATTTACGTACCCACAAAAGCATTTTATATATATTATTAGATTTAGCCGCACGGTTTTACCCGAGAGATCTTTTTTCCCGATATAAAAAAATCTTATTGTTATTATATCAAATACAGGATAAATTTGAAGCACAGGCCTCCTTTCACAAATGAGGGTGAAAGGAAATGGGCAATACTCCACCACGCGTGCCCACTGCGGATCGGTGGAGGTAGGCTAGTGGTCAACCTACTGTTGGAATTTTTCAAGCCGCCTAGGAGGCATCCAACTAGCTTAACGACTATCACAACTAAGTGATAACCGGGACCAACGGCTTTACGTGCCTTCCGTAGCACGGAAACGCTCGATTTGAAATACCACTAGGCGGACAACCATCCAGGTACCGACCACCAGCTAATCATGCTACACCACGAGCGCTTCTGTACTAGGTGCAAAATCAGCAAAATATTTTGTGAGACTGTTGCCTGCCCGGGAAGCGCATTCAGACATCTCCAGGGCTTGCTCGGTTGCCCACCGTTTGTAACAGTTGAATAAATGCGTTACGTATCTAAAAACGTGTAATTTCATCCCTCAACACAAGCTAAGTACCTATAATTGACAGTACATAACTAAAAGGAACTGGTGAGGTATTTACACATACATTCAATGTGAAGTTTTGTATTAAATATAATTTTTTTTGCGATATCGATCTGCTTCCATTAAAAGTAGTTCATTTTGATGGGATAAATATCCTTTTAAAACGACTACAGTGACTTCAATTTTAAAATCATCCGTAGCTATGTACCCACGAATACGATACTGTACGGTGTCACTGATGAAAAAATAAATACAAACATACACAGTACACATCTATAATAAGTAGTATACATTGTACAAGCGGCGTGTAAGCAGACCTTCCATCAGCAAGTCATGTGTATGAACAATCTCGATAATGTCCAAATTGCTCATCTCAGTCGGTAATGCTCGCAGCATTTCAATAATATTGAGTACGTGCTCACAGTAATGCGCTACGAATTTCGTAGCGTAATGGAATTCGTAGCTCTACCGTAGCACCAACGTAGTACCACAGATTAAAGAAAGAATATACATCGTGGGACGGAAAGGGTATATCCATAAAGTACACGACTTCTTTGGTACTAGGCGCACAGATCGTAAAAGAGAAAAAATTATAATAATAAATCTTATACTCAGTGACTTTTTATTCATCTTAAGTAAGTCATACACGCTATGGGCAACCGGAGAGGTTAACTGTGCAAGTTTGCAGGTCGATAGCGTGTATGGGGACGGTTCGGTATACCTGAGTGATCTTCAGTTCGTTTTGCTATGGGTTCGATTGAAGACGACGACGACGCACTGGCATTAATAGGTATTGCGTTAATTTTGAAAATAATATACAGGGTGTTGTTTTGGTCGGCGACAAGCGACCCAGGAGCGGTTGTACAAAATATATATCCCCCAAAAATGGACTTAATTCCATTAAATACTGTAAATATGTTGAGAAATACCTTATTCAATTCGAAATAAAATTACCGCAAAGTATGGTTACTAGACACGTGCACAGACTAGAGCTAGGCGCAAGCCGCCATCGCCCCACCCCTTTACTCCCTCGTACTCCCGTTGAGTATTGTCTACACTTTAGCTTATTAAATGATTTTCAAAATTTTTTTTTTTTTATTTTTATTATTTAAAAAAAATAAAGTATTTTTTTTATATTTTTTTTAGCACCTGTATCATTTGTATTATCGACCCTGAGTCGCTTGTCGCTGACCAAAACAACGACCTGTATATACAAAAACAGAGAAAAATAAGCTTACACAAAGTGGTGTAAACATTGGTTATTGAAAAAGAAAACTTAACTATATGTATTTGACGATTTTAAAAACTATCTCTGAATTTATGAACGAGATAACAGAGGTACCTGCAAATCTTGTAATGATACTAAAAAATATACAGTTATGAGTATACTTAGTAACTAAACAACTAACGCGACCTGCGCAGGCGAACTGAGTACACGCACACACGCACAGGTATACCGTACGGTGTTAATCGAAAGAATTAATTTTCGATACTGCACCGGTTACCAGCGCAGGTTAAAAAAACGGCACAGTTGTATTGCCACACATGCTCCGGGCTAGGCATAGGTAGACCATCAGGTACACCGGAGCGTCTGTCGCCGCCATTAGAAACGCAACCTATTTAATGTACCCAATGAAAAAGGTACTAATCATTCATAAAAAATAATTGACGAATAAAAAGTCATGCTGTAGATTTGTGACACGTTGGAATCACGTTGGTTTTGAGTAATTTATTTTGAGCTGAAACTTTTTACAGAATATTCCATAACACGTTGTATATTGGTAAGGTTTACCAATTTATAAAACATTCAAGTGGTGTTAGTGCGTTATTTCGCTCAAAGAGCAGCTCGACTCGGTAAGTACCTTCTACCTTACAGAATACCGCAGCCAAATAACTTTGTGTTTCTGCATGTGAATAAGGTCGCCAGAGCTTATTGAGGAGGGGTGCCCTGCCCCGGGTATTGCAAGCGGGTATGGCTACGGTTACCGCTGACTATTAGGCTATTGGGAAGTCATAGCTTACAGATGCTATTTTGCTGGCTTAGAACTATAAAAGGCCAAATCAAAAACTTATTATGATCTTATTAACCCGTTGCTTCTTGAGAGAGCTTTTTGTTTCTAAATACATACTTATACATAGTTACACCCAGACTCAGGACATAAAGATAAGTTCATGCATACAAATGCATGTACTGTGTGGGAATAGAACCTGCAGCGCGATAGGTTGAACCGCGCCAGCTATCCCGTCAATTAATTGATTGAATTTGATGTCATTGTTATATTTTTAACGGCGATCCAAAGTATTAACACTATTGTTTTTATGTTAGTATTATTAACTATTATTCACAATGTATTTAAACGTATGCGCTATTACTAAAGAGCTCCCTTTACATACATACGCGTTGTATAACAAGTTACAATAACTATGCGTGTGAAGCTGCGGGCATAGACCAATTAATAATGTAGGTACTGGCCTGGCCTTTGTTCGCACACCTGTGTTCTTAGCTTCCCTTAATAAAAGTACAGTAGTACCCAACTGATATAGCTTACCGATGTACCTGCGCAGAAGATACATTTTCAATGCGCAGGAAACGCTATTGGTCGGCAGCTGCCGCCATGTTAGCGCGCGCCGTGCGGAGGGGCGTGACTTGCGAGTGAGACGGAACTAACAGCTGCAGTGTAAGATTGATTGTAAGTTTTAAGCATTTTTTCGTTAATCTTCAGGGCCATACTTTCTTTTCTGTGCGAACGAAGATTCACGACGGCCCATATCAGCTGTACATAGTTATAGGAAACTCCTAGGTAACTGAAAACCGTATCGAAATCTGTATTGGTTTTCAGGTTATATGCATTCGCATAGACAGATAGAGAGACGTAGCATTTAATATGTTAGGATGAGAAACTACAGTCAGCCATATAAATAACAAATCCAAATTTAAAGGACAGTTAACAGATGTTTGTAAATGTACAATGTAACAAAATATACTACTTTATGAATCATGGATAGTTTAGTAGAGATATAGCTACTTACGTTGCTGACCGTACATACATATTACTTTTGATAAGATAATATTTCTCTAATATTTTCCTGCCACTACATATTTATACGTACAAGATACACATAGGATAACGTATCTTAGAGCCATAGCATACATAATACTTTTAGACGCGCGTTTTGGTTTTGGCAGTGGTGTAAAAATCGCGCGTTTCAGCATCTCAAAGCCTCTCTAGATTGCTGCGAATAGCTTCCGAGTGTTGCAGAGTATAGCGTTCAGTCGGTGCATCGAGCTTCCGAAAAAGCAACTAAAACGCCGATGCCTTAGACCCTGTCCAGAAGGAGCGATTTCGCCACGAATCTCACGCGCGTATTACGACCCTCCTCAATAAGCTCTGGCGACCTTACTCACGCGCAGGAACACAACATAAAGTTATTTGGCTGCGGTATTCTGTAAGGTGGAGGTACTTCCCCAGTCGAGCTGCTCTCTGAGCGAATAAACGCACTACCTCGCTTTTAACTTCACTTGAATGTTTTATCAATAAAAAAAAACAATTGAATGAATAAAAAAAAAACAATTGAAGTTGAGTCAAAGTATGACAAGAGGGCCTACTACGAAAAACGATACACGTAGTCCGATCATCGTTGTCAATCAATTAGCCAATAGTTGGTCAAAATTTACGTCTCGTCAGTTTTGCTGCAATTCTATTGGTTAATATTTGACAACGATGATCGGGCTATCGTGTATCGTTTTTCGTAGTAGGCCCTCAGGACTCATATTGTAATTTTTTCTAACTGTTAATCAACTAGGGTACGATATATCGTGAATGCAATATGCAAATTGCTCACCGTATCACGTATTGATGCCGTATCACGTAAGTAACGATGCAGAATCGTGATTGCATGAGTGAAAGACATACCACGCCACATTATTATTATTTTTTATTTATCATCATAATTTTTTTTTTCTTGATTTTATTAAAATATTATTGAAATGGGCACGGAGCATGGTATAATTTAGTTTTATATTTTATTTATATTATTTATATATTGGGGCAAACTGAAAATCAGCGCTTGTGTGTACGACAGTGCACCCTAGCATTATGCTGAGTTTGCTACCATTTGTCAGACATGTTTATATATATTTTTTGTTTATTTTTTTTTGCTTTTTTGATGTCTTTTTACTATGTTTGACAATAAACTTATTCTTATTCTTATTCACGTCAGCATCGCAACTGTGTCGCGACTGTATCGTATCGAGGTATTTTTGCGATTGTACTACTGACAAAAAGTCGCCGTAACATCCCTAAAGTAGCAAGTCTGCTGAGGCCCTTACCGCTTGTTTGCCTGTCAAGAGTCGAACTGACAGCTTGACTTTGCAAACGATAGATATTGAATACACACCACTATTTGTTTAGGATAAACAAACAACCTTGAACGATTTAACCTCTGGACCTGCCCTAATAGTGACCGCGCCTACACCCCTTTCGCCACGAACCATGCTTTTTAGGCATGGTATTGAAAAAAATAATGACAGTTGTCGCAGTATAACATTCAATGTCATCGAGAAAACATTAGGAGAAAATGACGAAATGTGCCGTGAAATCACGTAGAAATTATAGTGGTGGAAAGAGCAATATTTAATTTCACAAGTAAGTATATTTTTATTGCAGTTTTACAGGTAATTTACATTAAAATCATTTTAATTCAAATCATGCATAAATATTATCCAACCATATTAAATAAACCAAAACTTCCATGTGATAATACCGAAAACTATCACTTTCATACATAGTCGGCTTATATCCTTCATTCATTATTGTTATGACATGATTGTCATATTAAAACTAGTGCTTAACGCTGTCGAGAACAATATCGATAATAATAAAAACGAATGAAAGATTTTGCGTACGCAATATATCACCTGATTACGTCTATGTTAAACTTTACTATAGGTAAGTTATAAACCATAGAGGTATAAATATCTATTTATTAGAACATAAATTTCCAAAAATATTTTTATATACCACCTCAAACTTGCAAGTTTTTTTTAATTTGGGTGTAACCTAAATATCGTTGAAAATAAAACTAGCGTTAAGTGTTACCTAATTAGCCTTAAGGCGCCGATCCCACAGAGAAGAGTTCTAGAGTTCCGCGTTCCGAGTTCTGCATTCCGCGTTGACTGTTAGCTATATGGGGCCTTTGAAAGTAAAAAAAAGTGTATGATGTGCGATCACTAGCGAATATTGCAGAACTCTAGAACTCTAGACTGCTTACTGTGTGCACAATAATCAACACGGAATGTAGAACTCGGAACTCCAGAACTCTCTCTGTGGGATCGGCGCCTAAGGGTTACTTATTATTTAAGAGTTGTTGGCGAAAATGGGCAACAGGGTTCCATACCAAGGTCTCTTTAAATACATTATATGAATCAATAAATTAAATGCATGTTCCCTATTGTCTAAAAAATATCTGTAGCATGCCCCTACAAACAGAACAAATTGTCAACAAATACGTCAAGTTCTTTTATTATTAAGTATTACCAATGATTTACTACTACTTTCCGCTCTACGGCTTTTTTCCTATTTTGTGCCAAATTTATCCGTTTAGCTGTTTATACGTGATTAGTTTCAAACATCGAAATCTTAAACTAGCTTTCACATTTATAATATCAGTAAGATGCCATAATCTAAAAAGTTAGTAAACGATAACTAATAAATAAAATATATGACTTATTGCAAATAGACGGAAAATAATTATGTTACTTGCCTTGCCATACACCGTACCGAAAATCGTTCATTCGTTTATCGACTTACCGTATCGACTGTGTCATGCACTAGTGTAAATGTGAATTTTGTGTATGTAGTTCGTAAAGAAATTTCGTATTTGTTGTAATTAGAAAAGGAGAGCGTGCTATGCAAAAATAGTATAAATATATAGCACACAAATAAAAATAGTAGTATGCGTGAAGTATAAATACACACGATTCTGCATTCGTTGTAATAATTACCTAAAATAGATCTTTGTGAGAGTGACATCCCCCCGCAAAAGTTGGTTGAACGTGATTTCATACTAATTTGTCTTGCTTCACGTCCAGAGGTTAAATCGTTCAAGCAAACAACTTCAATTCTGCCGCATTGTCTTTCGATAGCTTAAAATAAAGCCTGAATTCCAATGCATTCTAATGTTAATCGAATTATTATTGCTTGTTTACTGTCTTAGCCCGTGGGTTCGTAGGTGGGACGCACATTATAACTACATAATGAAAAATAAAATTCCAGATTTTTACCCGACTGACTTGGAAAGTTATGTTATGTTTTTCGAGTGTATGTATGTATACTGTAAACTACAAAAAAAAACATGTTTACGTAACGTTACTCACAGAGTTGTGTGTGATGGTTGTTAGCTAAAACTAAAAAGTCCAAAATAAATTAAATTATTAAAAGAAACAAAAAACCCGACTGCGTCAAACAACAAAAATAACTGAAAACAGAAAAACAAGCTCTTTCATCTGATAGAATTTTGAGGATTTTATAAGGTATTGCAGTCTTAATTATTTTGATTTGTCCTTATAAAATTCAAGTTGTATTCAAAAGTTATTGGTTTGTCCTTATAAAATTCAAGTAGTATTCTAAATTTTTCCCAGTTAAATTTTGTTTTACACATTTGTGTTTTAGTTTCTTTTAATAATTTAATTTTTACATTAATAATCTTAAAAATCAAAATTATAAAAAGTTGCATTCGTAATGTAGCTTGATTAGCCGTTCAAGTTAAGCAATCACCGGTGTGGACGGTATTCAGATGGCATGTAGCGACATCTATCGCTCACTTACACTAAGATAGTTCACACACATAAAGATAGATGGCGCCACAGCATCCTGCATCGCGCTGACGGTTTTTATTCGACGATTAGCATATACAAGTGACAAGCGTGTACAGTTGGACCGCGGTCCCCAGGGAAGATGACCCAGCCTGGCGGAAGATCTTCCCTTTTAAATGGAGGTAATAATAATAATATTTATTGGCACCTTAATACTAAAAATACAAATAAAAACATTCTTGTATACAGCTTAAAGGTAGAGTAAGTTCCATTTTTAGTGTAACTACTGATACCTAAACTAGGATAGTTGCTATCCTGTATGATAGGCACCAGTGCCCACCCTCGGTTTATATATTAATAGTAAGCTAATTTAACAGTTTCCTTTTTTTACATAATATGTTTATAATTATACAATAAAAGGAAAAACTGTGTGAGCGCGTGTGTTTATGTGTAAGTGTGCATGTGTGTGTATGTGTATGGGTGCGTGCGTGAGTTGTGTATGTGTTGTGTGTGTGTAGGTGTCATCCACCTTGCACCTCCATAAGTATCTCCCTATTCCCTTTCACTACATTTGTGGAAGGAGGCCCGTACTCAGCAGTGGAACATTATGTGCTGATGATAAAAAAAACTTTTACGCTGAGCTTCTGCGTCTGGCTCCAAGCCCAGAGACAGACAGAATATTGGAAAGTTTTCCTATCCATAGACATGTCACATGGTGTAACATATTTTCAAACCCGCCAATCCTGCGGGATCCCGCACTCTAATCCCGTAGCGAGGGGGACTTATGTGGACCTGTGGGATCTCGGTATACCTAGATTGGAAGCCCTACACCGTAGACATGCTACGCCGTAGCTCTGAGCTACGAGATATAATTATGTGTATCGAAAACTATTTGGCTTCCATTTTGACTAACAATATATTTGTTACACAGTAAATATTACTTAAGATGGCAAACAAACTATGTAAATATCTGTCATGAAATATCCATGACATGATATTATTTCGGCAATCTGTGAATACTTCCTCTACATTGTCAGAAGTAGAAATGTGACTTTTTGGCGGGAACTTGCAGAGTGACATAGCGTTTTCATTTTTATTTTCATAAATTCGTGTATTTTGAGTTTTATTGCATATTATCGGTGGTATTTTATCCAATAAAGATCAATCCATGTGCACCAGTGAAGTGAAATGAAATGAATCATGTGTATCGTGACTTTACAAGTTGTCTCAAGAAGTCCGTGTAAAGTTTTAGTACAACCACCATTGTATTAAAACATGACTCTAATGACTAGTGACTGACTGAGGACTATGTGAAAGTGATTTATTGTGACTAAAACTTATATTATAACTGGAAAATGGCAAAATACACAACCCGTGTGACGCCAACATATAAAAAAAAAAAAAAAAAAGTAGAAATGTATTTATTTGTCACAATTAGTCATGTGGGGCAAGTGTACGCATCGAGTAAGTGTACGCATCGAGTAAGTGTACGCATCCTTAATATTTCGAAAACGGTTTATAACAAAGTCTAAATCAAAATCAAAAAGTCATTTATTCAGTTTAGGCCCTAGTAAGGCACTTATGAACGTTAAATTGGTACATACTGTTGAATTTACCACCGGTTCGGAATACACTTAAACTGAGAAGACTCCGGCAACAAACTTAGCAAGACTTTTTTTTGTGGAAGATATTTTAATATTACAGCTTTTTTTTACTAATTAACCTCGTTTTATTTTACACAACTTTGTAAAAATCATTCAAGGAATAATAAGTTGTCCATGAACCATTTGTCTATTACCTGTTTTTTTATTAATGGAAAGTTCTTTTAAACGGTCGGGTTTATTATAAATTGAAAACGAGCGAGCTAAATTGGAAAATATTGTTTTTTTTTTATTTACATTAATAAATAAAAGAAACAAAAAACCCGACTGCGTAAAACAAAAATTAACTGATAAGAGAAAACAAGCACTTTAATCTATAGAATTTTGAATATAACTTGAATGTTGTAAGGTATTGCAGTCGGAGACAAACCAATAACCTAACTATGTATTTCTTATTATAGTTATATTCAAAATTCTATAGATTAAAGAGCTTGTTTTTCTCTTTTCAGGTAATTTTTGTTTTATTCATATTCATATTCATTTATTCTGCACGTAATTTTTGTTTTACGCAGTCAGGTTTTTTGTTTCTTTTGACAATAATAGACAATAGACAAAGCTTTATTTGACATCACAAAAATTAAAATTATAAATTACAAAGTATGCAAACAACAAAAACAAAAGCTTAAAATAAAAATAAAAAAGAATAACAAAAAATAAAACACAAAAGCTTATAATTATGATATGCCACAAAAGAAAAAAGAAATAGCATAGATATTTGTGGTGTGATGCCAAAAAGGACCCCAACTCAGCATATGCTTTTAATAATTTAATTAATTCAGACTTTTTAGTTTTATAAAGAATGACTTATATGTATAAGTAAGTAAATGAGCGGTACGGTAAAGTAATGCTAACAACCATCGCAACTCCGTGAGTTACCGTACGGTAACCGCTCAGTACCTACTGTTCTTGCATTAAACGTGTTTTTTTGCAGTTTACGTCAAAATGGTAGCATAAAAGTATCATTAATATAGACATATATGGAAAGGGCTGTTTACAAGCTTACATTTTATACCATATTGTTATAATAACGATTTTTTTGTTTTTAATACTCCCCCCCCCCCTCTTTTTTTTATTCGTAGACGCCATATAAAAATAATATACCTTATGATATTCCCACAGTTAAAACGAATCTAACGACACCTCATATGCTTAAATCCATCAAGCCGATCAGGCTGCAGAGCGTGCCAAAGAAATAGACATACATACAAAAACCTAACCCTCCTTCCGGGTCAGTCGGGTAAAAAAGCAAGGCAAGCATACTGCCCGCATGATGGTAAGCGGTTACCGTAGCCTATAGACACTTACAAAACCAGGGGTATCACTTACCCATTGCCAACCCTGTAAAGAAAACTTCACATCTAGATGTGACTGGCCTGAGTGGAAAATCGAACTCACTAACCATAGGTAGTGAGAATGTCTAGCTTCAATGCCCGTCCCGTCAAATATATACAGGCTCGTGTTAGACCGTAATGTCATCATGGTATGCATAAAGCATTAAAAAAACCGGCAAAGTACGAGTCCGACTCGCACACGGAGGGTTCCGTACAATAATAATAATAATGTTACCTTACTCACATTGACTGTGAAATGAATAGTGGGCGCAAAATTTAAAGGTACCAAAATTTATATTAATTTTCAACTTTTTTTATTCTTCGGAATTGTAAAACCTTGCTTTTACCAAATTTCGTGATTCTAGGTCAACGTCAATTTTGGTTAAAAGCAAGGTCTTACAGCACAAGTAAAGGGAAAATTCCGAAATATAACAAATGTTGAAAATTATGGTAAATAATACTTACAAGTTTTCGTGAAAATCTAAATTTGTTTATATCTTTTTATCGTGTTCACTCAAGACCTTGATTTTTAGACCTCAGTATCTGGTATAAATTTCAACTTGCTAGGTCCACCCGTTCCTGAGAAAATCGATGGTGACACACGGACAGACAGACGGACAAGATTGATCTTATAAGGGTTCCTTTTTTTACCTTTTGAGGTACAGAACCCTAAAAAGAAGGGCCCCAAAAGAATTATGAAAGGTAGGTATATATTTGGCAGCACAACACACCTACGTTTTATTCTAAGCCATCCACCATCCATATAAAGTAATAGCCAACATTTTTTGTCTCATAAAAAAATCCAAGTAACAATGCAAGCACTCGCTTATGTTACAGCTTATATAAGCTTCATTGGTGTATAATATTGGAACGGTAAAATATGATGACCTTTTTTAGGTAAATGTTGTGTTACATTGTATTGTTAACAACAAAAATATCAAATTAAGTAATATTAAAACAAAACAGCCAATGCAACTTGTTGGTGCGTCCACGCAATGCGAACCGAGCAAGAGCTAAGCCTCTATTCGTTCGCTGCTCGCGATGTCAAGTATGGCCGTAAAACGAGTAGTACAACACGAGCGTGGTTTGTGAAAAAACTGACAATCGGCGGAGCAACACGAGCGTGATGCGAATCCCTGTGTTCGTGAAAAAACTGACAATCGGCGAAGCGCAGTCGAGCGCGAGACGAACGCTCGTTCGAGACTCGCAAGCCCGTCCACGCTACGCGAATCCATGCTCCACGTATGCTCGACTCGTGCTCGGTAGACACACCATTAATTTGCGTGTGCATCCTTGATTCTGCGTACCGTATTT
This sequence comes from Polyploca ridens, assembly GCA_951394255.1. Lineage (NCBI taxonomy): Eukaryota > Metazoa > Arthropoda > Insecta > Lepidoptera > Drepanidae > Polyploca > Polyploca ridens. The sequence goes on along the minus strand of OX596265.1, from coordinate 10,830,889 downwards.
TCCTATTTCGTATTTTCTTATTCATGTGGCCACCTCCAATATGGCGAGGCGGGCGATGGCTTCGCGTCATACTTGAGATCAGGTGCTGCTTGTGGGGGCTGGTCAGCGCCGAGTTTGGTATTTAATTATTCTCTCACCATGTTTAGATGTTCATATTATTATGAACTACCATAGCGTACAGATGAGGAAGATAATACAGTCTGTAAACATTTTAATACCGTTCTTCTGAAATGTAATAAAACAAGATGGCTGTATCCCCTGCACTGTGGCTCGCGGCAACTTTATGTGAGCAATAAGACTTGTGAGTAAGATTGATAACTACAGTTTAAATCGGTGAGCGGCGCCGCAGCGCAAAGAGAAGAAAATTTACTTTATTTGTTGCTTTACTGTGACTATGGATTAACTGTTTTAAGGGACTTATGGAGATGTCTTGTAAAAAGAAAATGGTCGTATCATTAGCTTTTGAATCACATCATTATTCACCGTGATGTTTTTTTATACCACTAAGTAAGTGGTAAGCGCTTACCGTAGCCTATGGACGCTTGCAACACCAGGGGTATCACGCGCGCGTTGCCGACCCTGAAGAAATCTCTTCACACCCTTTTGAAGAACCCCATGCTGTACTCATGGGAAAACCACGGCGGGCTCATTCCACAGTCTGAGCGTCCGCGGAAGAAAGCTCCTTTGAGCCCGCACAGTACGAAACAATTCTGGTTTCAATGTGTGAGCATGGACTTCCCATCGATGGCGAGAGTTGTGATGGTGGAAGGAAGCCATAGGCATCAGCTTAAATAATTCTACAGAACACTGTCCTTTGTACAAGTGGTAGAAAACATATAAGGAGGCAAAATCTCTCCTCAGACTGAGGGGCTCTAAACCGTTTGTGAGCTCGGGATCATCGACAATTCTGATTAAGTTAAGCAAACAAGCCCTCCTGATGGTACCGGTTACCGTAGCTTACCGACGCAACACCAGATGTAAATCTTTACACTTTTATTGAAGAATTAAACACTTATTTCTGTTATAAATTGTAAAAAACATCCCTTAAAATAAAAAATAACGACTGTCTACTTGAAATCCGTTTAGAAGCACTCAAATTGAACACAATTGCATATAACTCTGATTATGTTAGAGTAAAAATAAAAAACAAATTACACAAACAAATATATATAAGTCATCGTAAGTCAAATTGCTCGGAGATTTGGCTTTTACGATACACTCTCAGTGGGGTTCATAAAAGTGGATATCCTGAAATATTCAGGCTTTACGGTGAACGTAGGTGGATGTGTCCATTTGTTTTATACCTGTCTTGACTGTCGAAAGCTGGACTAGTGATGGGCACACCGTCTATCGATGTGTCGAAAAAAATGACAACTGACAAAGAAAATTTAAATTTTAAGAGAGTTAGAAGCGTTTATTCGCTTAAAAAGCAGCTCGACTGGGGAAGTACCTCCACCTTACATAATACCGCAGCCAAATAACTTTATGTTGTATTCCTGCGCGTGAGTAAGGTCGCCAGAGCTCATTAGAGAGGGGGAAGGGTCGGTAACGCGTGGGTGATGACTCGTTTCGTGCAAGTATCTATTCTATAGGCTATCGTAACCGCTTACCATCAGACAGGCCGTATGCTAGTATACCGAAGCTATCAACTCCTTTCCAAACCCTTTTTTTAAGTAATCAACGCAGTAATACCTCTGGTGTTGCAAGTATCTATAGGCTATGGGAACCGCTTACTATCAGGCAGACTGTATGCTTGTTTGATATCTAAGTAACTTTGAAAGGAAACGTTTCTCTCGATCAAAAGACTTGTGTTTGATCGCAATCTAATCATTGTCCCCCTTATTAATAAATAAGGCGTAAGTCAGTCTTGTATTAAGAGCCTCATCCCTTTTCGTTTATATGACATTAGAAAGTGACGGATATATTTAAATCCTAGGTTTAACTATGCTTGACTTATACCTTATTTATTAATAAGACGGTGTAAGTTTAAGGAAAAAGGAGAACTCTAGCAGCTACTAGAATATACCATACTTCTACCATGAGTTTCCTATGGTAATGTAACCGATACTCGCTATCGACTACAGTAAACATTTTGTATGACGAGCAACGCCTCTAGTGGACACTTTTAGAAGCATTTCATACAAAGTGATCTACCGTAGCGAGTTTCAAAATCTTATGAAATTCAAGTGATATTCAAAATTCTATAGAGAGAGATTAAAGGGTTTATTATTTTTTCCTTTTCAGTTTTTTCGGCGGTTTAATTTTTTTGTTAATGTTTTTATTTTATATTATTTTGTGGCCATAATCTACTGAGGTTATTATAATGTACATAACTCAGCATTAAAATCTGTGAGTGAACAATAAATCACCTCTATTTTCCCACCCTTAGGGCAGATTTTTCTTTTCCAATATGGGACCAACTTAGAGGTATACCCTATCCAATAAAAAAAGGATTATCAAAATCGGACTGCTCTGTAAAAACTTATGCGTAATCATCATACATAAAAAAAACATACGTCGACTCACTCCGTTTTTTTGTCGGTTAAAAATATGTTTGTATTAGCTCTGTTAAAACGCCAAGGAAACCAACTATTAATAAATGTTCATATTCTAAACAATACTCGATAATTTGATATAATTGCCCATCTCTATCCCGGGTTTAGATTAAAAAGGTAAACATATTGGGCTTCCCGATGCACGGACCACAGCCGCCGCCGGCTATCTATTGTGGATGCAGGCATTAAGCTCTTAAGCTTAACTTTATTCATTTAATTGAATAAAGAATTGTGTATGGAGTAAATACTGGCTGTATTAATCAAATGTTAAGTAAGTTCTTTATACTGTCCCTTTGAGTTTTGTTTCCCAGGCACGTAAAGCCGTTGGTCCCAGTTATTACTTAATTGTGATAGTCGTTAAGCTGGTTGGATGCCTCCTAGGTGGCTTAACTCCAACAATAATAGCCTGTCTCCACCGATCCGCAGCGGGCATGCGTGGTGGAGTATTTGCCCATTTCCTTTCACCCTCATTTGTGGAAGGTGGCCTATGCTCAGCAGTGGGACATTATAGGCTGACGATGATGAGGTATATCATCATCATCAGGTAAGGTCAGATGAGGTATATAAAGCAGCATATTCACTCTCCAGCCCATGCCGTTCTGGAACAAAATCACGTCGATCCGTCGCTGAAATAAATGTGAATGTAACTCTGTTTTTTATTTGTTACGCTTTCACGCTTAACCGCTGAACCGATCACGATGAAATTTGGCATGTAGATAGCTTATGGTATGGAGAAGGACGTAGGTTTTTTATCCTGGGAATGCAGGTGAAACTGCGGGGTCAGCTATTATAAAAGAGAAAATTTTAAAAATACGCATCCATTGGAAAATTCACATAGATTCAAAATATATGTTTATATTATGCCTTTTGCGGTCGAGACCATGGAACCGTGGGGTGTGAAGAACGCCGTTTTGCTCGCACTTTGCCATAAAAAATCGAAGCCTCCGAGAACCAGCGGACGGGAAGCTTTTTCCTCCAAGCGTTAACCTTGCTTTCCAAAGAGCCAACGCTTCGAGCTAGCTGGGAACCTAGGCGAAACCAGCATAAACGGTGCATGAATTCGCGTAGCTTAGACGGACTTAGACCCTGTCCAGAAGGGGCGATTTCGCTGCGATTCTCTGGCGCGAATGCATAACACGCGTACGGTGAGATATTGCGTCCACCGCGCGTATTTTTACTCATAAGATTATTTTGATTCCGGGAAAAGATTAGATTCTTCAGGAACGCTGGCTAAGTATAAAATATCCTTATAAAGTCCGTCACAGATGTAGCGATAGTATATACAGGGTGTTGTTTTGGTCGGCGACAAGCGACCCAGGAGTGGTAGTACAAAATATATATCCCCCAAAAATGGACTTAATTCCATTAAATACTGTACATATGTTGAGAAATACCTTATTCAATTTGAAATAAAATTACTGCAAAGTATGGTTACTAGGCACGTGCACAGACTAGAGCTAGGCGCAAGCCGCCATTGCCCCACCCCTTTTCTCCTTCGTACTCCCGTTGAGTATTATGTCTACACTTTAGCTTATTACATGATTTTCAATTATTATTTTTTTATTTTTATTATAAAAAAAATAAAGTATTTTTTTATATTTTTTTTAGCACCAGTATCATTTGTATTATCGACCCTGAGTCGCTCGTCGCTGACCAAAACAACGACCTGTATATTAATATAAATCGTAGCAAGGCATATTACGATATATTTTCAATACTAATCTTGAGTGACCGCACACGCAGCTATAATATAATTATATTTCTGTTACTTCACCAACTTGTACTGTAATTTATATTATAGCTCGGCATATTAATATATATTATAGCTACGTATGTGATGGGCTAAAACCACGGCAAATCCGCATATCCTCTGCGACAGTGTGATTGATGTTATTTTTTAATAGCGGTCTTAATAATGACCCTAATTATTAGAAGGTGACATGCAAAATACTTGTACATAAACAACGCAATAATGATACTCTAATGACTGAAGGAATTAGGACTGGCCTTAATGGTGATTTATTCCATCATAGTATTGCCATGATTCATGGTTTTGGTGTATTTTTTGCAATATTCATAGTTAGGGAAAAATCTATAATAACCTTTACTAACCGTCATTTATTAACCGATTTGGAAAATTCTTCTTTGTTTGGCAGGGTACACTTCCCGTTTGGTCCCATTGTCATCAGATCAGGATTTGATTACTTATTAGTGTACTTTGAAGTCGGTTTAAGATTTTTGGAAAACAGTTAAATTATGTATTAATTATCAATTTTATATCTTTAAATAAGACAAGACTATAATCCTCAAATTGTTATGTAAAAATATTAAACAAATCAAATGCCTAATTTCCGTAATAACCACAGTACAACTTGTGTAACGGAACAACCTTCGAGTTTGAACTCTAAAATAACATTCACATTAGCCCCTAACTGACATTGGCGTATATAGACATGGGGGGAGGGGTCTGGTGGGCACATCCCAGGATTGTCTGGTGGCCACCCCAGGATGTTAGGTTCCCATCAGTATCGATATTTGGCCATTGTTTTGAAACTAACTGTAAGTACAGTAGTACCCAAATGATATGGCGCGTCGTGAATCTTCGTTCGCACAGAAAAGAAAGTATGGCCCCGAAGATTAACGAAAGAATGCTTAAAACTTACAATCAACCTTAGATCACTACTATAATATAATACACTGCAGCCGTTAGTTCCGTCTCACGCGCAAGTCACGCCCTCCGCACGGCGCGCGCTAACATGGCGGCAGCTGCCGACCAATAGCGGTTTCCCGCGCTTTGAAAATGTATCTTCTGCGCAGGTACATCGGTAAGCCATATCAATTGGATACGTGTATTTTTATTTTTAGTTCTAATATATTTTAGAACATTAACGAACTTAATGAATAACTTCAAACTTAATAAAATAATTGCCACCCTACAATATTATAAGCAAATAATGAATAATGAACTCCATTCATAATGAACTCAGCTAAATGGCGGAGAAAAATCCAACATAAAGGGCCACTAAACGTTAATTATATTTTATATACGCTTATAAAGAACCGATAACAAATTGTTATGGCCCAAATTGGCCACATTGTTGTCAATTTGTGTGATAAATGTTTGTTTTTTATTATAGCTAAAAGCTTGGATAATTTTTACCTCATAAATGGTCTTTCGCGGTTCACCCCCGTGTCAGGTCCGAATTGATGTTGTCTATAGCACTCGAGAACAACGCAGCTTAATTATATAACGTGTGAAAAGTACACGACTTCTTTAGCACATACTAGGCTCACGCTAGATCGAGAAAGAGAAATAATATTAGCAAGTTTGTTTTTTTGACAGCGACGAGCTGTCAAAATGTTTTACCCGTTAAAATTAAGAATGCTTGGTCTACTCACATATCACTTGCAGTGTGGTACAAACTTAACATAATCGGGATTATACCTATCATAAAACTGTGCGGTAATGTAAAGTAAAACGCACTATTGCGTAATAAGCTGCAGTATGATACTAAAAACGGAACAATATATGTCACTTTACGAGCAAGTGTGTTGAAAAGATTATTACCCTCACTGAGCGGTGACACGTTAGGTTATGCTTTTAATTCAATAAAAACTTTTTATAGAGAGGTCTATACCTGATGTAGTTAGTCTTCACCCCTTTCGGATTGATACACCCTTGTCTTTACAAGTAGTATAGTAGGATGAATTATCTGGGGCCGTGGGGCCCAAGTTCTCTATTACAATTGTGTTCCAATGAACTATCAGTGGTGTAAAATTTGTCAGATTTGTCAGTTTTGGTTGTCTGAATCTCTCTTTATTTTCTTAATAGTGGAATTGGCCCTTTGTTTATGCAAATCACCCTTATTTCTTTATGAATAAGAATTCCTTATGCAAACAAGATTTATATAAAATAGTACCTTATCCCCATAAAAATAAATAGCATATATCTAACCCCTGAACCCGGAGCATGTCATAAAAATGTCGATGTTTCTTGTAACACGCCTCTAACTTGTTACGTACCCTTTATTTTTGTATTAAAGTTTTCCCATCAGTACTAACTCGTTTGCATGTAGGGGCACCATGTATTTTATCTTTTATTCTACTGTGTAAATGTAGTATCCTGGGAACTTGTCCTACTATAATAATAATAGTAATAAATTTTTATTGACATAAATACATAGTACAGACATTAATCGAAGTCCCTGACTTCTGTGCTAGGTCTAAACCTGTGTTACAGAAGTCAGTACCCTCTCCTATGCAATAGGATCAAGATACTATTAATTGTATTAGGTTTGTGCTGATGTTTGATATTCAATTACGCAGAATTGGAGGATCAGTTTTCTTTTATTTCACTAGCGTGGCAAACAATCATACGGCCCGTCTGATGGTAAGCGGTTACCGTAGCTTATGGACACTTGCAACACCAAGGTATCACTCGCGCGTTGCCGACCCCAAAATTTATATGAAGTTTTTTATTTATATGACATTTGGCACATAGATAGATCATAACTTGGAATAAAACATGTTTTTAACCTGGGAAAATGTTCAAAACCACAGTAGCTGAAAATTGTAGTTTATTCGGCGCAAGTACCAAAATTCATAAAGGCGGCATCAAATACTGGAAGAAAAATATTGTCAGGAAGCTTGCCTGAATAGTCGAATAAAGGAAAATAAAATCTAGAAATCTTTACTGTTACGATCTGGCTACTGGTAGACTGACCCACACACAATGGAGTTCAAAATGCAGCGTAGAATTTCACTCCAAAAACACGCTTCGTTTCCCTTCCACAACATGTATTGAGCCTGAATCAGTGCTGTGACGGCAACACGACTAATATCTGAAAATGCATCTTAAGGCGCCGTCCAACCACAACTGCTCGAACAGGACTCAGCGGGGCCCCCCACTCGCCCGCGAGTCGACGCATTTTGTAGTTATTTTGAAATTGTGTTAATGTAAAGAAATATAAAAATAAAATAAAATCGTGGTGCGATAGATCATATTATGACTATTATTGTCGTATATTTTTCTTCTGAAAATATTGTATATTATAGCCATGAAACGCGATCAAAGCAAAAAATGAGGGTACATTGGCGATTTTTTTCTATCGAGCTAAATTATATAAATCGTGTTTTGGAGCTCGCTGGATCTTAGGAAATATTGTCAACTGTCATATATATTTTTTCCAAACTAAAAACATGTTATTTTCTTTACTTAAAACCGAATCATAGAAACGCATTTTTGCTAATCTGTGAACCCACAGCGCCTTAAGTCAAATCCACAAAACAGCATCAAGCATGGCTACAATATCGACAGAATAAACTTTCGTCATAACCACACACGGAGACACGTAAAGACAAACTTTTGTGATGCCAATGAGATGATACAGTTACTAATAAAGTACTCTACTACATGGGTGTTTTGGTTACTTTTCGAATGAGGACAACGGGATTATTACCTTACTTTGCAATAAACTTATTAACCATTAGCTGGCTACCACCCTCAAGCTGATAATCTATCACCTATATACACCTATACAGGGTGTAACGGAAACTGTATATACATTACAGTAATCCACTTTTTTGGTACGAGGTGCACAGATCGCGGAAGATAAAAATTTATATTAATATTAGTAAGGGACGCAAAATGACAATGACCCTCATTGACCGGTGACATGTTGGTTATGATTTTAATTCAAAAAACTTGAATTAAAAAATTTGGTTTGAATTTTTTAGTTATGTATTTTGAGCTGAAAATTTTTATAGAGAGTCTGTACCTGATGTAGTCTTCACCCCCTTCGGATGTATATACCCTTTCCGTTACACCTTATATAGTGTGTTTCGACAGCTACACTTGAGAGCCAGATCCTTCTAGGCTTTGTGTGCTTACCACTTTCGGGCCACATCACTTACCATGATGAGATTTCGGTAAAGCACAGGCTGACATAATAAAAAAAGGTATGTAATTAACGTCCTATCTATTAATCCCCTCTTTTCGAAAATAATTCAAAACTAGAACCAAAAATAACTGAACTGCACACTAAATACGCACACTAAATAAATCAAACTGAGTTTCAGGTTTATGGTTTATGCAAAACTGTTTGAACTGAATGATCATCTAGCTTAGTTCTAACCTAACCTAACCAACTGTATTTGGAGTGCCCCGAGTCGGGTCTGGGTGATAGAACATGTTTTGATGAATAGGTAGTTTAATTGTAGAACAGTAATTTTTCTGATATGCAATAAGTAAATTAGAGGAGATTCTTAAGTTTGCGTATTTTTTTTTTATACCACTAAGGTGGCAAACCAGCATACGGCCCGTCTGATGGTAAGCGGTTACCGTAGCCTATGGACGCTTGCAACACCAGGGGTATCACTCGCGCGTTGCTGACCCTGAAGAAACCTCTTCACACCCTTCTCGAAGAACCCCATGCTGTACTCCATTGGGTGCACCACGGCGGGGAGCTCATTCCACAGTCTGAGCTTCCGCGGAAGAATACTCCTTTGAGCCCGCACAGTTGAAACAATTCTGGTTTCAATGTGTGAGGATGGATTCCCTGTCGATGGCGAGAGTTGCGATGGTAGAATATAGCCGTGGGCATCAAGTCGAACAATTCCTTGAATACAAGCGGTAGAACACACATAAAGAGGCAAAGTCTCTCCTCAGACTTAGGGGCTCTAAACGGTTCGTGAGCTCGGGATCGTTGACAATTCTAGCGGCACGTCGCTGAACCGAGTCTAAAGGCCGAACCTGGTATCCAGGTGCCCCCGCCCAAATTTTTGAACAGAGGTTCAATTAATAATAAAATCCCATAAAATGTGATTATTTCTATTGATAAAAATTTGGTTCTAAAGTTTGGTCTGAAGAATGAGCTGTTCTGTCGGGGGTGTCTCTCAAAATGGGGCTACTAAAATAAAATAAAACTGTAAACCGACTACGGAAAAAACACAATAATTAATGGACAAAAAAATCACATTAATCATCACCAAAATGAAGTCTCTTTTCCGCGTCTGTCTGTCTGTTTATCCGCTAACTCCTAAACCACGCAACGGATTTCTTTGCTAAAGCTGACTAAACTTTACCAGATATATCAAAATGATGTACCTACTACGGAATGGTGTATCTTAAAGATATCTACAAAATTGTCCGCGATGGTTTATGTCTATGTCCTATGGATAACCCACAGTGGCATTTTTATGCGATTGAGATTTAATTTTTTTGTGGGTTAAACTTTCGAAGTTATTTTAACACACAATGGTGCCGATTCTGTTGTAAATCGCACTAAACTAATTTAAGTCACATCTCATCTCTTTCTTACGAACATTTTTGAAAAAGGATAGAACATATTTTAAGTTGTCAAATTAATCTTTGCCGTCTTATTTTGCGTGTATTTAGGCGTAACCGCGATAGATGGCGACTTTTATATTGAAAACAAGCATTGAATTAATTTGACAGCACTAAATTTCTTACATCCTTTTCTTATGTTCTTTGTTAGAAAGAGACATAGTGACATTAAAATTAGTTTAGTTGTGAACAACAGAATCAGGGCCAATATTAATCTTTATCTAAGTTAGCTACGACAGGCATTTAATGTAGATAAATTTTGCTCTTTACAGTTTTTTTTTTATCTAAACTAGCATAATCGTTATCGCTTATCTATCATCACAAACAACGCTTGCTCACCCGGGATATTGTTATTTAGCTGCAGTATTCTCTAAGTTGGAGATACTTCCCCAGTCGAGCTAATCTTTGATCGCAAAAACGCAAGGGCCAAAGCCGGGTATGTAAAAACCAGTAGAGATTCTGGTCACGTTAGCTATGACATTCCACATCTTACCCACTTACACTAGAAGCTATAAGATATTACAAACTGATGTATAAAACATCAATTAAGGCAATTACATTCCATTAATTGTATCTATGTTAACATTAACACAATACATAATACAGATTGAATGTCTTTGTTTAGAAATCGTATTGTTCCCGTAATGGCTTGTCATGATACTGTTATTATGTATAAACCATGGATTACAGATAGTAGCTGTATTTTAGGGTTCTGTACCTCGATAGAAAAAAAATGGAACACTTATAAGATCACTTTGTTGTCCGTCAGTCAAGACATTTTTTCTCTGGAACGCATGGAGGTAACAAGCTGCAAATATTCAGGTTTGCAATCTCTTGAAACAGTGACAAAATCAAACTTCTAAGTCAATGCAATCAAAAGATACGGCCGTTTATGCCGCAAATTTTGACGCTCGCAAGGGATCAAAACCTATAGGGTACTTCCCGTTGACCTAGAATCATGAAATTTGGCAAGAAGGCCATGTTTTTTTTTTTACTGTTTTATAGGCCTGTGTTTGACCGCAATCTCACTAAGTGATGATGCGGCCGAAGGTGGTAAGCACACAAAGCCTAGAAGGAACTGGCTCTCAAGTGCAGCTGTCGGAACACACCGAAAGGTGCTTGGCGACAGATTTTCAACTTGAGGGTGGTAGCCAGCCAGGCGGGTACTACAAAGTACCCTACCACCGTGCTATGGTTTCCTCACGATGTTTTCCTTCACCGAAAACTCAAGCTCATTGTAGGATTCGAACCCGGAACCTTCGTCTCGGTATCCGACGTCACTACCACTGAGCTATCATCGCCGTAAAAATGTGGCACAAGTAAAGGAAAAAATCCGAAAACTGTAAATTTGAAGCTACATCACAAAAAATAACATAATCGGATAAAAGGGGAAAAATCTTCGAGACTCGATCCCCTAAATGTCTGATCTTCTCACGTTTCCCCCTTGGGGGAAACGGGGGAACAAAACCGGGGTTGATGGCCCCATCATTGTGGTATCGAAATCACCGTGTGTTAATACACACGTGGCCTTGGGGTTTGTCTGGACGACATGAAGAGCTTGTGTACCGACGTACTCGCCGGTCTGTTCATCTTCACGCCCCCGCGTGATCAACCGGCCGGGTGAGACCCATTGGGGAGGCCCAGCCAGCGATCGACAGCGGCGGCGGCTAGGTAGTACATCTTGGGGCAAAGGGAGGTGGGGGGCGTCGAACTTACGCCGTTTGTGCGAGCGGCGCCGCACGATCGAGGGGCTCGTCGCGGGTCAGCAAGACCAGCGAGGCGATCCCTCTCAAGATCGGCGGGACGGGGTTTGCGCCCGTGCGGAGGGCCTCAAGGACCTCTCCGAGGACAACTATAGCGGCCTCAACGACCGCCGTGTTGTCCCTCCTGGGTGCGCCCGCCTTTGGTAGGTGAGAGCGCGTTGGGTGAACTGCCATCTCGCTCGCACCCGCGGATGCGGGCACAGCGGTGGCAGTTGCTGCCTTTGGAGCCCTCTTCGGGGCTGGTTTCTTGAGGGCCGCGGGGGCCGCTTGCGCGGCTGCGTCCGGTGCCTTCTTGCTGCGGCGCCTGCCACGGCGCCGCCGCTTTTTTCGCGCCAAGTGGGGAGTGCGGGCTTCTTCGGTGAGGGGAGCGGCTGGCTGTGCAACCGCCGCTCCCGGCTTCTTCTTGTATGCCCTTGTTAGGGCAACTGTGCCTGCCTTCTTGTTGCGCGCCCCCGTCGCTTGACGGGGCACGCAGCTCGGTTGGCAGGATGGCGCCCCCTGCAGTTGGCGCAGGTGGCGGGCTCTTCTAGGGGGCGGGGGCACTCCTTAGCGGTGTGCTCCTCACCACAACGGACGCAAGCTCTGGTTCGGTGGCATTGGTGGGAGCTGTGGCGGAACTGTTGGCAGCGGTGGCATTGTGCCGGCCCGCTTTTGCCCCGCCACACGTCCACCTGGACGCTGGGCAGACAGAACATCTCGGTGATTTTGTAGATGTCCCGCATATTTGGTGTTTACCCGAGACTCTGTTTACTTTAGACTCGATCCCCGTGATGAACGAACGATTTACATACCTACAAGTTTATACGGAACCCTCTGTGCGCGAGTCCAACTCGCACTTAACCGTTTTTTAAACTATGAATGAGCCTATGTTTCACTACTATCCCACCATGGTTATTGATGATGTGGCCGAAGGAACTGGCTCTCAAGTGCAGCTGTCGGAACACACCGATAGGTACTTGGCGACAGATTCTCAACTTGAGGGTGGAAGCTATAAGGTAATACAAAGTACCCTATCACTGCTCAAGCTCATTGTAGGATTCGAACCCGGGACCTTAATCTCGACATTCAACGTCACTAAGTTAACACTTAGCTATCATCGCCTTTTATATATCTCACGTCACTTTTCATTTGATGAGTCTACTAAATCATGTATAAAAGTCCTAACTGAGAGAGTCATACACAGCCTACATTTCTGGGAATAGAATCATCTTTAGGGGATATTTTTCCCTTTTAATGTTAGGGTACACTTCACCCCATAATGACTCTATTGTGTTAGTAGACTACCAAAACTGTAAAATGTCACAATTTTGACACCACTGATAGTTCATTGGAACACAATTGTTATAGCAGACTTGGGCCCCTGATTCAAAGCTAGGTGATCACTTGATTACCGTTTCCCAATATTCGACCACTTTCTAGTTTTCATGCAAACTGTCAGGAGAACGTGAATAGATTTTAAACTTTCTTACACATCAAAATAGTGAAATAACGATAGTAGTACCGATGTAGAAATCCTGAGTTGAAGTCCTTTTTGGCACTCACAGATTCCTCTAATACTTATCCAAAATAAATTGAACAACAGTACCAGAAAGTATTTTTAGTCCCAAAAAACAAAACAATGTTTGTAGAAAACTGAATTTGCCTTTATTAGGTTTATTCGGCTTGTTAATTTGCATGCAAAATGGGCCAGCTCTCAGTGCGACAATAGTACGAGTGTTTATACATTACTTACGAGCTCCGTCCGCGTGAAATGAACTTTACTCTCATGCCTGCCTTTATTTTATAGGGCTGGCGATTATGCAAAAGTTTGTTGAATTATTATAATATTGAAGGGTGATCGCCGTGTATGGTATTAGCCAAGTGGTATTTCAACTCGAGCGTTTTCCATGCTTCGGAAGACACTGTAGCGACATCTATCAGCCATCTATCAGTAACATTGAGATAGTTCACACACTGAAAGATAGATGGCGTGGCGCCACATTATCCTACATTCTGCATTGCGCTTAAGAACTTTCTCGAGAATCTGAATATATACAACTGTCCGACATGTACAGTTGGACCGCGGTCCCCAGGCACGAATACCCAGCCTGGCGGAAGATCTTCCCTTTTAAATGGAGGTGTCATCCACGTTTCACCTCCATAACACGTTATAGTGGTTAAGCCAGTTGGTGGCTAGGCGGCTAGAAAACTCCAATAGTAAGTTGACCCTTTCACTCTCATTTGTGAAAGGAGGCGCGTGCTCAGCGGTGAAACATTACGGGACGATGATGATGATAACATTTATTTCTCGTATTCACACTATTTCACACACCGCGATTACGTCACCGAACAGTCAAAAAACATCGTAGTTTTGCCGCCGCGCCAGGGCACGCAATTGTTGTCAGTGCGATTAGAATGTAAATATTATGTAATGAATCTAAGCTTGTTTTGAAAAGAGTAATTGCTGAGTTTATTGCCGGCTCTTCTCAGCAAATGCAACCTCCCGAACCGGTATTAGAGTATTAGAGTCAGACTTTTCATAAGTGCCTGCGAAGGTCTATTTGAATAAATGATTTTGAATTTTGAACATCATTTATATAAACAGAGGGGTAGAATTTGTAAGGCAATCCTTTCAGTAGGTTTATTTTGCTTTTCTCTCTATGGTCAGTGGTGATGTGGTGTGATGTATGTACTATAAGATAAGACAATATATAAATATCATCTATCGGTCAAACGGTGCCGCCCATTGACACGCTTGAATTTTACGGAATCTACTGTGAATGTAACCTTGCTGACTTTTCTGCCCGTTCTTCATACAATCCTAACTAATATTATGAATGCGAAAGTGAGTTTGTTTGTTACGCCTTCACGCCTCAACTACTCAACAGATCAGGATGAAATTTACCATGTATATAGCCTATGGTATGGAGAAGGACATAAGCTACTTTTTATCCCGGAAACGCAAGTGAAACCGCGAGGGACAGCTAGTTAATTTAATATTATAAATGTGAATGTGAGTTTGTTTGTTTGTTAAGCGTTCACGCCTCAACTACTCAACGGATCATCATGAAATTTAGCATATAGATAGCCTAAGGTATGGAAAAGGACATAGGCTACTTTTTATCCTGAGATCGCGGGTGAAACCGCGGGGGACAGCTAGTAAAATATAAAAATTTAAACAGCTAGTCAAATTGAGAAATATAATTACTTTTGAAAGAATTATATCCTTTGATCTCAAAAAGGGCTAAAAACATTCCATAAATAAACCAGCCAACCAACAAGCCATATTCACGAAATCTACAAAGCCCGAAAACTTCGCAATATTATACCCAATAAACACACGAGTGGCAACCCTAGCCATGTAAGGTCGAGCTAATATTCACGCGGTTCAAAGGTCCCTTTGTCAAGAGAACATTTGCATGTACAAATAGGTAATACGATAAGCATACAGACAGAAGTTTGACTATCTGTCAAAATCGTGTCCCAGGATGGGTTCAGGTAGGTCTAGAAATGTACTTTTTTAGAATTTTGCGCAAATTGTGTTTACAGAACCATACTTGTGTTAGGCTTTTGTTAGAAATGATTTTGAATGACCTGTCTGGGATATTCATCATCATCATATCAGCCTATGGATGTCCACTGCTGAAAATAGACCACCCCCATTGACTTCCACTTCGAACGGTTTTGGGCCGCTTGCATCCAGCGGCACCCAGCGACTCTGACCAGGGCGTCCGTCCACCTGGTGGAAGGGCGTCCCGCTCGGCGCTTTCCAGTACGTGGTCGCCACTCGAGAACCTTTCTTCCCCATCGGTTATCGGCTCTTCGAGCGATGTGGCCTGCCTATTGCCACTTCAGCTTACTAACTCTACGAGCTATGACCATTGTTTTCGTTCTCCTACGAATGTCCTCATTTTGGACCCTGGCACGTAGAGAAATTCCGAGCATAGCTCGTTCCGTAGCTCGCTGAGTGACACTAAGCTTATTTATGCGTCTGGGATATTAGTCTTCGGATATTCAAAAGTTTGACCAGCCCCCTTATAAAGGAAGCTAAAGCAATATTGCTTATGGAATTATTTTTTCTAATTTAAAGCAGACCTTATGCAATGCAATTCATCAATTCCGAATCTTTTACTGAATTGAATTGTCTATAATGAGTGTCTATACCAAAAAATATTGCTTTTGCAATATTGCTTTGCTACCTTTTTAGCCTAATAAGCGATATCTGGCTGAATTAATGATGTTTTTGATTTTACGATTACTTCTCCCCCTTCAAATTAAGAGATATCAACATTTTAGGCTTTTCGGTACGCGGACCGAACAAAGAGTGGACCGGAAGTACTAAACACCCTCGATTTTTATTGCCCCGCCGATCTCACAGCGAGCGGTCCAGAGTACTGCGTTCTATAATCTATGCGGCGTCTTTGATCATTGCACACAGCAACCGCGGCGGTCAAGGTGAATGCACGTTCTGTCGATCTATCTTTAAGTTTGTAATGAGGTTTACTAAATCCAAAGTTCGTTTTTTGGGGAAAAAATTACTAGAAAAAAGGCAAAATTGCTACACAGAATTGTGGCTTTTGGTCATCACCTATAAAGAATTAAATTTACACTAATATTATAAAGAGGTAATGTTTGTATGTCTGAGGTTATGGAGGTGCAAGGTGGATGACACCTCCATTGAAAAGGGAAGATCTTCCGCCAGGCTGGGTCATCGTGGCTGGGGACCGCGGTCCAACTGTACTTGTTGGACAGTTGTATATATGCAGATCGCCGAGAAATCTTTGCAAGCGCGATGCAGGATGTAGTGGGCTTGTATGCGCGATGTATGCTCGATGCAGGATAATGTGTCGGCGCGCCATCTATCTATCGGCGTGTGAACTTAATTATGTAGTGGTTCGCTACATCACTCCCTTCCTAGACCAGAGGTCGATCTATAGTTGCGTCATTGCGTTAAGCTTGCAAGTGCCAGTGCTGCTCAGAAGTCTGCGGTGAGTCGAGACTGAGCGGAGTTGCTGCGACGGGTTGAGCCATGGGAGTCCACGTGGTGCAGAGACTGCCACGCCGGAGAGGGTGAGCCAGCCGAAGAGATCCGGACGTGTGCTGCGGTGGACTGTGCGGGCGATGAGTGCTGTCGCTGTGATGAGCCTTACAGGACCAGGAAGCACGGTGAATCGGCTGCGTTGGAACTGGTTAAGGCGAAGCTGGCTTGCTGTGTGACTGCTTGCCGGTGGGGAGTGATGAGCTTGGAAGCTGCTCAGAAGTATGCTACTGCATGTTCAGTGATTGGAAGGGTTGGAAATTATTCCCATTCCATCACGTCGGGGTCACCAATATGGAGGTGCAAGGTGGATGACACCTCCATTGAAAAGGGAAGATCTTTCGCCAGGCTGGGTCATCGTGCCTGGGGACCGCGGTCCAACTGTACTTGTCGGACAGTTGTATATATGCAGATCGCCGAGAAATCTTTGCAAGCGCGATGCAGGATGTAGTGGGCTTGTATGCGCGATGTATGCTCGATGCAGGATAATGTGTCGGCGCGCCATCTATCTATCGGCGTGTGAACTTCATTATGTAGTGGTTCGCTACAAGGTAATCTCCGGTAATAGATTTAGATTTGATTTAGATCCACATAAACGAGGTCTTGCTGAGTCTTCTGAACACTCTTCTGAGTCAATTGTAACGTCCATACATGTCTTATGGAGATTTTTGTTTGTTAACATCAAATGTTAATATCATAATAACGAAGAATCTTTTTTTTTACCCGACTGACCCGGAAGGAGGGTTATTATTAAAGTGTTTTGTCGCCATCGCGATAATATCACCCTAATAAGTGTACTTATAATATATAAATTAATTCAAATTCAAATTCAAATTCAAAAAGCATTTATTCAATTTAGGCCCTGATAAGGCACTTATGAACGTTAAAAAATAATCTTAGACAAAATAGAAATAACAACAAGTTTAATTCTACCTACAGATATAATAAATAAATAAATATCCTGGGACATTCCTCACACACGGTCATCTGATCCCAAACTAAGCAGAGCTTGTACACACGGCAACACATCAAGCTATACATTTCCAGTATAAGCTGATCTCGCATTGTATAGGATTTCCCTACAATGAGAGGTCAGCTTATATTGGAAATGTATAGCTTGATCTGTAGCCGTGCGTACTATGGAAACCAGATAACTGATATAATACATATACTGCTTTTTGTTTGTAAATACATACTTAATATACATAATTACACCCAGACTCAGGACGTACAGACATGTTCATGCACACAAATGGAATTAATTTTTTTTCATAATAAATCTTATAAAAAAAATATGGACAAGACCAGTTGATAAATAAGTAAAATTGAAATAAAATTAACGTCTGCGGTCTGCAGCTTCATAATGTAAGCAAATCAAATTTAGATTGTATTCAGATATAAAATTTAATTATAAGTTAATTTAAAAATAAAATAATCGACTTATGTTACGAATCGCGATTAACGAACTAATCATAATCGTTTTGAATAATCGATACAAGTACCGTGCTACCCGCGGTCACTTTTTAATTGTCAGCGGTCGTGAAAGGAGCTCATTTGTAAGTAGCATTACTTATGTATAATTATAAATGTTTTATCTTGAAGGCATAATTACATGATGTACTAATTATCTCTTTGTTTATTTGTTCCCGAGCACAACCTGGAGTGTATTGGTTTTCAATCAGAAGTGGAAAGAACCACGTGTTGAACGAGAGCCCAGCCACAAGGACATTGAAGGTCAGTTCGTTCCAATCATATTAAATACCCTGTGCCGGTGCTATGAAAATAACGATAACTTCATTTTGTTTCGTTTTATCGCTGTGATTCTTTCGATAACAATAATACCCTGTGCTGGTGCTATGAAAATCACAATAACTTCATTTTGTTTCGTTTTATCGCTGTGATTCCTTTGATAACAATAATACCCTGTGCTGGTGCTATGAAAATAATAAGTATTGCTTCATTTTATTTCGATTTATCGTTGTGATTCTTTTTTTAAATATTATTTCATAAAACGCTGTTATCTCGGAGGTGATATTTTGGTATTGTTTTTCCAGTGTTATATTTTGATCTACTCTATCATCGTATGGTTATTATTTACTCGGTTTCGAACGGTTATTATTGTGTATGTGTAATATAATCATAATACAGTATTCTTAAGATTCAAATTATCAATACAATTGGGTTAATTTAATGAATATGTGTTGAGATTTAGTTTATGATGAAATTAAATTGATAATTGATGAAAAGAGGTGTAGAATAAAAAACTTTTGAATTTTCTGCAAGTGTGTAATAGTTTATAGGTGTAACATTATCGGAATCTCTAACTATGGGGTCTAGTAGACGCTCAAGGTCACGTAAACGACGGGTATCTAAACGTCACCGCTACTCAACAAGTCATAGACGTGCATCAAGATCATCATCGAGAAATAGTTATGATAATTTACGTAAACGTAATAGGAAATCGAGTAGACGTTCTCGTGATAAAAATAAATACCGTCATCATAGTCAGAGAAAAAGTAATGATGTAAGTAATAGTAATCGATCTGGACATACTGCTAAAGAAGGTACGAAAACTCCTTTACCTACGAATTTGAATTCATCGGCCTCAATATTGGATACTGCAAGTGGTGATCAGCGTGGCGAGACTGATTCTTTGCAATTAAGTAACAATAATATTGTGACTGGTTCGGTAACTAATAGTGCAAATAATTCAATGATTTCGTCACAAGTATTCGCTATGCATACAAACGCTATACCTGAATTTGATCCTAATGATGGCTCACAAAATATAGAATCATGGATACATAAAGTAAATGAATGTGCGCAGATATATTCGTGGAATGAGACTCAGATTTGTCACTATGCACTTGCTAAATTAACGGGTCTTGCCAAACGTTGGTACCAAGGTTTGCCATCGTTGCTCCATACTTGGGATCAGTGGATGGTAAAGTTGAGGTCAGCCTTTCCTTCTACGGAAAATTACGGTGATTTGCTTCAAAGAATGTTGCAATTACGTTGCAAAATAGGACAAAAATTAGATGTTTATTACTATGAAAAAATGATTCTAATTAATAGGTGTGAGATCTTAGGACGTAAGGCAGTAGGGTGTCTAGTACACGGTATTGACGATAAATTTATAAGGATGAGTGCAAATGCGTGTAGGTTTGAGGAACCAGAGCAGCTGTTTTCGTATTTAAAGACGTTATCTCAGAATGACAACTTTCAAATAAATAAACGAAAGCCTCTTTGGAATAAGGAACTAAGAACAAATCAAAATTTGTCAAGTGGTAGTAGTACTGAGATGACTAGATCTGGTATAATCTGCTTCAATTGTGATGAGGCAGGTCATGTACGTTCTAAATGTTCTAAGCCTATGAGGAGGTGTACTTACTGTCGTAAAGTTGGTCATTCAATCAAATGGTGTCGATCTAAAAATAACAGCATAAATAATACAGTCGATGATAATGGTGAACCTAGTAACATGTTGCAACTAACCGCTCCACACGTTGATAAAAATGTTATGTGTATACAGGCGAATGATAAAGATAACAAAAAATATTTTAAGGACATAAGGGTTGAGGGGTACTCTTTGCGCGCATATATTGATTTGGGTAGTAACTGTACATTATTAAGGGAAAGTGTAGCGAAGCAAATTTATGGAGAATGGAATAGCAATGTGAACCTTCCAACCCTTAGAGGATTTGGAAACTCTAGTGTAAGACCTTTGGGAACAATAAAGGGTTCATTAAGTATTGATAACATTGACGCTCAAATAGACCTAGTTATAGTTTCAGACCACTACATGCCATATGAAATAATAATCGGTCAAACTTTTTCTGAATTACCAAATCTGGTCATGTATAAGACTTTTACTGAATTAATATTTTACCAAGCCCCTGAAATGGAGTGTGCTGACACTGAAACAAAGGTAAAACTCAATAATTGTCAAAAATACATTATCGAACCTCGCTGCTCCTCTCCAGTTGAAGTGACAACAGTCTCGCAATTTTCAGGATCACTATACGTTCCATTAGGGATTTGCAAGACTCATGATAAAGATTATATAGTTTTACCTGGAATTTACAACTTTGAAAATAACAAAGGATATATAATGATTTCAAATATTGCCAACGTTAATTTAATTTTGAATAAAAATCATACTTTAGCTAGAGGATTTAGATATGGTGAGATTAATGAACCCTATATTGGTTTTACTGATGTTAATATGAAAGAAAGAGCACCACTACCATTAAAAGATATTAAAATAGGTACTAAACTTACGGACAGTGATATAAAAAAGTTTCATGACCTCTTATATAAATTCCGAGACTGTTTTGCGTTAGATTTGTCTGAGTTGGGTAAAACGAATTTATCTGAAATGTCGATTAAATTGAAAGACGATAGTCCTGTTGTGTATAATCCTTACCGCATGTCGTATAAAGAAAAAGAACAACTTTCTGCTATTATAGAAGATCTTTTAAAAAATGGTATCATAAGGGCAAGTTCATCTCCCTACGCCAGTCCCGTTCTGCTAGTTAATAAAAAGAATGGACAAAAACGTTTATGTGTAGACTATCGCGCTTTAAATAGAAAAACTTTAAAGGATAAGTACCCCTTGCCTCGAATAGAAGACAAATTAGATTGCCTTGGAGGTAACAGCTATTTCACGAGCCTGGATTTGGCTTCAGGCTACTACCAAGTCCCTGTAGCAGAGGATAGCAAACATCTCACGGCGTTTGTGACCCCGGAAGGTCTGTACGAGTATAATCGTATGCCGTTCGGGTTGGCGAACGCCCCGAGTGTTTTCCAGCGAACCATTAATGCTATGCTGAATGGAGTAGGGCAAAATGTAGTGTTAGCATACATGGATGATTTGTTGGTCCCGTCTAAATCAATCCAAGAAGGCTTACAAAAGCTTGAAAAGGTATTTGAAATGCTGTTAAAGGCCAAACTTACATTAAATTTAAATAAATGCGTATTTTTTCAAGAACAGATTGATTATTTGGGGTTTGAAATTTCTTGTAATGGAATCCGTCCAGGTACGCACAAAATTGACGCGGTGAAAAACTTCCCTGAACCTAAAAATGTTCATGAAGTTCGCCAGTTTGTAGGCCTGGCCAGTTATTTTCGCAAGTTTGTAGAAAATTTTTCTGTTATTGCTAGACCGCTTACAGTCCTTACAAAAAAGAATGAGCTATGGCGCTTTGGACATGATCAAATTAATGCATTCAACACTCTCAAAGAAAGGCTTATAAGCAGACCAGTCCTTGCTTTATATGACCCTCAGGCACGACTCGAAGTCCATACAGATGCCAGCAAATTAGGCGTAGGTGCAATCTTATTGCAAGAAGGTGCCGTGGGTCTCCAACCCATCGCTTACTACAGTCGACAAACGTCACCTGAAGAGCAAAAATTTCATTCTTATGAGCTGGAGACCCTGGCGGCTATTACGGCATTAAATAGATTTCGTGTATATTTGTTGGGAGTAACATTTAAACTTGTCACGGACTGTAATGCAATTAAAAGTACCATGACAAAAAAAGATTTGATTCCTCGCGTCGCAAGATGGTGGATGGCAATGCAGGAATTTGACTTTATCATCGAATATCGGGCAGGCATTAAAATGGCACACGTCGATGCCCTAAGTAGAAACCCGATCATTGCGGACCATCCACCAACTCGTGATGACGATGCAAACGTTTTCAGTGTTAAAATGAATGTGGCGAATATTGATATAGATGATAAATGGCTACGTACAGTACAACAAGCTGATGCTGAGCTACAACGTATAGTTGAGATTTTAAAAGATTCAGACAATGACAAAATAGTTGATATTAAAAATAATTTTACCGTGAAAAATGATAATTTGTATCGAATTGTAAATATAAACGATAATGTCAGTTTACTTTGGGTAGTTCCAAAATCAGTGAGATGGCAAATACTTAAAAACAATCATGATGAGGTAGGGCACTTTGGCTTCGACAAAACTTACGAAAGAATTAAGAAAGTTTATTGGTTTAAAAATATGCGTCGATTTGTTAAAAAGTACTGTAGATCTTGCTTAAATTGTGCCCATAATAAAGTGCCTGGTGGTCCAAAGGAAGGAATGTTACATCCTATTCCGAAGCCCAATAAACCATTCGAAATGTTACATGCTGATCATTGTGGGCCATTTCCCCAAAGCAAAAAGCGTAATTGTTATATTCTTGCAATAATAGATTCGTTTACAAAATTTATTTACATCAAAGCTGTTAGAAATTGTCGGAGTAAAACAACAATAAATGTGTTCGAAGAATACTTTTCACTCTTTGGTGTGCCAAGCAAACTTGTGACGGATAGAGGGACAAGCTTTACTAGTCATGAATTTACAAATTTTGTTAGAGTTAAAGGCATCAAACATATTTTAAACGCTGTGGCGACACCGCGAGCTAACGGCCAAATAGAGCGCTACAACCGTTCCATTTTAGACGCTCTTACAGCTATAAATCACGGGAAGCCTGATAGTGAATGGGATATTATGATTCCACAGGTCCAATGGGGCCTTAATAATACTGTAAATAAGGCAACGGGTAAAGCACCGTCTGAGATTTTATTCGGAGTTATACCTACGGGTTCCTCGGATGGTGTAATGAATTCCTTGGTATCCGAAGTGCATGATTATGACACTCGTGGAGATATTATTAGGGCGGAAGTTAGTGAGAAGATGTCTTTAGATCAAGCTAAGCAAAAAGAAAGATTTGATAAGTCCCGAAAGGTTGCACATACGTATAATGTAGGTGATCTCGTGCGTGTAGAAAGAGAGGTGACCAGTATTCCTGGTCAGAGCAAGAAATTACAGCCTAAGTGTAGCGGGCCGTATAGAATAGTAAATGTGTTAGGTAATGACAGATATGAGGTGGAGGATACACCAATAACCAAAAAATCCGGAAAGGCTATGTATAAAGCAACATTTGCTGTGGATAAAATTCATCCATGGCTTGTTTTTTCAAATGACCTAGTAGATAGCGATTCTGATATTGAAAGTACTTAATTTCTACAAAAATCCAATACATTTGAGGTAAATGATAATATTATGTGGTGTAACTAATTTGTACCTTTAATCGTGTGTGATGTGTTAATATATAATGGTTTATATGTAATTTGTGATGTGTTAATACGTAATGGTTTATATTTATTTATCATTATTATTAGCCCCGAGTGTGGCATTATTATTATTATTAGCCCCGAGTGTGGCATTATTATTAGCCCCGTGTGAGGCATTATCATTATTATTAGCCCCGAGTGTGGCATTATTATTATTATTAGCCCCGAGTGTGGCATTATTATTAGCCCCGTGTGAGGCATTATTATTATTATTAGCCCCGAGTGTGGCATTATTATTATTATTAGCCCCGTGTGTGGCATTATTATTATTATTAGCCCCGTGTGAGGCATTATTATTATTATTAGCCCCGTGTGTGGCATTATTAGCCTGTGCATTGCATTATTAGGCCCCGAGTGTGGCGACATCAAACCCAATCAAATTTACAGTATTAGCCTAGAGTGACAAAATAATTATGTTGTGTGAAGTTATGAGTGAAGTGAATAGCTTTGTGAGGCTTACACATAAGTTTTATGTAAAATAAAACATTTACTATCTGTCATAGAAATATGGATATTTAAAAAGTAATTGTATAAAAGTCTTTAAGCTTGAGAAAGATAGTAAAATATTAAGTAATTTATGGATGTTAAAAGTAATGTTTATTATGTATGGTTATATACAAGACTCTTTACTTATAATTATATAAAAAAAAAATAAGAGTTAATTTTAGTCACTATTCAACATTTAGGAAATTGATGTTTGTTTTTTCTGTATATAATTCTTTTGTACACAAATTTAAAAAGAAAAGCTTATAATTATAATTTATGGATAGTATAAAAACCATGAGAGTCGATTACATAACAATGAAACTTTTCTGGAATAAAGTATGCATTGAATTATATTTGTTTTATTGATCTGGGTATATATGTAAATGTAAGCAAATGAGTTCTTTCACGTCACATAAAATACACGCGGGGACGCTTGTGTAGTCAGAATTGGCCGAATGTAAGCAAATCAAATTTAGATTGTATTCAGATATAAAATTTAATTATAAGTTAATTTAAAAATAAAATAATCGACTTATGTTACGAATCGCGATTAACGAACTAATCATAATCGTTTTGAATAATCGATACAAGTACCGTGCTACCCGCGGTCACTTTTTAATTGTCAGCGGTCGTGAAAGGAGCTCATTTGTAAGTAGCATTACTTATGTATAATTATAAATGTTTTATCTTGAAGGCATAATTACATGATGTACTAATTATCTCTTTGTTTATTTGTTCCCGAGCACAACCTGGAGTGTATTGGTTTTCAATAATGAATGGATGTCACGTCTGATTGGATTCCGATGAAATATTTGTATGATAGAAGGTTCCGTTCGGTAGGCTGACTGGAATTGCTAATGAGGGTGGAGTTTCCATCATGGTACATTCTGTCGCTAATAATCTGTAATCCCCTCCCTTTTCTGGAGGGCCAGGTTTAAACTCAAATTCACAGAAATGGGTTTCTTTGAGAGTCAAGTATGACGTAATGCAATGAAAATACCTAACACAAAAAATACTGTGGATAGAAGAGGGTTTTGAGAAAAATGTTAACCGAATAGAATATTAAAAAGTGCTTTGATATTCCCAATAAAAAAATCGTAAGTTACGTCAAAAAAAAAACTTTCGTGTCGAAATTCTCCGTATTTTCAGCGATGACAACACATTTATTTGTAAGAATATATAAGATACAGAATTATATTATAATGTTAACCGGACACTTATTCAATTTAATGTGTATATTCTGTATAATCTAAAGAAGACCCGTAAATAACAGTCCATTTCATAGAGTCGACACATTTACGATTTACCATTTTCAACCCTATTCCAGTGAAGAAAAGAATTCATGAGTTTTACAACGAGGTTAGGAGATATGAGCCTATAGTCTTCTGGTTTTGGATATCCGATCCCTAGGAGACTCATTCGCTTACCAGCCAGTGCATCGCATGTGCACAGAAGGTGCTCCATGCGTTCCGTATGTTCCCCACACAACCTGCACATGGGTGTCGCTGTTAGACCCATCTTCATGAGCATGTCGTTGGTTCCAAAGTTGAAGATTTTTTTGGATTGGATCAGTAGTTACAGAGATTACTTCTTACATCATAACTTACAAACTTTACCTCTTCCTAATAACATACTATTACAATTATATTCCTAATACTAGCTGACCCCCTATTTTTATAATCACTTGAATATTTTTTTTTTGTTATGGGTTGAGCGTCCTATCCACGAGCCAACGGGTTAATAGATAGGCTTGTATTTGATCACAATTTAAAAATCATAAGTGATGAACTAAACGAAAGTGATGAGTACACAAAGCCCACGGATTGTATACAATCAAGCGATTACGTTAAAATACGCGCTGGAAACATTAGTGGTCTTACAACGGTCTTAAATGGAAGTAAAGTACTTGCCATTGTTACCAGTGAACTGCGAATACGTTTAGCTTTTGACAAGGATTACAGAAAGAAATAGAAACTGAAAATATTAACTAATATAATAAATGCGAAAGATTATTTGTTACACTTCAACTACTCAACGGATCATTATGAAATTTGGCTAGCCTATGTCCTTCTCCATACCATAGGCTATATGCCTGCCAAATTTCATGATGATCCGTTGAGTAGTTGAGGCGTGAAGGCGTAACAAACAAACAAACTCACTTTCAAATTTATAATAGGTAAGGATTGGCTGGCTAACACAACCCAGCAAATAAAAAAACAGACATGTAGATAAACGGCCTCATTCCAATTTTATTAATTTTTATTATTAATTGAGGATGACACTGAAATTAGTACTTTGATTTCTTCTGGTATATTTTCTACCCTGTGACTTATGATAATAATCTTAAGAAGGATTTATAAACGGCAGGCGATACATGAAGGGGGAAGGTATTTTGTTCTCTTTGAAACTTTATGAGAAAATTTAGGCCTTTCTAAGGAGGGCTCTAGAAAGGTCTTTCTATTGTGTCAAACGTTTGGTTAGAAACATTTCTAAATTATTTACTAATCCTGGGTATTCTGTAATATATTGCGATATAAGGAACCTTATGCCCATTGTAATATATTCACAGTTATTTAAGTTTTGTTTTACTAATTGATAATTTAGTGGTGTAACGATAGAGTAAGAATACTATCGCTGAAGCGCTCGTGGTGTAGCATTATTAGCCGTTCTTAATCGATCAAAATCAAAAAATGATTTATTATTAGGCCCTGGGGCCCAATTCTCACTTCCCTCGAACTAGCCTTCGAATCGAACTTACGGTTCGAGTCCTATTCGACTAAAATTTCGAGGGGCGGAGTCAATTCGAACGGTCCCGACCAATCAACGCTCTAGTTGACTGGTTTCTCTTCTAAATATGCCGGCCTTGAAATTGCCAGAATAACGTAACGTTCGTAAAAGTTAGAATTCGTGCTTTTTTCGTCGAGCGATCAGTTTCGATTGGGTGAGAATTGGGCCCCTGGTAAGGCACTTATGAACGTTAAGTTGTTATCTATAGTTGAATTTACCACCGGTTCGGAATACACTTACACTGAGAAGACTCCGGCAAGAAACTGAGCAAAGTTTTTTTTTGTTTGTGCAAGATCTTTTAAAATTACAGCTTTTATTCCAAATACTTATACAATGGTGCCGATTCTATTGTAAATCGCACTAAACTAGTTTTAGTCACATCTCGTCTCTTTCTTACGAACATTATTGAAAAAGGATAGAACATATTTTAAGTTGTCAAATTAATCTTAGCCGTCTTATTTTGCGTGTATTTAGGCGTCACCGCGATAGATGGCGACTAAATTTATATTGAAAACAAGCAATGGACTAATTTGACAGGACTAAATTTCTTACATCCTTTTCTTATGTTCTTTGTTAGAAAGAGACATAGTGATATTAAAATTAGTTTAGTTATGAACAACAGAATCAGGGCCAATATACATTAATTATGCTTATTCATACAATTGCCACTTAGCCAGGGGGGATGCAAGTGCAGAGAGAAGCTACTACAACCATATATTCTTGTCTTCCACGTAATGAGCCACTTTATCTTATATATCAAGTAGGCTTCGTAAATTAACCAATGCTTTATAAAATCATTGAATTAAATAGGACAATTTAGTTACTTAGAGTGGGTTTTTATTATAGAATCGGCAAGTTTAAGCTAGAACCGGCATGGCCAGTCTCTGGATGTGTGACCGCCTAGTGGTCTTTCAACTCGAGCGTTTTCCGTGCCGTAAAGCTGTATGTTCCTTATCACTTAGTTGTTATAGTCGTTAAGCTAGTTGGAGGCCTACTAGGCAGCTTAAAAACTCCATCAGTAGTTTGACCTCCACCGACCCGCAGTGGGCACGCGTGGTGGTTGCCCATTCCCTTTCAACCTAAATTGTAAAAAGAGGCCTGTGCTCAGCAGTGGAATATAATAGGCTGATGATGATGATGATGATGATGATTAGGTCTATCATACACTTACACTTACATATCTTATTGTATAAGACGACTATCTACTGCATTAAAGTTACAAATTGTTACAGTATTACCCAATTAATATGGTTTACCGATGTACCTGCGCAGAAGATACATTTTCAAAGCTCGGGAAACGCTATTGGTCAGCAGCTGCCGCCATGTTAGCGCGCACCAAGCGGAGGGGCGTGACTTGCGAGTGAGACGGAACTAACAGGTGCAGTGTATTATGAACTTTATAGTAGTGATCTAAGATTGATTGTAAGTTTTAAGCATTCTTTCGTTAATCATCGGGGCCATACTTTATTTTCTGTGTGAACGAAGATTCATGACGCGCCATATAAATTGGGTAATACTGTACACATGTCCGCAAATTAAAGCGGATAGTGGTGCTGATTCTGTTGTTTACAACTAAACTAATTTAGTCTCACTATGTCTCTTTCTAACTAAGAACATAAGAAAAGGATGTAAGAAAAGTCCTGTCAAATTAGTCCAATGCTTGTTTTCAATATTTTAGTCACCATCTATCGCGGTTACGTTTAAATACCCGCAAATGAAGATGGCAAAGCTAATTTGACAGCTTTAAATATGTTCTATCCTTTTTCAATAATGTTTGTAAGAAAGAGTGATGTGACTAAAATTAGTTTAGTGCGATTTACAACAGAATCGACATGAGCTCCATTATATCACATCTCTAGCTGCATGTCAGGATGCTAAGGTCCATGGTGACTGGTGACTCATAATACTGAGTGCATAACTTATAAAATTTACATTTTCAAACGATTTACCGTTTGCACTAACCCTAATGCAGTTTTAATGACCTTTATATACTTGCTTTTGCTCTGCGGTTTTGCTTGCGTTTCAGGAATTTTAGATATTTTACACGGTGACAGTTTATTTATTGTCTTATAAGAACAACTTATCTAGGAATATCCTGGGATATTTTTCATATACGATTATCTGATCCCAAACAACAAGAGCAAGTACAAGAACGTTGATGAGCGGGCATTACCACGTGTGTGTGTGTATGTGTGTGTGTGTGTGTATGTGTGTTTGTGTGTACATAAATTATCAAAAAGCTTATGAAATGCCGAAAACTATATAATATTGGACTGTATCTATGTGTGTGAATACGTTTTATAAACTGTTATCCGTGCAAGGATTCCAGTTTTCTTTTCACTATTATAAATATTCGAGTCGTTCCCAGTGGGCTGTAGTGGCACATTTTTTAGTAAATTGTAGTAAAAACTATGGATATCAGATAATAAAATTGATATACCCTTTAACTCTATGCCACAGAATAAATAATAGTACTAACGTATCTATGCCTACTACATTATATTTTTCCACCGCCTGAGGTATGCGGTCGGCGAGAGAGGTAGCGTGGCAGGTCGCAGGCTTGCCTATAGCACACTTGCGCGAGCTATGTTACACAAAATTAAATAAATGCCTGTAATAAAATTATCAGTAACCGCAGACTGAAATACCCACAGTGGTATTTTATATTATAGTGGAATTATCGTGCTAATTGAATGTGGTAACAGCTCGCTAGTGGTAATAATTTCCTCGCTTACGATTTAATTAAGCTAAATTAATTTTGATTGAAGTTAATATAATATTTAATTATCATTAAAGCGTTTAAATTCATGTCACCTGACTCGCATCATTATATGAGTCAGGTGACATGAAAGATATATTACAAAAAAATTACTTACCTTTTTGGCTCGCGCTTTTACCCTATTTACCTCCCGTAAGTGTTTTTCTAAATTCAACCCCATTGAGAAAAACACTTTCCTAGTTGATTCCTAGGAACGTGATGGTACAAAATTCCATGTTTTGTAACCTACGGTTTGAGCCGTGCGTACATTCGCCAAGCAGTAATTGTTTTAAGACTATGTTTATTATTGTTTACATTATATTTTTTTTATACTTAAAGTAATAATTTTAAACCAAACTGAAACTACATTAAATTATAAAAGCAATATATGTATTATGTCACCGTATTTTTGTTAGTTTATAATTTACCTACTGACATTATAAACTCCCCGATATATTGTGAACTGTACCATACTGCTTAAAATATAACGTATTTATTTTCGATAGTTTATAATCCAACGTTGTCAAACCGTCATATTGTGAACCGTCCCTGATTTGTCGGTCTTGGCGGTCTTTCGTTCTTTATTTATAGAGTTAGAAAACAAATAGGAGTTAAATAAAAGAAATGAAGATTTAATTGTTTGAGATCAAAATTAAATATATCAATCAATTTTTTAGCGTTCCGACGCATTCACGTATGATGCCAGTTTACAATATGACGATTTGTCATGGATAGAATATAAACTATCGGAAATTAATACGTTATATTGTAAGCAGTATGATACAGTTCACAATATATCGGGGAGTTTATAATCTCGCTAGGTAGATTATAAACTAACGGTTTTCACAAAAATATGGTGACATATACATGATATGAAATAAATAAAAAATCTATTGAAAATCCGGTTAAAACATAAATGAAAATAGCCGCTTATTTTCGACCGGTTCCAAGCCTTCCAAAAAATGTGTAGAATGAGATCTAGTTTGTAAAAGTACCTATTGATATTTTTAACCGACGAAAAAACGGAGGAGGTTTACAAGTCGACGCGTATATTTTTTTTTTATGTATGATCATGCTTTACTTTTTACAGAGTGATACGATTTTGATAATTCTTTTTTTATTTTCAACCAAATTTATATTCCCATATAAATTTGGTTGAAAAAAACCTACCCTAAGGGTGGGAAAATTGGGGTGATTTAGTGTTCACCTTCAGATTTTAATGCTGAATTGTGTATTACATCAAAAGAAAAATTTGTAGTAATTAGTAGATTATAGCCACAAAAAATTATAAAATAAAAACTTTTTAACAAAAAAATTAAACCAACGAAAAAACTGAAAAGCAAAAAATAACTTTGAATATACTTAACTTGAATTTTATAAGGTTTTGCAGTCATGGATAAATAAATATTACAAAAAAATACATACCTACGTAGGTTTATCCCCGACTGCAAAACCTTATAAAATTCAAGTTAAGTATATTCAAAGTTATTTTTTGCTTTTCAGTTTTTTCGTTGGTTTAATTTTTTTGTTAAAAAGTTTTTACAGAATGACTTAAAAAATCCAACTCCATTGTTAACTAAAAACGTGACATGCCAGCTCAAAAGCTAATCAAAACTACAGGAATAGAAGTATATGTTGTGCAACTAAACGCATGCCAGTAAAGTCACGCACCATAGTTGTTAACAATATACATTTTCGGGTTGTGGGGGTTAGTCTGCACACCTATTCACCTGACATCCACGTAAGACAAACATTTGTGTTTATGCATAATTGTTCCGAAACTGGGTGAAAAATTATATTTGTTGTTACACATTCTAATAATAGAAATAATAGTGAGATCTTTATTTACAACAAATATGTACAAAATACAATCTATATATAGAAAATTTCCTCAAGCCTGCCGCTGCTTCCGAATAACGGCAGGGTTCCCAGAAGACTGGCAGCGTTTCCTCTTTGGATAGCCAAGCTGACGCGTTGGCGGAAAAAGATCCCCGCCCGCTGGTCTCCGGAGGTCTCGATCAATTTTGATGACAAGGTGCGAGCAAAACGGCGAGCTTCGGACCCCCACGGTCCCATGGTCTCAACCGCAAAAGGCACAAAAATATAGTTGGGTCCAATCGATGCGTATTTTTTGAATTTTGAATTTTCCGCAAATAATTATAAACATATTAATAAGGGTATATCCATAATAGTACATTATGATACATGTGTGCAAAGTTGGTTATTAACACTCGAGGTGGTATTAAGCTTTTTAGGGATCCGTAGCCAAATGGCAAAAAACGGAACCCTTATAGATTCGTCATGTCTGTCTGTCTGTCCGTATGTCACAGTCACTTTTTTCCGAATCTACAAGAACTATACTGTTGAAACTTGG
Source organism: Polyploca ridens (assembly GCA_951394255.1). NCBI lineage: Eukaryota > Metazoa > Arthropoda > Insecta > Lepidoptera > Drepanidae > Polyploca > Polyploca ridens. The sequence goes on along the minus strand of OX596265.1, from coordinate 10,798,661 downwards.
TAAGTAGATGTATTCTGTGAACCGCATTAAGATTTTCACACAAAAATAGAAAAAAAAAACAATAAATTTTGGGGGTCCCTGTAACGTTGTGGATTTTAGTAGGATTTTGAATTTCGCGCTTTATTGTCATTCTTGAGTTTCATACTGGTGACGACATCTAGTTTTGAAAAGTGAAGACTTTTTCTACCGACATGTAAAAAATTAAATATTTATCTTTTAAATTTACGTTTTGTTTTGAGCTTACATGTTTGTAGAAAAATGCTACATGGCAATAATGTTGTATGTAATACTCATATATCAACGTTTCGAAGTATTTTGGAAAAAAATTTTTTTTTTTAGGGAATTTATACATGGGGTATGATTAAATTTTCAGAGGAGTGTTATCCAATCACAGCAAAGCGTCATTTGCAGTTTTGGCAAATCAGAGAGGAGCTTCAACATGTAAATTACGAGAGTGGGGTCAATGACCACAGCAAGGGAAAAATTATACAAATTTGGTAGTTTTTCATAAGTTTGGGAGATTTGAAGTTCAGGAGTTTTGTTTTAATTTTGGTTAATTAGGGTCGTAGAAATTCTGTAATATTTTTAAATAAGTTCTAAAGGATTATTAGACCTTATTGTAAGTGAAAATTTGGTATTTCTCGTTCGAATTGCGATTTGAGTGTTCATGGATTGGTAACTTTTTGAATGGAGTTTTGGAATTTTCATTTCAAGCAGGTGCTGGGAACACCGTTGGTTTCGGGCCTTTTGTCAATTAAATGCCGAGGTGATGGCAGTGTTGAGATCAAATTTTATTTGTATTGCGGTTTAATGGCCATGTAAGGCTTAAATTTACTCGTTAATTAGCACCAACATATTCAGGTGAGTGAGTTTTATGTTTTGATTTCATAATCGAATGTCGACAAATATATTTTTATGGTTGTCATTTATATCCATGTTTCTTTTCAGCATTTAGTTAAAAATGTACTGAAAAACCATATAAGGAAGGGGTGGGATGCAGCATTATTGGAAATATCCGAGGAAATAATCTGGTAAGTTTCCCCACCATTGTATGAGACCACCTGGTTAACCTATAAAATGTGCTAATAGCATTTTATCTTTATTGTTTCAGCAATGGGTTGTATTTTACTTCAAGTTGTATTTCTCATCAAGTTGTATCTTGAATAGTATGGATCTTTATTTTCATCTGTGACAATTTAATTTTTTTCTACATGATCCTATTTACATAAGGAGTTCATAACATATACCTTATATACAACATGAGTTTGGATTGATGTGATCCATCTGTCTGCGGTACGGTTTTGGCCTGGACTGGAAGGTGGTACCTGTCCGGTTCACAAGCAGGAAGTTCCCCGAGTGTGCCGATGCAATGCCACATCAGCAGGAAGTTAGTAATATAAAGTAAACCTGGCATATAAGGTATTCCTAATGTTTCCTTATTATAATAATTTGTAAAGAGACATAGTTTCTCAGTATAAAATTTTGGTGGTATAATCAGATAATCTATAATCTCGATACAATTGTAACTAGATAACAAGTATTCTTTTTTTTGTAACATGTAACCTTAACCTATATAAACAGAACCTCACCAAGCGACCCCTGTCGACTGAGCATATATTATTTTTGTATAAATAAAGCATTATCAGGAATATATATCTTTTTATTGCATTGCATGTGTTCTGTTCCTCTACAACCGTTTAAGAGATTCTACACCTTCAGTGTAAATCTCACATGAGAGATTCTTCTTTCTTTCTTTCTTTCTTTTTTTTTGTCCCTCCTGGTTCACCGGGGACCGGGAGTGTGACATCCCCATACATAGAACTGAAATTCAAATTTTTTTTTATCAAACCCGTAAGTTTTGGATGTCTATGGATAGATTTTCAAAAATGATATTAAGTTTCCTAATATCATTTTTTTCTAAACTGAATAGTTTGTGCGAGAGACACTTCCAAAGTGGTAAAATGTGTGTCCCCCCCTGTAACTTCTAAAATAAGAGAATGATAAAACTAAAAAAATATATTTTATACATTACCATGCAAACTTCCACCGAAAATTGGTTCGAACGAGATCTAGTAAGTAGTTTTTTTTAATACGTCATAAATCGTAAACCGCAATTTACCTTTCATTCAATATTTTTGGCGTTTTTTTTTCATAGCAGAGTTAGTTATTACACGGAACCCTCCGTGTGCGAGTCCGACTCGCACTTGGCTGTTTTTTTTATTATAATCAACCATACAATTATCTTATCTTATCTTATGGAGGGGCCGAGAAATAGCTCGGACACTTCGACCCATTGGGATCTATTGTGGTCCCCTAGATAACTTACTCATCCCCAGTCTCGTTGAAAACTCTTTTCATGAGTTTTACAACGAGGCTAGGAGATATGAGCCTATAGTCTTCTGGTTTTGGATATCCGATCCCTAGGAGACTCATTCGCTTACCAGCCAGTGCATCGCATGTGCACAGAAGGTGCTCCATGCGTTCCGTATGTTCCCCACACAACCTGCACATGGGTGTCGCGGTTAGACCCATCTTCATGAGCATGTCGTTGGTTCCAAAGTGCCCAGTAAAGGCCCCAAGCAGGTAGCGGATTTGCCCCCTGCTCATATTCCAAATGCTTTCCCGGGCCTTGAAATTAGGGCCTAGGAATTTCTTGGAGTGTTGTAGACCGGCATTAGACAGCCAGTGTGTTCGTTGTCTTTGATCTGCAAACTCCCTAAATGTGGCTTTTACGAGACACGTCGATATGCCTACACATGGTTCTGGACCCACAAAGTCATTTGCTGAGCCCTCTCTTGCCAGTTCATCTGCCACTTCGTTACCATGGATTCCTTTGTGCCCAGGGACCCACATCAGTCTTACCCTGTTATGCTTCCCAAGTCTGTTTAGGGTTTGGACAGCATCCAGAATAAGTCTGGAGTCCACTTTGTAGGATGCCATGGCTTTGATTGCAGCCTGACTGTCACTGAGAATATAGATGGATTTACCTTTGGTACCTCTATCTATATTCTCCTGAGCACAGGTTATTATGGCGTATGTTTCTGCTTGGAATACAGTTGCCATCTTCCCTAAGCTTTTGCTACATTTGTAACCTTTTTCGTATATTCCCGCTCCTGTATATAACCATACAATTAGAACGTTAACAAATATGGCGCGAGGGTTTTTTTTGACAGCGTTGAACTGTCAAACTATTTTACCGAATGCTTAGTCTACACCGCATATCACTTGCAGTGAGATACAAACTTAACATAATCGGGATTATACCTACCTATCATAAAACTGTACGGTAATATAATGTTAAAAGCACTAGTGCGTAATAAGCTGCATTTAGATACTAAAAACGGTGCAATAAATGTCAATTTACGAGCGACTGTGTTGAAAAAGTACATAACTTCTTTGGTAGGAGCACAGATCTCAAAAGAGTTTTTTTTTTTTTTTAATTTGTTGGCGTCACACGGCTTATGTATTTTGCCATTTTCCAGTTATATTATAAGTTCTCGTCACAATAAATCACGTTCACATAGTCCTCAGTCAGTCACTGTACATAAAAGTCATGTTTTAGTACAATGGTGGATGTACTAAAACTTTTCACGGACTTCTTGAGACAACTTGAAAAGTCACGATACACATGATTCATTTCATTTCACTTCACTGGTGCACATGTATTGATCTTTATTGGATAAAATACCACCGATAATATGCAATAAAACTCAAAATACAAGAATTTATGAAAATAAAAATGAAAACGCTATGTCACTCTGCAAGTTCCCGCCAAAAAGTCCAAAAGAGATTTTGTAATAATATTCGCAAATGACGTGATATGAAAATGACTCTCAGTGACACGTTGGTTATGATTTTAAATTAATAGACTTGGTACAATTTTTTTTTATGAATTTTTGAGTATTTCATTTTGAGCTGAAACTTTTTATAGAGTCTATACCTAATGCAGTCTTCACCCTTTTCAGACAATCAGCTCAGCCCATCTATAGTCTGTGTTCAAACAAAAAACAAACCCTTTAAACAAAAACCACAGCCCCCTTTATAATTTTCATCCCCTACAAAAATTAATTAGAACAAGATTAAGAGCAATAAGTCTCGTGATTTATGAAGGTTATATTAAAAAGGCTTTTTAATTTTAATTAAAACAGTGTCTCTTTGTTTGCGGCGAGGTAGGTTTTTGCGTTCTTGGTATAAGGATATGTCACGCTACCGAGCGAGAAGGAAGCGAGAACCTAGCGATTTGAAAAACATGTTTACAAGTTGGACAGTTGTATATATGCAGATCAACGAGAACTTCGTGAGTGCAATGCAGGATGATGGCGCGCCAACTATTCCATCGGCGTATGAACTCCATTATTTATAAATAAATAAATTTATTTCCAATAACTTATCTTAGGTTACAATATATTTTTGGAATCTCCTTTTAAGCAAATATTTGCTTGTGTTAGGAGATCCCGCTCTTTCAAGACATTTCGTGTTAAGTTGAAAGGGTTTTTTAAAAACAATAAAGAAACTTAAAAACTAAATTATTTAGTGGTTGCTACAGGGACAATAAATTAACTTTTAAACAAAAAAAATCGCATTCAAATTACATTCATAAAAATTTTAAAAAATAAATCGACTTCAAAATACACTTAAATAAGAATAGAATAGAATATTTATATGTTGAACACAGGTTATTATAAAACAAAGATGTTACAAAATGTCAGAGTTGGTACTTTCTATGTTCTGCTGTTAGGCGTACAAATTCAATACGATCAAATCCGAATGTATAGTATAGTATGAAATATCTCTTATCTGACACTGATTTGAAGTCAGCGAAAGAGCACGACGTATTTCATTGAAAATATTTCGCTGGAATTCGGATCTTAAAATTCTAGGTTCGTTGTATGACACAATTTGGAACTCATGGAACCAATAACCAACTGAAATAGTGAAAAAAAAAAGTTATTCATACAAATGAGCGATTTTATTCGATAATATTTTTTTCGCCATTTCCAACATGGTACCGTAGTGAAAGTTTTTCATAATTATCTGAAAACATCTTGAACAAAAACACACGGTCGCAATTACCTTTTCCTTGCTAGTTAGGACAGATGCCTTAAGGGCTACGCATTTGATCCAATTTTTTATCTTTTAAATAAGACTACGCCCTGTTTTCCTGAATTTCAGCAACGTATACTACGATTGGCCTTAGGCTCTCGTAATTGTAACAAAGTTATGAAATACATTATCCTGTTTATCCTGTATACCTTGTTTATAAACAGAGAATATGTATATTATTATTTATATTTATAATTAACTAATAAGTGACCGAGCGTTGTTCGGTGTTTCGAAAAAAGTCGTAGAGCGATAGAAATTTACCTAAAAAAAATATTTGTCTATAATAATTTATAATAATACCAAAACTGTAATATAAAAATGATAAAAAATACAAAAAGATTCGAACGGCACGGGGATCGATCCCACGACCTACGTGACGGAATTCTAAGGCAGACGACTATCGCTTATGTATATGCTATTTATTATTGCACTAAAAATACCGACGTTACCATTTACATGAAAACTCAGAAAAACGCGTTTTCCCAGAGATTAGACCTAACTAGATACATTTTTCATCGCCAAAAACTCCCATATAGAAAATGATCAAAATCGTTTTCGAGATCTCAAAACATACAAATATTGCTCAGTTAATAATTCAAAATTCAAAAAATTCAAAATTCAAAATTTCTTTATTAGATTACAAGTTTGTAAATTACAGGGGTAGGGACTCCCCTTTTAAGTTTATAAAACCTGTGTTAGGGGAGACCCGCTCTTCCTAATTTCATTGTATTATACTTGTACTGAAATAAATAATAATAATATTTAAATTTACAAAAATAATGCAGGCTATTTTAAATGAGTAGTGTATTCGTGAGTGGGTGGAGGGTGTATAATGTATATGTATCGTGTGAGTGCATGTGTGTGTGTTTGAGGATGTGGTGATGCGTAGATGATGTGGAAGGGTGTGTAGGTGAGTGTATGTAGGTGTGTGAGTATGAGTGTGTGTGTGTGATAGCAAAGGTTGTGTTAAAATGTGTGGAGGAAGTCTATGTGCAAAGCTAATGAAATATAAAATGTGTTGCGTTGACTTTAGTTAGTTGTTACACTTTAGTATGACTTCAGTTTCTTCATACGTTAATGTTTTCAGCCATGTTATCAATGTTTTTTTGCATATAGTATAATGGTAGGATAATATTTCATAATTATTATATACGGTTGAGTACATAGGAAAGAAGCGAAGTGACTGAAAAGTTGAGATGGACATGTTATTAGAAAGGATAAAAGAGTTCTGAATATGAAAGATGGACTGTAAGAAAGAAGTAAGAATAGAGTGACGAATACAAATGTCGAATGGAAGAAGCTTAAGACGCACCCGTCTACGCTACGGGAACCGAGCACGAGCAAGAACCCAATTCTCGCGTACTTCGAATCGAACTTACGGTTCGAGTCCTATTCGACTATATTTTGAGGGCGGAGTCAGTTGGAACGGTTCCGACCAATCAAAGCTCGAGTGGACTGGTTTTCTTTTTAAATATGCCGGCCTCGAAATTACCAGAATAACGTTTCACGATATAGAAAATAGAAAATATTTATTTTTCGGTAACTTATCATCTACAATAATAATATAGTTCATTGGGGTCTCCGTTTAAATATAATAAATACCTGTGCTAGGAGGCCCCGCTCTTCCGTATCTAGTACAATATATAGTAGTGATGAGATTAACAATTTTAAACTTTGTTCCGAGTTTTAGAATAAAATTATAAAAACGATATAGTATCTACACTCGATAAAAGTTCGAATTCGTACTTTTTTTGATCGAGTGATCGATTTTGATTGGGTGAGAATTGGCTCTCAGAGCACACTTAAAGACTGAATTCGTGTAGAGTAGACGGACTTGGGAGCCTCCAACGAATGTTTGGCTCGCGCTTGACTGCGCCACGCCAATTGTCAGTTTTTTACGAACACAGGGACACAGAGTACTAATGACAGGGATTCGCATCGCGCTCTTGTTGAAGTTTCGTTGTACGTCCACACTTGACATCACGAGCGACGAACGAAGATCGGCTCAGCTTGTGCTCAGTTCGCGTAGCGTAGACGCACCATTACGTATTGCGCCGATCATAAATAAATAGGTGGGAACTGAGCAGGCAGGTAGTTGAAATACAGATATTTGGTGAAATTTGATTTTCGTTACAGAGAGTTTCACCCCAGGTCCAGAAATCCAGACTAGACTGATACGGCACTAATGAATTTGAAACTACTAATAGTCTAATAGCTACTTCACAGTAGTAGTTACTGTGAAGTAGCGATGGGCGATTGTTCCAAAAAAAGTAATCGAAAGAATCGACAATTGTAAAACTGTATATTCGATTGTCGATTCATTCGTTCTAACGAATAAACAATCGAATAACAATCGACCTTTCGAATGAAAATTGATGCACGCAACCCAGGTTGCAATAGTATGCACAATCGACGGGTGAGCACGGGGGTGAATAGATTCAATCATTCGGCGGACGGACAGCCAGCGCACGGCACAGGCCACGCGCGGTGCCGCAAGAAGAACAATCGAAAGATTCGAATGATTCGAATAAATTGGACAATCGAATAATTCGATTGTTTTTAGTAACAATCGCCCATCGCTACTGTGAAGACCCCGGGAAGGTGCATAGAACATAATAGAAACAAAATAATACTACAGACAATACTTGCAAAAGTACTATGAAAATAAAACACGTATAAATTGTAAAGTATGTCTGGAAGTAACATTAAAGTGCAGAGAACAGGCCTACCCAGATATTCAGGAGTATAGTGGCACCATCAAAGTTTCCGAATGCTCGACTACTAACACTCGGTGAGTCTTCTTTTCATGTTTGGTGTATGTTAGAAGAATTTAGCGTTTAAGTCGGCAAGATCGAATAGGTCCGTTTTGATAGCATTATAAGTGTCAAAAAAGACAAACATAGTGCGAATTGTGCGCTCTTCTCAGCAAATGCAACCTTCCGAACCGGTATTAGAGTCAGACTTTTCACAAGTGCCTGCGAAGGTCTATTTGAATAAATGATTTTGGATTTTGATAGAAGACTCTTGTCAATTCGGGCCTCTTAGATCTCGACAACTCTACAAGATAAATAAGAAAGAGGCTTTTTGGCATATATTTTAGTCAATGGTAGTTCCAAAATGAAATCTTATAGTAACCTATGCTTAAATTGCCTTCGATTCAGATTTTATTCAATGTCCTACTTATTAGTGTAAGTGGTTTACCTTTAATAGGTGTGCACTTACAATTTATTTAAAATTGAAATATAATGTATCAGTGTACCTACTACGAACCTTACATAAATTTAAATAAATTTGTAACTTAAATAAATAAAAATAAAATGTCATCTTGATGAATAAATGTATTTTCTTTCTTTCTTTCTTTCTTATCCATATTTAGGGAACCTATTTTACCTCCAGGGGCCCAAGACTGCTATTACAATGAAAAAAACCCCTATAAACTTTTTATTTTGGAAACGCGAGTGAAGCCGCGGGGGACAGCTAGTTTATAATAGCAGTAAAACGGTGATGATGATGATGAATCCGGAAAAAAGTATCCCCATGTCCTTCTCTACTAATTGAACTATCTCCCTGCCAAATTTCATTTAAATCCGTCCAGTGGTTAAGCCGTGAAAAGGTTACAAACAGACTAACAAAATATCCAGAGTTGCGCATCCCGCATCGTGACGTCATCGTCATCGTACAAGCTCCCGCTACCGTTTTAATTAAGCCGTTTTTAAAACTTTAATAACTTCGTCATTTGTTGAAGGATTTTAATAATTAAAATATGCTCAGAAATGTTATGTGCTTCCTCTGTAGTAAAAAAAAAAGGAAAAAGTTAACTTTTGGTTATGTGAATGATCCTCATTGTGTTCCAATCAGTGGTGTCAAAATTGACACATTTTACAGTTTTGGTAGTCTACTAACACAATAACTTCATAATGGCGTCACAACGGTGCCATAATAGCTTTCCGATGATTTTCCACTGAAACTACAATCGTGCCACAATGATCTTTTAGTTGTCAATTATGACAGTTTTTGTCCTAAAATTCTTTTCATTCATTATGAGACCATTATGAATTAGTAGACTGCGCACATCGGCTCAATGATAATGGAATTGCAATAGTATCGTGTCAGTATGACATTTTAGGAGACTTGGCCCCCAGGTGCTATGTAGAAGTATTATTTATTTTTGGGTTTAGAACATTAGTTTTCTGTAACCATAGTAATAACTCTTGTTTACTGTCTGTCGGTTTTTTTCCTTTGTCATGAAGAATTAATAAAAATATTAATGATACATCGTCTTCTTTATTAACTGACTGGACTCTCGGGCCCTCAAGAAATAACCATAACAGGTTATGGGCCCAGCAAGCCGCCCAGAAAGAGCCATGTTATGGTTATTTCTGAGGGCCCGAGAGTCCAGTCAGTTAATAAAGAAGACGATGTATCATTAATTAATATTTTTATTAATTCTTCATGACAAAGGAAAAAAACCGACAGACAGTAAACAAGAGTTATTACTATGGTTACAGAAAACTAATGTTCTAAACCCAAAAATAAATAATACTTCCCCTTAATAACTTTTGTTAACTCTTAATTCCTTAACTAGACAGTTGGCAACCCTAACTCTCTACAACAAAATTCATGTTTTCGAACATTCAGTGGTTTTGTCATTATGTCGGCTGTCATGTCTTCCGTATTCTTATAAAGCAATTCAATAAGTCCCTTTTCAATACACTCTCTTATGTAATGAAACTTAACATCAACATGTTTTGATCTTCGATGAAACACAGGGTTGATTGCTAGCTTTTGAGCTGACTGGTTGTCACAGAATAAAGTAATTGCTGAACCAGTCAAAACTATATTCAAGTCATTAACCAAGTTTTTCAGAAAAGTAGCTTCTTTAGCAGCTTCACACATAGCTATATATTCAGCCTCTGTACTCGACAACGCTGTACACGACTGTTTGCGACACTCCCAGGATACAGGCTTCCCTGCAAACATAAAAACAAATCCAGAGAAAGATTTTCTGTCCATAGAGTTAGATGCCCAGTCTGCATCAGCGAATCCTTCAAGAGTTAGCGTACTCTGCTTTTTATACACTAGACACATGTTTCGTGTTCGCTTTAAATACCTTAAAACATGTTTCGCTGCATTCCAGTGTTCCTGGGTGTGACAACTATTATACTGACTCAAGTGTGACACGGCAAATGTAATATCAGGCCGAGTGAAGACACTCAAATACATCAAGCACCCAATAAGTTCCTGATAAGGTACAGACCCTGGTGGTAATACCTTATTGTCCGTGAATTTGACATTAGGGTCAAGTGGCGTCCTCGCAGGTTTACAGTCTTGCATATTAAACCTATCTAATATCTTATCAATTTGCAATGACTGACCTAATTTCATAATTTCGTTCTGTCTGTCACGAATCACACTGATCCCTAACACATGACGCACTGGTCCAAGATTCTTAATCTTAAACAGTCTTGACAGATCTGATTTTAGCGTATCAGCTAGAACCTTGTCATTGTAAAGAAGAACGAAATCATCAACATACAATGCGATATATATAACGGACTTGCCAACATTTTTCATATATATACATGGTTCCAACTTACACTGCTGATATCCTACAGAAACAAGCGACTCTCTGACTTTTAAGTTCCATGCCCTTGAGGCTTGCTTAAGGCCATACACAGCCTTTTTCAGCCTATAAACTTTTTGCTCATTGCCTTGCTCAATGAAACCTTCGGGTTGATACATATAGATCTCCTCATCTAGCTCTCCATTTAAAAATGCTGTCTGTACATCGAGGTGATCTATATCCAGGTCCATTTCAACAGCAAGTGACAACAAAAGTCTAAGCGAACTATACCTAATTACCGGAGAAAAAGTTTCAAAGTAATCCTCCCCGTATTTCTGCGAGTACCCTTTAGCTACTAGTCTAGCCTTGTATCGCGTCACTTTCCCATCTGAGTCGCACTTCAGTTTAAATAGCCACTTATTCTTTACAATATTTTTACCAAAAGGAGGATCGACAAGCTCCCATACATCATGTTCAGCAAAAGAATTCATCTCCTCCTGCATTGCACAGCGCCAGAGATTTGAGCTTAGAGCTTCAGACACATTTTGTGGCTCACCTGGTAACGCGCAAAGATAATTTCTAGGACGGAGATTATAACTATGTTGCGAAATCAATGGCTCCTTACTTACAGACAGCTCTACGGCTGGATCTATCATATTATCCTTCCCCTCAGTCATAGAAGATGGATGTACCATTGTTTCAGTGTCAAAATGACTTGAAGCTTCCCCTCTATCAGACGAACTAGGAGGCACAACTTCTTCCTCCTGAAAATCCGGGAAAAACAAAGTCACACTATTGTTATTATTCACCCTAGATTCCTTTCCAGGAAACACATGTTCATTAAACATCACATCACGACTTCGTATGATATGTCGTGTGTCAAGATCAAATAGCTTATAGACCTTGTTATTTTCTTCATAACCAATGAAGACGTATCTTTTACTTCTCGCGTCTAACTTATTTCGTTTAACAGACGGAATATGTGCATACGCCTCACACCCAAAAACTCTAAGATGTCCATAACTTATCTTTTGACCAGACCATACCTCCTCAGGAATTTTACCTGATAATCTCCATGATGGAGAGCGATTTATGAGGTAGGCTGCTGTCATGGCTGCTTCTGCCCACATTTTGTGTTCTAGACCCGATTGCAACAATAAGCACCTTACCTTATCCATAAGCGACCTATTGAGTCTTTCAGCAGCACCATTCGCTTGTGGCGAATATGGAGGCGTCACCTGGTGCACTATTCCCTTATATTTGAAGAATTTTGTTAAATCAGCGTTAACAAATTCTTTCCCTCCGTCTGACCTAAAAGCTTTTACTTTGCTCTCGCATTGATTTTCAACCAGTGCAATAAATTCCTTAAGAACTTTTGCAACTTCGCTTTTACATTCTAAAAAATAGATAAAAACTTTCCTCGAGTAATCGTCAAGTATGGTAAGTACATACCTCTTTCCAGAATACGAGTCAACTGGCATAGGTCCACACAGATCTGAATGCAACAGCTCTAATCGTCTTTCTGCACGCTTCTTCATTTCATTTAACTTAAATGGTTTTCTTACGTGTTTTCCTAAAATACAAATTGGACAAGAAACATTTTGCGAGTTGTCAACAGTACAGTCAATGTCTGTCACATTTGTCAAAGCTTTTAAATAGTCATAGCTAATATGTCCAAGTCTGTCATGCCAGCATTCTGTCGTCACCTTGACAGAAGTTAGTGCCAAACCTCTTCCAAAAAGTTTGTATACACCACCTACTCCATGTAGTGAGATCAAAACAGAGTTAGAATTACAATTATAAATATTACACAAACTGTTTACAAATTCTACTCTAAAACCTTTCTTAGCCATACAATTAACCGAAAGTAAATTGACAGTTAGTCCGGGAACATACATAATGTCTTTAATACACACATTAGTCTTTGAAATCTTTATCATTACTTCACCAACGCCAACGCACTTTAATATTTGACCACTTGCTACAGATATCTCTGATTCTCTGGCCTTAAAGTTCTGTAGCCAGTCTCGGCGTCCTGTCATGTGATAAGATGCTCCACTGTCAACGTACCATGACGTATCCAACAGCTCCGATGCCACCATAGCCACATTATCCACATTTGTCTGTCTCTTCGTCGCAACACTAGTATTTCCACTAGCACTAGCATTTCTCTGCTGCTGTCTACAGAATTTCTTCGTGTGACCACCTTGACCACAATTCCAGCATCGCAGATACCTCTGCTTATCTCGAATATCAGCTATTGGCTTCTTATTTTTGACAATCAAGCAATCTACATCTTGATTATTCCACTTCTTTTCCTGAAGTAACTTCGATTTTACAAGATCAGTTGTAATGTCTCCCTCTAAACTATCTAAGGCCATAATCATTGGTTCAAACCTGGAAGGCAGTCCTTGGAGCATCACAGCTGCTAAAAATTCATCATCTAGCGGCTTCTCCATAGCTCTCAGCTGTTGAGCTAAACTTAGACACTTCCCAACATATTCCTCCATGCTAGGATGATCTTCTAGTTTTATAGAGCAAAGACTCCTGAGTATGGATAGTCTTCTCCCAAGACCATGATCTTCATAGGCTTTTTCCAATTTCTTCCACGCATCCCCTGCTCCAATTGCATTTAGAACATGAGAAACGCAACTGTCTTCTATCATTAAACAAATTTTTGACAGCGCACGCTCATCTTTTCTTTGTTTTACTTCCGGAGACGTTTTATCTTCCGCAGGATACCCATTTATGGTGCACCACAGCCCATCATGCAGGAGGAGATTTTTCATGTGAAACTTCCACAACACATAGTTCTCTCTCCCACAAAGCTTCTTAAAAGTAACAGAAAATGAAGACGGCGTATCAGCACTGCAGGCCTCCAAAGATTTCCTGGCCTCACTCATTTTTGTTTAATTTGGGACTGGACTCTCTTTCTGGGCGGCTTGCTGGGCCCATAACCTGTTATGGTTATTTCTTGAGGGCCCGAGAGTCCAGTCAGTTAATAAAGAAGACGATGTATCATTAATATTTTTATTAATTCTTCATGACAAAGGAAAAAAAACCGACAGACAGTAAACAAGAGTTATTACTATGGTTACAGAAAACTAATGTTCTAAACCCAAAAATAAATAATAGTACTTTTGTGTCGAATATCTGTCACAGAATACAAAATGTACTAAAATTCAATAATACAATTTTATGTTAATTTAATAGGTTTTAAGCTTTTATGCTTTCGTTTAATAGGAGTATTTATTTCCCATCCAATTATATTTATTACATTTCTGTATATATTTACAACAAATGTATACATTACGTTACGTTGATGTATTTAATCAAATTCGACATTACCATAATAATTACCAACTGAACTGTTACAGCAAAATTTTAATGATTAAATTTAAAAATAATTATCGTTTTAAAGTCCTTTGACTGAGTCCAATTAATTTGTTTCATTATACGACATTAAAGAAATTATTATTAATCTCTCAATACTCAATGAAATTCTGGCTTTTAATTAAATAAATACCCTGGGACATACCTAACACACGGTCATCTGATCCTAAACTAAGCAGAGCTTGTACTATGGAAACCAGATAACTAATACATATACTACTTTTTGTTTCTGAATACATACTTAATATACATAATTACATCCAGACTCAGGACGTACAGATATGTTCATGCAAAAGTATGTCCTGTGTTGGAATCGAACCCACGACCTGCGGCGCGATAGGTGGAATCTTAACCAACTGCCCCCACTGGCCCGTAGCTTTTTACTAATATATTATAGCTGTCCCGCGCGGTTTCACCTGCATTACCTAGGGATCTTATATTTTCCCGGGATAAAAAGTATCCTATGTGTTAATCCAGAATATATTCTATCTGTGTACCAAATTTCATCCAAATACGTTCAGAAGTTTTTGCGTGAAAGCGTAACAAACATACATCCATACTCAGAAACTTTACCCCTTTAACTTTGGGCTCAAAAACAAGAAATAATCTACCATTTCCACAAACCTAAATCCTACCCCTGAATCACTAGAATAGCCCATAAAAAACCTCTCACAGTAACCTAAATCCCATAAATAACAACATCAATATCACTTTATTACCAGTGTAAAATATCTAGGCGTTACGTGTTTGAACGGGCGTTCAATAGGCCTATAGATAGGCCTCACCTGAAGTACGAAAGGCCTCTATGTAATATTTAGGTCAGAGAGTCGGTCGAGATCTTAAAAGGCTTCTCACATTTACACGGGATCGTAAGCAAGAGAATGGTGGAACTTCTATTTTTAGGAGTTTCATGCGGTTGTGTTTTTTTATTTGATGTACCTACCCTAAAAAGATTAACTTTAAAACATGATATATAAAGAGCAATCATTAAAATCTCACTATAAACAGGTTTTATTGATCTATTCTACTTGCTAATTAGTAATTTAAGGTTAAAAATATAGGTTAAAACACAGGATGTTTTTTTGGTCAGCGACGAGCGACCCACAGGCGGTAGTATAAAAAAATACATTTTCCAAAATAGACTTAATTCCATCAAATACTGTAAATGCGTTGAGTAATACCTTATTCAATTCGAAATAAAATTACCACAAAGTATGGTCACTCGGCACGTGCACAGACTAGAGCTAGGCGCAAGCCGCCATATTACGTCTACACTTTAGCTTATTACATGATTTCCCAATTAATACTATTTTTATTATTATAAAAAATAAAGTATTTTTTAAATATTTTTTAGCACCAGTATCACATGTATTACGACCCTGAGACGCTCGTCGCAGACCAAAACAACGACCTGTATAAAGCATAGCGTTTATTCACTGAAAGAGCAGCTCGCTCAAATGTGGAAGTGCCTCCCTCCACCTTACATAATACCGCAGCCAAATAACTTTATGTTGTGTTCCTATGCGTGAGTAAGGTCACCAAAGCTCATCTAGTAAAGGGGATGAGTAGGTAGATAACGCGTGAGTGATGCCCCGGGCTAGCAAGCGTCCATATGGCTTACGGTAAGCACTTACCACCAAGCGCTTATTTGTCGACATAGTAGCATAAAAAAGAGTTAATTGCTGCTAATAGGTGCTATAAATAATCTTTTAAACATCCTTTATAATACCTATTGCTATTACACCGATTTTCCGCAAAGGCATTGTAATTCACAAAACCGTTTCCAAGAGCAACCAAACATTACTCATCCAATCACGTATCTTCATACGCCAAGTTCTATTGTATGAGATAGGGCCTAAATTTATGACCCATACATAAAATATTTAGGATCTATGGTATCGTTTCAGTGATTGTTTATTAGTGATTTTTAACTCCACTAAAAAGCTTTTTAACTACATTTATACCCCCTATTTCTATTGCACTGTGACAAAAACATTATAAAAGACACTGTGCAGTTTAGATACAGCGTATTTCATTTTATTTTGTTACACAGCTGAGACGTTATTGTCACAAAGGCCCGTCCAAAACAGGTAACTGGATTTTCTACTGTTAAATTATTACTTAAATAAATATTATATTATATCCTTCGAAAAATACATGTTATGAAACAGAGTGAATGAAATAGGATATAGTGAAAATGGAAGGAGTGAAAGAGAGAAAGGAATTGAGGTGATGAAGACATTAAGGCGCTGCGTAAACGTGGACGCTTTTGTGTCTTGTGTCAGATACAAGCTACTAATGAATATTTGATTTCTATAGAACCAGTATGAAATCAGCCACTCCCTACGCAGACGTAAACATTGTTTGTGTCCAGTTGCTTCAACTTTACACATACTCGTTGACGATCATAAAGACTACTACGATGTGAAACTTGAAATTTAAGGCGATGATAGCTCAGTGGTAGTGACGTCGGATACCGAGATGAAGGTCCCGGGTTCGGATCCTACAATGAGCTTGAGCTTTCGGTGAAGGAAAACATCGTGAGGAAACCATAGCACGGTGGTAGGGTACTTTGTAGTACCTGCCTGGCTGGCTACCACCCTCAAGTTGAAAATCTGTCGCCAAGCACCTTTCGGTGTGTTCCGATAGCTACACTTGAGAGCCAGTTCCTTCTAGGCTTTGTGTGCTTTTTTTTTTTTTTTTTTTTTTATTGATTTAAACTACTTACTACAGACACGTGGTCCGTACTCTTTTTAGATTAAGTTTTACAAATTATTTTTTTTCTTTTACATTTTCACAATTTGGACATCTTGGTCCGCGCAATAAATAAATTATTCTAATACATTTATATTCATTACTTTTATACATACTATATATATACTGTGTTAATTTATACTATCTAGGATACATATTATTAACTTTTATGTGTTTATTACAATACCTATTTACACTACATATTACTATTGTTATTATTTTGATTTATAATATAATATTAAACTTGTTACTTATATTTTCTACAGTTTGCATTTTACAGTCTAGTTTGCTTGCTTGTTTGCCCCGGAGGAAATCCCCGCGCGTATTTGAGCTTCTACGACATTATTGTCTCTATTTTTCATGGCCATTTTTAGGTTTTGAGAGAGGATTTGGTCGGTTGTTGCTGCCATCGCCCGTTTTGCGAACCTACCTATGGCGTCATCACTGTCATCTGTGTAATATACACAGCTGACAGTGTGACGCGACACTGCTACGACCGCATGCGGTACACTCTCGTGGATTTGCAACCTTTTTGGTCTTGTTTGGAGAATGATTACCGACTCGTACGTAGATCCCTGAGCTTCATGTATGGTAAGGACGCGTGAGCCCGTGGCAGCCCCGTATCCCTGGTTGGTAAGGGATGCCTTTTCTTCCTGGGTGTGAACCAGGAATAAGGTGTTTGGGAGGGTGCTAGGTATTTGCGCGTCTGTGTACCTCTTCAGCTTCAGGGAGTGTACGTGGTGTTTTGAGGAGTATATACCTGAGTATATCTCATTTAGGGCATACGCTACATCCATTGGGTTCCGATGCGTGCATAACAACTCCTGGCTGATGTTGGCTACCAGGTTTGGTCTGTTGTACTGAATATTGAACAGATTGTCTCTGTCAATATAGGGTAGTTGGTTGATATCTCCGATGAGGACAATTTCGCTAGCACCAGACAGCCGAGTTGCCAAAATAATGGATCCGAAGTGGTTCATTAGAGCCTCGTCAACCGTTAGGCGGTTACAACTTTTCGGCTCTTTGAATCCATTAGCTAGCACGGAAGCCATTGTCCGCACTTTGATCTTGGCTGCAGCTTCTCCTACGCGGGGTGTTATTTTTTCGCGAAGGTCTTTTGCTGCCTCGATTGTGGTGGTGATTATAACTTCCTTCTCCTCATCGAAGTTTCTTACTACCCATGTCGTTTTGCCGCATCCGGGGACCCCATTCACCCATTTTATTTTTGGTACCACCCATTTTTCCCATGCTGCTCCGGGACCAAGAGTGCCTGAGATGGTTTTCGCCATTTCCAGGATCTTATCGTCCAGCATGATCTTTGTGCAACGGGCGGTGACTACTATGGGGTCGTTTTGTGGAGTGTAGAATTTTGGTAGGCCATCCTCTAGAGTCTCCCCTTCGACTAGGGTCACGAAGCCACTTGTCGCATTATATGCCGCCATATAACTCCCAGACATTTTCCCCATGAGGACTTGGGATGTTTCGTTGTTGTATATGGCAGCATCTGCTTCCTCGAGTCTAACCTTCAACAAACTTAGGTTCTGGTTTTGGTAGGCCTCTAGGATGCTTTTACAAGTCTCAAAATTGACCTGCTTGGTCGCTCTTGTGATTGCTATAAACTCGAGAAAAGCGTTTAATGCGTGGTCTACTGTCCCCGTCGCTGGTATTCGAGTAGGTGGGATGACCTGCCCCATGTCGGCTTTGTGTGCTTACCACCTTCGGCCGCATCATCACTTACCATGGTGAGATTGCGGTCAAAAACAGGCCTAGGAACAGAAAAAAAAAAAAAAAAAAAACTAATTGCTACATGATACTATGTAATGTCAATTATCAAAGTTAGTAAGGGGTTTAAAATATGTAATATACACATGTATAAAAATATTTCTAGTAGGTACTATGTGTTCATTATTTAGTATTTTTTATAACCAATAGCTTTTTTTTACCTAACATAAATACTTTTCATAGGTTGACCTATTTTACGTTTATGCGCTCTCCTGTAAAATTTCGTTTAAAGGCCTTACTAGGTTTTGAAATGTGGCTGCCGACGTGTTCGGTGTCGGTAACTGGAAACTAAAAGTCGTCAGTTGAAGACACAAGTAACATTAAAAAATATCCTTACAATTTCACTGAAACTAAAGGAAAACAAGCAACGAATTGTACCAGTGACCAGAAGTAGCGACCGGTGACTGTGTCCGATCGCCGCCACCGGACACAGCAACTACGGTTAAAGTAGCAACCGACGACTGTGTCCGATCACCGTACAGGACACAGCAACTACTGTTTCCTGTGATGGTGTGCCGTGTCGGTAACAAAAAGTGTCCACGTTTGCGCAGCCCTAAGATGTTTTGTAAGACGCAGACAAGAGTAAAAAATACATGTTAATTTTTTTAAGTTTCTTTAAACAATATAGAGGATGTTTTACTCTAACCGTTCTACATTTATTTTCCTATATGAGAATCGAACACACGACCTGTGGCACACCGTGTGCTAGCGTATTTAAACTGTATATCAATCCGGTCATCAAATAGGAGAACGCGTTTAGTAATTTAAAACAAAATTACTGAAATACTAATAAAAAATGTACTAAAATCGATGATTATTTAGAATAAGGAGGTGGGTGTAGGGAAATTTGTTGGCATCAGTTTAAAGAAATATTTAAAAAATGTATAATCTAGTTACCTGATTAATATTTAGCGTTGATTTTCTTCGAGGTTCCCTGTAAACAAAGAAAATTACTTTTAAAAATGCTTTTCTTTCTGTGTAAATAAAATTAAAGACACCTGATATTTTTTATCAAATTCCATTAGCTGTTGTTCTCTTTTGTTTGTTGCTTTTATTTTTTTTATTATCAGAAAAACCTGTTCCTAATTTATGTAATAAAATCATGGATTTGGAGCGAAAATCTGAGATAGAGTCTAAATAAATCTTTATAATAAAAAATTCTACTGCACGTGTGTATGACACTGAATTCGTCCTAAACGGCTAGACCGATTTGAATGTTTTTTTTGTATGTGGTTGGGTGGCACCCTGGATGGTTTCGATTCATAAACCAGCCCGGCAGATGGCGCTGCAGTCGATAATATAACCTAGATACCGACTGCAGCGCCATCTGCCGGGCTGATTTGTGAATTTAAACTATCCAGGGTGCCACCCAAACGCATAAAAAAATAGGGTAGGGTAGGGTAGGGTAACACCACGCGAAAGAAGTCACGCCGGGCAGCTAGTATTATATATAATATACTATACCGCTGTGATAGACAGACAGACAGACGGACGGTGGAACCATATCATCATCATCATCATATCAGCCCATGGATGTCCACTGCTGAACATAGGCCTCCCCCATTGATTTCCACTTCGAACGGTTCTGTGCCGCTTGCATCCAGCGGCGCCCAGCGACTCTGACCAGGTCGTCGCTCCACCTGGTGGGAGGTCGTCCCGCTCGGCGCTTTCCAATACGTGGTCGCCACTCGAGAACCTTTCTTCCCCATCGATTATCGGCTCTTCGAGCGATGTGGCCTGCCCATTGCCACTTCAGCTTACTAACTCTACCATGAGTAAGAGTTATGGTGGAACCATATACTCTCTTTAAATTTTTGGTTGAGAAGCCTAAATATAAATATCCTGAGAAATTATTTACATAAATAAAAGACAATGCATGTTAAGTTAACAAAAGTAGATGATCAATTTAGTACTCTTTCATAATAACCTATTGTAATTCTCTTAACTGTTTGCATGAAAACTGTGAATAGCGTAATATGACATGGTACTAAAGTGATCAGATACTATTGACACTGACTGTACAATCAAAATAATGATATCGTATATCTCGGTAAACGAATAAGCGTTGCCATCTAACGTATCAATTGTATTTTAAATGTATTTTCGTCCAAAGGCCTCTCCCAGAAGGCTCTTGAAATCCGACCCGATAAAAATTCTATATCCTGACAGTTTTTCCGAGGAGCGCGTGAAATCTCCGCCCCGGGTCAATCCATCATTCCCCTGGGTGAGATACGTCGATACCCATGTTGTGATGTGTATACAATTGAAAATTATTGTAACAACACGGTCACATCATTGCGATATAACGTTTAGGTATTTATTTGTGATTAATCCTTATATACACACCGGCACAATTAGCGGAACACAAAAAAAGCAGGATTTTAAAATCTTTTACTTGAGGAACTGGCCAGTTATGATATTTTTTTAATTTATTGTCAAATTTGAAAATAGAAAATTAGATGACATACACTTGACTTTTTGGCGGGAGCTTGCAGAGTGACATTGCGTTTTCATTTTCATGAATTCGTGTATTTTGAGTTTTATTGTGTATTTTCGGTGGTATTTTACCCAATAAAGATCATCCATGTGCACCAGTGAAGTGAAATGAAATGAATTATGAGTATCGTGACTTTTCAAGTTGTCTCAAAAAGTCCGTGAAGAGTTTTAGTACAATGACCACCATTGTAGTAAAATATGACTTTTATGGACGGTGACTGACTGACGACTATATGTGAAAGTGACTGGAAACTATAATATAACTCGACACTGGCAGAAATGAGCCCTAATTTGGGCTTGGTTGCCAAACTTAAAAATAAGAAGAAGAAGACATACACTTTTTTCATTCATTTGTTTCATTTCCCGAACAATACATTTTGTCAACTTGTTCGAGTAATAACTACGTAATTGTAATTTTTTTGTTATAAATTTGTTATTCTATAGGCAATTTAGTTTATTAAAAGCTCTTTATTATGCTTGACTTAACATCACTGGAAATCATTAGGGCTGATGAAATGAGAAGATACCTACAGATCGATTGCCTCAAGGCTTCGTCGACCAGTATCAACGATTCATCGCAGCATCCAGCGGTACAGATCGTCTAATTCTCTTGTGAGGAGGAGGGGTCAAGGTAAAAAAAGATGTACATCGAGGCGAGATGACAGTTTTTTACAACTTGGAGTTCGTAGGAATACGCGATTAACGGCTGTACAAGCTTGAAATGAACTGGAAGACGTTCGAGGAGTACGAGTAAGTGAGCGTACAGTTCGCAGGAGATTTGAAGAAGTTGGTTTAGGGTCGTATATACCTGCCAAAGGCCCAAAACTTGAGAGACGTCACCGCGTAAACCGATTAAGCTATGCGCGAGAACATCGTCATTGGGATTTGAACGAATGGCAGCAGGTTCTCTTTACTGATGAGTGCAGAGTTCTTTTAAAACAGATCGATGGGAGACAGCGAATATGGAGACGCAAAGGAGAACGCCACATACAGTCTAATTTTGAACACACAGTGGCTTATGGTGGCGGCTCGATTATGGTTTGGGAAGGGATATGTTTGGGAGCTCGCACGGAGTTGGTGATAGTCACAGGAGGGACCATGACTGTAGATCGATACATCAGAGACATTTTAGAAGAACATGTTGTACCATTTGCCCCATTTATTGTTGACGACTTTATTCTAATGCAAGATAATGCTCGTGCTCATAGTGCACAATCGGTACAGGCATATCTGAGCCACGTAGGTATACCGGTGATGCAGTGGCCAGCAAATTCCCCCGATATGAATCCGATAGAGCATGTCTGGGACTTGCTAAAAAGAAGGGTTAAATCCGGAATGCCACCCCCCAACAATCTGAATGAACTTGGAAACGCATTATTGAGGAGTGGGAGCGGTTGCCTCAAGAAATCATCGATAACATAATCTGTAGCATGCCCAGACGAATGGAAACCGTAATCAGAGCAAGAGGGGGAAACACTCGTTATTAATTTTGCTTTAATTTTATTGTTAAATCATTTAATGCTTACTTTTTTTTATTTTTTGTGATGGTTCATAATCATCTAAAAATTTCACTTATTTCAAATTTCTTTATTTTTCAATAAAAAATAACGAAGACTTTTCAAAGTCGTTGTTAAAAGATGTTAATCAATTTGTTATTTTGTGTCTAATTACATTTTCGTCAAATATATGCGTTATTATCTCATAGTCTCACTTTTTTTTCTGTTCCGCTAATTGTGCCGGTGTGTTTATATGTATATGTTCAGTTCTAGGTGTACGCAACGCACGGAATCCACCAATTGCAGATGGGCGGAAACCATGATTTTTCAAGATGGCGGATTAATGGCGGACCAATTGGGTACTTTCCTGGGTAAAAAATATATATTTCTATTTAGTCCGTCAGTAAGATTATCAAAAAATATTTTACCTTGGAGCTCGACTGGGAAAGCTTACCTTACAAACCTTACCAAATACCGCAGCCAAATAACTTTGTTTTGTTCCTGCGCGTGAGAAAGGTCGCCAGAGCTCATTGGGGAGGGTGAAGGGGGAAGGGTCGGTAACGCGTGATTGATGCCTCGTGTATTGCAAGCGTCCATATGGCTACGGTAACCGCTTACCATCAGACGGGCCGTATGCTTGTTTACCGACTTTGTGGTATAAAAAAAAACTCGTATTTTTTTTTCGTCAATCAAACAACTAATAAATGATGAAGTTATAGTTATAGCCCGTTAAATTTCTGCGTGACGTCACATTTCGCATAAAAAATTATAGAAATCATTCAAATTTAAAGAATATAACTGACAGACTAAATATCATTTTTTAGGAAAGTAGCCAATTCAGATTATCTAGCGTGATAATATCAAAATTTCGCGATTATGAAGACAAAGTACAAACAGAATTTAAAAAAATAGTAAAAATTTAAACGGTATAATGGCCCTGATTCTGTAGTTCACAACTAAACTAATTTTAATCTCACTATGTCTCTTTCTAACAAAGAACATAAGAAAAGGATGTAAGAAATTTAGTCCTGTCAAATTAGTCCAATGCTTGTTTTCAATGTAAATTTAGTCGCCATCTATCTCGGTTACGCCTAAATACACGCAAAATAAGACGGCAAAGATTAATTTGACAACTTAAAATATGTTCTATCCTTTTTCAATAATGTTCGTAAGAAAGAGATGAGATGTGACTAAAATTAGTTTAGTGCGATTTACAACAGAATCGGCACCAATGTGTTATATACTAAACTAATAACGGTATAAACATACCTTGTTCTTGAAATATTTCCGTAAGGAAATTTGGGTCCAATGCATGTGAAATCAAAGTTTGTATGTAAACTTCGAAATTTTCTTGATACATTTGAGTCTCCAGCATTCTCTTCTCAATAAAGCTACAATCATCAACTGGTAGTTCACTTCTAACTAATTCAACTATCGTTTCTAATTGATTATGAGATCGTACTTTTATTGGAACTTGTGTATACAACTTTTTATTTTCTGGATTCCATACAGTGTACTGAAAAATAATGAATGAGTTTTATTCAAACGACGAGTCATAACGTCAATCTATCAATTAATTATAATACCAATTATTCTACTCACTGTGGATATATTTCTATATAAAACTTTTCCATTTTCTTCAAAAGGTTCATATTTTTGCAGCAAAGTTTTGCCATCTACTCTCCAAATTGCTGGCCACATTTCATTTAATTCTGTTTTAATTGCTACGAATTCTCCAGACTGCAAAAAAAAACAATACATATTTTTATTTAATAAACATTATTTAGAGCAGTGATTTCCAAAGTGGTCCAGGTGACCTCCACGGGTCCACGGGAGACTAAACGGGGTTCTACGTAAGATAGATCTTATCTTAAATGTTTTGACGAGTTTTGGGAATCTGATATTGTATGTAGCAGCAGGAGGTCCACCGAAACCAGAAAATTTTGAAAGTGGTGTACGAGAAAAAAAAAGGGGTACGAACTTTTTTGTATGGGAGCTGGCATAGCCACCCGCCGCCATTTTGATTTTTTTTCAATGTGGCGGCGCACGGTGTAAGTGGTATATTTGGGTAGAGGACACTTATACAAACAAAAAATGTTAAGCAATATGGTGACCTAAAGTGTCACGTTTCCGAGATATTTGAAGGTAAAGATCGTCATATGAGAATTACGACAATCATTAAAAATTAACTTATTGCGTGTTTATATGCATAAGATTGTATTCAAATAATAGTTCCCAGGTTGATTTAACTTTTTATTAGAATATAGCAAAACAAATAGCACGAAAAAACAATATTCATTAATTGGTTACCTACTAAACCGCATCGCTATATTCGCAATGAAACACAATGTTGTCAAGTTGCTCGGATCGTAGTGGTTAACTTGTTTTCCATGTCTCCGTTATTAAACAAAAATGACAATACTTGTCTTAAAATATAATGTTACCGAGATTTTGGAATATCGATGTATAAATAATATGAGAAGAATGAATTGACAATAGTTTAAAGTTGATTAAGTACAATTTATGTTATTGTTTTTAAGCAATAAACTGTGGTCAACTAATTATTGCATCACGGTTTTATAAATAAAATAATACACATAATAGAAACAAGCCGTGACCTCAAACCTTTAAATAAAAGGATTTTTTAAAACTACTTAGCAAACAAACATATATACGGCACGCCTAAGCGGTAAGCGCTTACCGTAGTAGCCTATGAACGCTTGCAACACCAGGGGTATCACTCGCGCGTTGCCGACCCTACAGAAATAACTTCACACCTTTTTTAAGGAACCCCACGCTGCGTTGGGAAAACCACGGCGGGAGCTCATTCCATAGTCTAAGCGTCCGCGGAAGAAAGCTCCTGTCAGACCGTATAGTTCGAAACTATTTTGGTTCCAATGTGTGAGGATGGACTCCCCGTCAATGGCGAGACTTTCGATGGTAGTAGGTAGCCGTGGGCATCAGGTTAAACAATTCTACAGAACACTGTCCGTTGTACAAGCGGTAGAACACACATAAGGAGGCATATCTCTCCTCAGATTGAGGGGCCCTAAGCCGCTTGTGAGCTGGGGACCGTCGACAATTCTAATAGCACGTCGCTGAACCGAGTCTAAAGGCCCAAACTGGTATCCAGGAAAGAGCAGTACTCCATATAAGGCCGGACTTGCGACTTGTAAAGTTGCAGCCTTTGCCCCGATATTAAGTACTGCGTCGCTCTGTTGAGCACTTCCAGTTTTTTGGAAGCTAGCTTAACCTTGTCTTCTAGACGGCCTATTGACGTCGTTAAAAATGTCGAAACCGAGGATCCCGATGCTTTCACTGATGTTCGTGTTCTGGAATTGTGAAGTCACAGCAAATGGGGTTTTCTTAGCGGTGAACGTCTCGAGTCTTAGTGGGGTTGAAATGGACTAGGTTTAGTCGACCGTAATCGGAGACACTAGTTAGTGTGCTCTCGATTTCAGAATATTTGCAATGAGCGTCCTCTGTACAATGAATGCCGTCAATAGACAGCATTTCATTGATATGCAGCAGGAACAGTGTTTGGGACAATACAGATCCTTGCGGGACGCCAGCATTTATGTCTCTCAGCTCGTATGCATCTGCTGGACAAAAAATTGGCGACCCATTTGCATAGTCCCTCGGGAAACCCATATGCTGGTAACTTCGTTAGAAGACCTCAGTGCCAGACCCGATCGAACGCCTTCGCCACCTTGACTCTCGATGGCGAGTGACCACTCAGCTGGTGACCTTCTAGTGTATACATAGACACATCACATAGAGATACACTAGAAGGTCACCAGCCAAGGGACTATGGTGGAAGCCATATTGTCGGTCACTCAACAAATCGTGATCCTCTAGGTATCTCAAGAGCTGCGTGTTGATCACTCGCTCCATGACATTGGAGAGAATGGGAGGTGATGGCAATAGGCCTGTAATTCATCGGGTCTGATCTATCGCCCTTTTTGGGCATTGTGTGCACGTGAGCAGTCTTTGATGAAGACGGGACTTTCATTTAGGTAGAAGTTTTATTTGGTCGGGTCGGGCCGGCCGCGGGACCGTGTTTTTTTATTTATTTTCAACACACTCGCTTGTAAAATAACATTTATTGCACCGCTTTTAGTCTCTTAATGCAGCTTATTACCCATTTGTGCTTTTTACTTTACATTACCGCACAGTTTTATGAAGGTATAATCCCGATTATGATAAGTTTGTACCTCACTGCAAGTGATATGTGTAGACCCAGCATTCTTAATTTAAACGGGTAAAATAGTTTGAAAAATAACCTTGCGTGCCATATTTTTAAACGTTCTCATTGTGTTGATTTGATGATTATCAAGAAATCGACTTAAAAAAGTCTGTTTTTTTCCTCGCAAGTGTGTTGAAATACGTCGTATGACACGCGTGTGCATTGATTATTATACTCTCGGCTCACTTATTGCTTTCGCCTACGGCTCACGCGCTTAATACGCCTCGAGTATTAATAACCAACTTTGCACACATGTATCATAATGTACTATTACGTCGCTATTGCAATTTTGCCGCCCAGGGAGCATTACTTAGCGATCTTTAGTTCCAATTAACTTGGTAACATGAGATTTTAGGACAAGTATTGTCATTTTTCCTTGTATAATAATGACAAGATGGAAAACAAGTCACGATCCGAGCTACTTTGACAACATTGTGGTTCATAGCAAATATTACGATGCTGTTTAGTAGGTAAGTAATTAAAAATATTGTTTTTCGTGCTCCTAGTTTAACTCTCTACAAAAAAATTGATAAATCAACCTGGGAACTATTATTTGAATACAATCGAATGCATATGAACACGTAATAAGTTAATTTTTAATGATTGTCGTAATTCTCATATGGCGATCTTTACCTCCAAATATCTCGGAAACGTGACACTTTAGGCCACCACATTGATTAACATTTTTTGTTTGTATAAGTGTCCTCTACCCATATATACCAGTTATATATACCATAGTGCGCCGCGACATTGAAAAAAAACTAAAATGGCGGCGGCTAGCTATGCCACAAAGGTTCTAACCCCTTTGGGAAGCTCTGATTTAGATCAACAAAGAAGAGTGTTATGGCCAGTTGATTTGCGTGACTATAGCAAAAGTGGACCTTATAGCTTTGCCATAAAGTATCAAATCCACTGTTGGCTAAGTAAGAGGTATCGCGATAATTATGAGTGGAGTATATGATAAATACGACCCGCTGTATTCCTCTATAAGCCCGAATACCACGGGGTAAGAAACTGCGAAAATGCCCATTATAATATTTAAAGGAATTATACATTCAATACATAAACCCTCAATAAATTACTCGTATTGAAATTAGATTACCTACCTGATAAGGCATTTCCTCGATCGGCCTTGTAGTATCCAATTGACTTGTACTAGAAATTTGTTGATGAGATTTAATGTGATGTAACTTCCTGCTTGCATTGGCTTCATTGTCCGAGGCTCCATAAAGACCGTAGCCCAAGTTCGCTCCTTGAGCTGCAACTAAAATTTATTACATACCATGTAAGTAGCTTTGTACGTATGTATAGTTGATTAATTGACATAATAAAAAGCGTTACATTATTTTATTAACCCACCTAAATTGTATGGTTCCTTGTGAGAACTTCCTAACCAGGTATATGATAAAATCACTGCCACCAAAATCAGTAGCAATGATAAAATATATCTGATTTTGTTTGTAAGCATGAGATGTTTGTTACTCTTTCACGCAAAAACTACTGAATGGAATTGAATAAAATTTGTCACACAAATAGAAAATGTTCTGGATTAACGCATAGTATACTTTTTATCCCGGGATAACAATATATCCCTCGGAAACACGGGTATACCACGAGACGGAAGCTAGTAACAATATAAAAAATCAAAAGTGCGGCGTCATTACGCCGCAGGTCGTGGGTTCGATTCCCACCCAGACATGCATTTGTGTGCATAAACATGTAGGCTTAACCAGCCAGGTAAGTATAGCAAAGTATAAGACCATGTGCAATGGTTTTTAGATCACCAAAGAGCTTAGGCTCATTGGAGGAATCGACACCCACTACCTTCGTCATTATTACTGATCCTATTAACATCGCCTTTTAAAAAAAATACCTTAGTGATGATGGTATACTTACGTTTACAGCAGTACCCAACTGATAAGGCGCGTCGTGAATCTTCGTTCGCACAGAAAAATGTATGGCACCGAAGATTAACGAAAGAATGCTTAAAACTTACATTCAACCTTAGACCACTACTATAAGGTTCATAATACACTGCAGCTGTTAGTTCCGTCTCACTCGTAAGTCACGCCCCTCCGCATGGCGCGCGCTAACATGGAGACAGCTGCCGACCAATAGCATTTCCTGCACTTTGAAAATGTATCTTCTGCGCAGGTACACACGGCTACAGATCAAGCTATACATTTCCAATATAAGCTGACTTCTCATTGTACGGAAATCCTATACAATGCGAGACCAGCTTATACTGGAAATGTATAGCTTGATGTGTTGCCGTGTGTACATCGGTAAGCCATATCAGTTGGGTACTTTACCTAGTCGTCTATGCCGAGTACCGCAAGACGTTATAACTACGAAATCAGCTTTAGCTATAATGGACCAACGGGGCTACCGCGAAAATCAATCTTAATAAACTTAATTAAAATGGTCTTCCTTTTTCTAAAATTCTATTACCATACTTTTGGAACATATGAATAGGTACCAAATGAGTTAAGAAAGCCATCCATTGACTCGTGCGGTGACTCGCTTGAGGTCTAAATACCTATTATAAAACTCCAACTAATGGGATTTCAATGAAGACCAGTTTAAATTAAGTCCATTATTGACTTACGTGGTAGACTCGCAGAACACTTTTTCGTTAATAATGTGGTAACCAAAAATGTATACCTAATACCAAGACATCAATAGTTAAGAAAAATAATATTTTCCTCGCTATTAAAAGTTCCAGTAATAGTTTCAAATAATGTTACCTAATTGATTTTTAAGTAATGATACCACATGAAATTACTTTCGATGAAATTATTCCTTGATCAGCAATGCCAAATGAAAAAGAATCATTATTTTATGAAATTCGAAACTATGATGCATATTGTCATCATTTTAAAGTATCAATAGATAGGAAGGTATTGTACTGTGCATTTATAGTTAATAGATACAAATGCAGAGTAACTTCCTACTGAAACAGCCTACAATACATATGGCACATTTAAATCATAATAAAAAAAAAACTATTCTGTATAAGATTATAGATATCTTCAACTAATAAAAATCTAACTATAAGCTCGACTCAAAATAAAAAATAATGACAAATGAAATCTTATAGGAAGGAAAGGTCAAGGAAAAGGATAGCCAATGTGATGATCCTTAGTCATCATTGCGATAACATGTACACACATCATTACATAGGTATTTTTCTTATAAGTTAATGATAATAATTTCAACAAGTCCTACATAGAGTGACATATTGTACATGTTATCCCTATTTTGGCGACGTGAGGGGTGCTACCAGGAATAATTACAAATTAAAATTATTTAACACATCATCAGTAATATACTCGTGTTTATTTTATGTCTTCTCCTATTATACAAAATTATTTACATAAAATATTGAGAATTGTGCATAAACAAATAACAATTAAATAGAAATACAAAAAACTTATGTTCAGGACATGGCCTTCTAATACATTATCTCGCACTTACTTATAGCTGTCCATGTATTATGCATTCATTTCCTTCTTATAATATAGATCACTTTCAGCTAAAGAATATGCATACATTATTGTAAGTACCAACTAAACTCAAATACTGTCAATACAATACGTTATTTATATATACAACAGACACCCACTGGTATGAATTCCATAAAAAAATATACCACAATTTTGGAATTATTAATGGTAGCACCCCTTCAGTAGCGAGTATGACAAGAGTCACAAATTCTACAATTTACAATAAAATGGCACTAATAATGTGTCATTCGTTAACAACAATTCTAGTGAAATCTTGTTACAGACTAACTCTAAAATATCGGCTTCTACTAAGATAGGTACATCACATTTTCTCCATAGAAATTATTTACAGATTAATAATAATAATCATAGATTCCATCTAATAAAAATTTACATTATCAATCACTGTTAAAATGTAACAAGTTTTCACGGTAACCTGCCTAAGCGGCAGTTAGCTTGCTCCTGTCATACAAGCTTCAGGGCTAGCTCTTCACCATCGCGCTCTACTTCTTAAGTGGAAATCCAATAAATTGAACGCACCTTCGTCGGGCTGATGTTGATAATAGTATTGTTGCTGTGGCGCTGCCTGCAGCGTCGCCACGGGCGGCGGAGCAGGCGGTCGTGGCTTCTTAGGCGCGGCCGGCTGAGGCGCCACTACGGCAGAAGGTGTCGGTTTGTTCATTGTTGTTCGACCCTTCTTCCCCTTATCATTTAGAGGTGTACTAGGCACATTGAGAACAGGCTTATTAAGCCTCCTCGCTTCCTCCTCCGCATCATATGCGGATTCTTCACTTCCATCGTATTTCCGTTTTCTATCCTTATTCAAATTATAATAGCGCGGATCTTCCAATTCCACACCTTTCGGTTGGGAGCTGAGAAGATTTGGAGATACGCCATGTATTTGATTAGCACCCAATAAGCCTCCGGAACTCAAAGTTGCCGAAGAGCTCATAGCTGGATTACTCAATGACATACCTGCGTTCAATACATTTGCCGGCGCCATTGCACCATTAGCGCTTTGCTGAGGAGCATTCGCGTCACATTGGGTTTTATTATGATCGTTCGGAGTATAAGCCTTGTTATTTGTATTGGTATTTGTGTTTGTTCTAGACCACGTTGATTTTCTGGCGCCTCTACCGGCCGGCGGTGGAGATGTATCACGCTCTCCTTGTAAGAATTTCAAATAAGAAGCCATGAATCCTGAACCGGGGCCCGTGACAGGAACATTGAATTTTTTTTCCATTATTTTTGAAGTAGCGTCTTGTGAAGTGCTGTTAATGTTCTGCTGCTGTGAAGAGGGTGCTACCGACGATGCAGTATTTGCCCGTTGTTCTGCAAGGAAACCAAGTTCTTCCTCTATATTAGGTACTACCACCTTAGGCTGTTCCTCTTCACGTGTTTCAGGCGTTGAAAAAGATGACGAGGAAGCCGAAGGTGGAGTCTCGCTATATGACGATAATGGTGTTAACTCCACGGAAGACTGGAAATCAGGATGAGGTCCTAGGTGAAAAGGCGGGAAGTATGTTAATGCGTGTCCGTGCTGCATAGCTAGTGCTTGATGTTGGTTAGCGAAATTTGTAGCGTGTAAAGGAGCCTGCGAACCGAAAGCAGAAGGGCCTGGAAACATTTTAGGTGGGGGCGGAGGTAGATTCCACCTTTCAAAATCAAAGTAGGTTCCGTTTTGTTGTTGATTACTAGTTGAGCTATGTGCTGGTGGGGGAATTCTGCTTGCTAAATAATCTGCCATTACTGCATTAGATATTTCATTCATATTGGTATGTGGAGCTGGCTTTTCAATACTCTTCCTACGTGGGGGTATTTTAGTTGTGGTTGGTGGAGTAGTTGTGGGGGGTTGACTTTTACTTGATTTTACTTCTTGTAATTGACAACTTTGCTGTAAGCTTTGTAAATTCTTAACTATACTCATAGGATCACCACGACAACTAGACAAATCTTGTAAAGCTACATTATTACTATCAAAAAAGTTTTGCTGTTTTTCATTTGTTCTGATAGAAGATTGATTCTGAGAAACAGGTTCATCAGTATGAGTATTATTCTCTGCTAAACCACCATTATTGTAACTATTACTACTGCTATTGCTAGGATACTTTCTATTTGCTTGGCGGTCATTCTCCCAGCAACTGGTACCAGAACTCTGATTTTGATTTCGTTCATAACGGTTCTCAGCATATGTTTTATTTTGTTCTAGACCTAGAGCTCGTGTTATTACAGAAGGATAGGCTACTTGACTATTTTGAGAAGGGGGCCTTGCGATTGAAGCATCCAAAGGGGAACGAGGAGCAGTATTATTGACTTTATTGTAGTGATCACCATGTTGTTGAGGAGAGTTCATTGAATTCATTGGACTATGGTACATGGGATATGCAGGACTAGACCCATGGCCCAATGGAGATGTTTGGGGTGGGACTTGTGAAGGACTCTGTCGCCTAGCCACTACTACTCCACAATCTGGACCATTTTGTGAACTACTACTTGAATAACCTGTATCTGTACTGGAACTACTTTTTGCTCGAACATGATAGTCAGTTTCAACATTATTACCACTTTGATAATGTCTAAAACTTGAACCTTGTGAAGTAGAGTACTGAGAACTACCAAGTCTACTTGATTTTGAACTACTACCACTGTAACTCAATCTCCCAGGAGCATCCATAATGGAATAACTAATAGGAGATGATTGTGGTTGCAATTTATCATTGGAGTCACAGCTCTTTCTTTGCTCATTAGTCAATTCTGGATATATTTTACTTTGGGCTTTTGTTTGAACTAATGGAGGTTTACTAGTGGGGGAAACAAAGCTGCTACTACTGTTTGTAATTTGTCGACTGGGCTTGTCATTGTTTGTGTTTTTAGGAGATTGTGCATTATATATGGATGCAGATGGTCTGGAGGTGGTACTGGAAGAGGAACGGTAATCTTTACTGGGTGGAGTGGAAGAGGTGACTGGTGGAGTTGACACAATACACGATTGCTGCGAATGAGCAGTTGAACTTGCAGAACTTGAATATGACTTACTTCCAGCATAATCCTGCTGAGATGAAAGTTGGCCACTCTTTGCACTGCTTGTACTATATGAATTATCAGTCTGATTTCCAAAAGTTGTTGGTGATTGAAAAAATGTTGATGACGATGTTGAAGTAGCTGGTTGTTTAGAAGCAGCTGCTGGTGAACCAGACCTATTTGTTTGTTTAGAACTTGATATCTGGGAGTTGAGGTGATTATTGAGGGTT
Organism: Polyploca ridens; assembly: GCA_951394255.1. Taxonomy (NCBI): domain Eukaryota; kingdom Metazoa; phylum Arthropoda; class Insecta; order Lepidoptera; family Drepanidae; genus Polyploca; species Polyploca ridens. Next base: position 10,765,071 of record OX596265.1, on the reverse strand, counting down.
TGAGCTGCAGCAAAATGTGCATTAAAATTTTCATAATTTGCTGATGCTTTTGTCGTTGCTGGGCTTGGTGATGACGGCACAACACTTTCATGAGGTAAAATTCCAAATGGACTTGGAAGTTGGTTATTCCCTTGCCAACTTAATCCTGCAGCACTGCCTGGTGTAGCAGGCTGATCAAAAAATGATGTCCCTTGTGTTAGAGTTTGATGAGAATAATTTTCTCGTAGGGAAGAAAGTTCAGATTCTACTGAAGATTGCTTTGAGGCAACTGCTGCCTGGGCTTGAGCTATAGCTTGTCTATGTTGTGCCTGAAGAGAAGAACTGTAATGTGCTGGTTTAGGGTTTGCATGATGAAACAGTGGCGAAAATACTGTCTCATAGCCCACTGCAGGTGGAGAAAGGAATCCTCCAGGGTTAAACGGTGAACCGGTTGATGAGCCAAGTTGTCCAGCTAGAGATGCTGTAGTATGAGCTGCTTGCAGCAGCAATTGACTGGTAGTAGAGGGCACTGACTGGCTTCCTAGTCCTGATCCACCACTTGCTAGGTGGTGATGGAAGTCCCCACTTGCAGCACCAGCCTGTACCCCTGCTAGTCGATTGTATGAAGCATATGCTGACCATGGTCCTACTGGATCCATTACCACCTCCGTGATGTTTAAGTGTCAATGTATGTAATATGTCAATAAAAGTCCACACTTTCATCCATAGTTTGTAGAACACCAACAAATGTATAGTTACTACCACTAAATTGGTGCACTGGAAGTCATGTTGTATTACTTATATCTTCACAGAAAGAAAACACCCCTGAAAAGAAAGAAAAAATCATTGGCATCAAAACAATACGGTTTTAGTAGTGCAGATCCTATTAGACATATGATAATACCCCATCATAGGATGTGCAAGAAATATCGTTGCTGTGTAGATTTATACACATAAATCGTATTCAAAGTGATACAACTCAAAAATAGTACTGATACAAAAATAATCTGCCGCTTCGCCATCGAGGCGTCGATGGGTGATGGAACAAGACCGAATTAAGATTTAGTTTAGCACAATAAGTCATAACCAAGATTGCATCCCTGCAGAGAAACCTACCATCGCCTTGCTTTTCAAAAAACATTCATCAATGTGGTTTCAGAGGACGCTCACACGACAGATAACATCATAAATATGGCCTCGAATCCTCGAGTGCTCGCTCGCTGCGACGGGTTTTGTCTTGTCTATTGTGAAATGAAAAACCACTCAGCTCATCAATTTGTACACGACTGTTCACTATCGATTTCACACTTTATAATGGCAAGTCTTCCTCAGTCACTATAACAGCATATAATGTTTCAAAAAACCAAATACTTTATTTACAAGTAAAACTACGACAACGTTTCGCCTTTCACATTAATCGCCGCCATCTTACTTGTCGAATATCTGTCGGTTCGGTCGGTCGAACGAACGAGGGAGCGAGAGCGAACAATCAGCACACATAACAACTCGAGCAAAATGCAGGTAGCGCCATCTATAAAGAAATATACGTGGGTACGTTTTTTTTTTTGTAAAATAGGTACCCCATAATTTTATACGGATACAACAAGACGATCATATTTTCTTTTGTCATAGAAAGGATCATAAATAGCAGGCATGTCTGCACAAACGAAACCAGTTTGCGAAGGTAAGAATTTGCGTGTGGACGCACGGTAGCTCGTGCATGCCCGGCATAAGCACTTATTACACCTTCCTATTTTTAGGATCCTAACTAGGAAATAGGAACGTGTAATCGCAGAAAGAACGGTTAGTGTCCTAAGTAGTGAGATAGGAAGGTCCCAACCGCTCTGCTTCCTTAAACAGGAAAGTGTAATCGCGTCGCTCCGATTAAGGACGTTTAGGGATGTAACATTGTTCTTCAAAACATCGATGTTTTGAAATAATTATATAAGGCTTCTAAAGTCTTGGCGTATATTTTGAGGGATGAATGTATAGGTCATTGGTAATCAAAAAACAATAATAGAAAAATAATCCGTACATTGAAAGTACTACATTATTTATAAATTAATACTTGGTACTTACTTACATAAAGTTCAATTTTGTTTTATTTTAACATAAAGGAGCTCATTTGTATTCATTAAAATTTTAATTTGTGTGATTGGTTTGAGAGAATAAAAAACTTAAAACATCGGAAGAACATCGATGTAAGTATAGTTATATTTTTTTTAAATCGACCTTTGTTACATCCCTACGAGTCGTCCGTCCCGCTTTAAGTATAGTTGCTATACTCTTTGCCGCGTCCTAGTTAGAAAGCAAGATAGTGTAGTGTATTAAGTAGCTTCCTGCTTCCTATACTGTTTTCAGGATTAGAAGATATCGGTGACAGTTCACTATTGACAATTATAGTCATGTGCCTTAACGATATCCAATCGATTTTTTTGTTGTATCGAGAAAGTTAATGAAGAAAGTCTAATCGATTTTCATTTTATTGCTTTTATTTTCCAAATTATATTTCTTTATCACTGTCTTACTGCTTAAGGTGGCCCTCTGTGGCCGGCGCAACTTCTACGCAAGCATAGTCTAAAAGCTTGTTGTTTCATCCAACGTAATGTTTGACTGCGAAAAAAGAGAGACAGCATCAGGGCCGTCGGTTATCAGTCGGTAAATTCCGCTGATCACTCGCGGCCGCTTCGCTAGGTCGTCATTCATGATTTCGCATTCATAAAACTTGTTCCAGGAGTATACTTCTTGTGAAAAAATCTTACAAGTTTGTGAAAAAAAAGTTAGTTATTTAGAATCTCCAATACATTTGCAAGCCTGGTATCTAAATGTTTTCTTTACTTTTACAATTTATAGGTACATTAGATATGGCCAAAGTTCAGGCAAAAACGCTGTTTTTCGGAGGCTTTCACTGAATTTGTTTCACACTTTTTTTAAATTACGCCTAGATACACGGCTAGATATAGCACACAAGATACTAATTTGTTCAAAACATCCAACGAAAAATGTTTAACAACGCCATAATAAGTACAGAGGTTTTGTATGAAAAGTATGACGAATTGAGTCCTCTTAATACCGCCTCGTGTGTAATTACCAACTTTGCACACATGTATCATACTGTACTATTATCGTTCTTCTTAATTTCAGATAATTATTACAGGATTTATGAGAAATTATGTTTGCTAATTGATATTTACCTAGTAATGTAAGGATATTCTCTCTCTCTTTGATATCGTACCGATATATCGAAATATTTGGTAATTAAAAATATTTCGATATTGATAAACCTATTAAAAAATAATCGATATAACATATATCGATACTTTTTGAATTTCCCTGTCGATCAAGCATTGTCAATCACTATAGGTAAATGTTACGTTTCATGCAGCAAGTATTTAAATGATATCCTATTTCTTAATTTTTAAAATTATCAAACTATATTAATGTGTTGAAATTATTTCTTAGTTATGTATAGCGATATATATTGTATTTTTGCAATGATATAAAATGGAAATTAAAATATATTTTTTTGTAAAATATTATATTAGTTACTCGCAAGTAGTATGAGTGAAACGGAAAATGTGAACTGTCACCGATATCTTCTAATCCTGAAAACAGTATAGTTAGAACCATCCTAGTTAGGATCCTAAAAATAGGAAGGTGTAATAAGTGCTTTAGACTGCGCAGTTTCGGGTTGTACAATTTTGATTTGATCGTCTTGAAGACGGTCATTCAAATAACGCTTCAGTCCGGCAAAATTGATTTCCGACGACACACGTATCAAAATGTGTGTTGTGACTATAAGCTCTCAAAACAACACTATAAGGTTTGCTTGCACACACTGCCGGGCTATTGCGTATCTTTGGTGGTAATCGTAACGAACACCATTAATTATTTCATCCAATGACGCGCACGCGGTACGACGCGACGATGACCATTCGTGGGCCCTGATTGGATGAAATTTATTAAGGCAATGATAGCTCAGTGGTAGTAACGTCGTACACCGAGACGAAGGTCCCGGGTTCGAATCCTACAATGAGCTTGAGCTTTCGGTGAAGGAAAACATCGTGAGGAAACCATAGCACGGTGGTAGGGTACTTTGTAGTACCCGCCTGGCTGGCTACCACCCTCAAGTTGAAAATCTGTCGCCAAGCACCTTTCGGTGTGTTCCGACAGCTGCACTTGAGAGCCAGTTCCTTCTAGGCTTTGTGTGCTTAGCACCGGCCGCATCATTACTTACCATGGTGAGATTGAGGTCAAACAGGCCTAAAAACAGTAAAAAAAAAAAAAAAAAATTATGGTGTTCGTTACGATTACCACCAAAGTTACCCCCTGTTCAGTGTTCCGTTTTTTTTGTACAGTCATGTCTACAGTTTTGAACTGTGCATTGCAAGATGGAGCGTGTAGCCGGGCTTTAACATGTTTTTTGTAGGCCCGTTTGTCATTCACCTGCGATTCTGACGCACTCAAGACAGCAACAGCGGGTCTGTCGCGTTACTTTGTTGCAATCAGTTTCATATTGAAACCGGTTCAATATACGTATAATGGGTTTTCTCATTAGATGGGCAGTCTGATTTCGATCCAATCCGAAGAAATTGAGTAATTTTAAATTTTGAAAATATTGACAGTATTACAATTTTTTTTTTTTTTTAAAACTAGCTTAGCCGTTCAATCAATTAACAGCCTAGCCTTTTTACTAAACGGCGCCGTTCAACTATAATAGCAGCTAGAATGATATTCAGCCATTCAATCAAACAGCTAGGCAAATGACTTGGATCGATAGAGTCTGGCAAACGAAAGTTGAGCCTGGATGCAATTGAAACTCTTTACATGGCAACATTCTATATCGTCATCCGACATAAAAAGTGTCAACTAGCACAACTAGTTTACCAGAACCAGTTTTGATACTAACCCTTTAAGGGCTTATTACATCTTCCTATATTTAGGATCCTAACTAGGATGGTTCTAACAAGGAAGCAGGAAGCTACTTATTACACTACACTATCTTGCTTTCTAACTAGGACGCGGCAAAGAGTATAGCAACTATACTTAAAGCGGGACGGACGACTCGTAGGGATGTAACAAAGGTCGATTTAAAAAAATATAACTATACTTTCATCGATGTTCTTCCGATGGTTTAAGTTTTTTATACTCTCAAACCGATCACACAAATTAAAATTTCAATGAATACAAATGAGCTCCTTTATGTTAAAATAAAACAAAATTGAACTTTATGTAAGTAAGTACCAAGTATTAATTTATAAATAATGTAGTACTTTCAATGTACGGATTATTTTTCTATTATTGTTTCTTGATTACTAATGACCTATACATTCATCCCTCAAAATATACGCCAAGACTTTAGAAGGGCCTTAAATTATTTCAAAACATCGATGTTTTGAAATAATTATATATTGTACGGATTATTATTCTATTATTGTTTTTTGATTACTAATGACCTATACATTCATCCCTCAAAATATACGCCAAGACTTTAGAAGCCTTATATAATTATTTCAAAACATCGATGTTTTGAAGAACAATGTTACATCCCTAAACGTCCTAAATCGGAGCGACGCGATTACACTTTCCTGTTTAAGGAAGCAGAGCGGTTGGGACCTTCCTATCTCACTACTTAGGACACTAACCGTTCTTTCTGCGATTACACGTTCCTATTTCCTAGTTAGGATCCTAAAAATAGGAAGGTGTAATAAGTGCTTTATTCATAATGGCTTTATAGCTAAATCAGTGTTATAGTGTCCACCTTCTCATTCTTTCGATCACCTTAATGTTCTACAATATGCTAAATGAACTTCTACGGTCGCTAATCACTGAAACATCTACACATATTGGTCTACGAAGGTAAAATGAATATAAACTAGAAAGAATTTAAATTACCACAATTTTTGATTTTGAATATATATAGAACGCTTAGTTTGGGATCAGATAATTTATTTATTTAAAGCATTCTATATAAAAATAGGATAAAACGAGTATTATTTATTTAAAAAGCATTATATATAAAAATAGAATATAACGAGTTTATGTTAAATTTTAACTCATTTACATGCAAATATTACTAAACATTATTTAATATTTATATTTTTTTTGTAAAGTATCAAAACAATTTATTCCTACTATACTTAGTGATACAACATCTAGTTTTTTTAAATTTGCCGCGCTTTTTCAGGTTCTACTTTCGTATGCTAGACTATAACGTCTAAATACTTGCCTAGCCTTGCAAGGCAAGTATTTAGACGTTATCGACGTATTTAAATTTAGTTTCACATATATTGAAAACAAGCATTGGACTAATTTGACAGGACTAAATTTCTTACATCCTTTTCTTATGTTCTTTATTAAAAAAAACATAGTGAAAGTAAATTAGTTTAGTTGTAAACAAAAGAATCAGCAACAAGATGCACTATCTTTTAAAAAAAATATTTATAAAATGTAACGTTGTTGAGTTTCGTGTCTGTTCACAAACTACTAAAGGTTGCCTGTTCTTCTTATTTGATTTCCGAACTGGTGGTAACTTCAGTAGCTTTGACCTTCATAAGTGCCCTACTAGGGCCTAAATTGAATAAATGGCTTAAACTTTTAACTATTGTATGAATGGCCTAAGCATCAGCCAGCCAGTGTATCTAATGTAGTAATAGACGCTACAGTTCTGTCTACGCTACGGTTGAATATCATATGGCTGCTAGTTGAACGGCAACGTTTAGTAAAAAGCACAAACTACCAAGAGAACTAAAGTTAGTAAAAAGGCTAAATTTCTTGGATTATGGGCTAAATGAGTTTTCTTTCCATAGAGTTTGTTGTTTTTTTTTTTATTAATTTGTTCATGACATGGACGTAATATACAAACAGGACTGAACTCTCCAAAAATTGTATCATACAAAAATAAGGCAAAACGAGCCGAGAGAGATAGCCCGAACCGAGGCCGTTTGTCCCTTTTCCTCAATTGCCAAAAGATAAAAATGTTAAAGATGGTAGAAAATATTTCACCACAACAAGTAAAATATACACACCGGCACAATTAGCGGAACAGAAAAAAAAGTGAGACTATGAGATAATAACGCATATATTTGACGAAAATGTAATTAGACACAAAATAACAAATTGATTAACATCTTTTAACAACGACTTTGAAAAGTCTTCGTTATTTTTTATTGAAAAATAAAGAAATTTGAAATAAGTGAAATTTTTAGATGATTATGAACTATCACAACAAATAAAAAAAAGTAAGCATTAAATGATTTAACAATAAAATTAAAGCAAAATTAATAACGAGTGTTTCCCCCTCTTGCTCTGATTACGGTTTCCATTCGTCTGGGCATGCTACAGATTATGTTATCGATGATTTCTTGAGGCAACCGCTCCCACTCCTCAAGTAATGCGTTTCCAAGTTCATTCAGATTGTTGGGGGGGTGGCATTCCGGATTTAACCCTTCTTTTTAGCAAGTCCCAGACATGCTCTATCGGATTCATATCGGGGGAATTTGCTGGCCACTGCATCACCGGTATACCTACGTGGCTCAGATATGCCTGTACCGATTGTGCACTATGAGCACGAGCATTATCTTGCATTAGAATAAAGTCGTCAACAATAAATGGGGCAAATGGTACAACATGTTCTTCTAAAATGTCTCTGATGTATCGATCTACAGTCATGGTCCCTCCTGTGACTATCACCAACTCCGTGCGAGCTCCCAAACTTATCCCTTCGCAAACCATAATCGAGCCGCCACCATAAGCCACTGTGTGTTCAAAATTAGACTGTATGTGGCATTCTCCTTTGCGTCTCCATATTCGCTGTCTCCCATCGATCTGTTTTAAAAGAACTCTGCACTCATCAGTAAAGAGAACCTGCTGCCATTCGTTCAAATCCCAATGACGATGTTCTCGCGCATAGCTTAATCGGTTTACGCGGTGACTTCTCTCAAGTTTTGGGCCTTTGGCAGGTATATACGACCCTAAACCAACTTCTTCAAATCTCCTGCGAACTGTACGCTCACTTACTCGTACTCCTCGAACGTCTTCCAGTTCATTTCGAGCTTGTACAGCCGTTAATCACGTATTCCTACGAACTCCAAGTTGTAAAAAACTGTCATCTCGCCTCGATGTACATCTTTTTATACCTTGACCACTCCTCCTCACAAGAGAATTAGACGATCTGTACCGCTGGATGCTGCGATGAATCGTTGATACTGGTCGACGAAGCCTTGAGGCAATCGATCTGTAGGTATGGCCATTTCTTCTCATTTCATCAGTGATGTTAAGTCAGGCATAATAAAGAGCTTTTAATAAACAAAATTGCCTATAGAATAACAAATTTATAAAAAACAATTAAGTGCAATTTTTCAAAAAATTACAATTACGTAGTTATTACTCGAACAAGTTGACAAAACGTATTGTTCGGGAAAATAAAACAAATGAATGAAAAAAGTGTATGTCATCTAATTTTCTATTTTCAAATGTGACAATAAATTAAAAAAATATCATAACTGGCCAGTTCCTCAAGTAAAAGATTTTAAAATCCTGCTTTTTTTGTGTTCCGCTAATTGTGCCGGTGTGTATATATTACGTATAAATATTTTTTTGCTAATAAACTAGTTTTAAATCATTTTATTTTTTAGGTTTACATCTGTACATAATAATAAATAATTGTATTTAAGTAAAATAATCAAAATAATATGATTGTTTGGTAGCTATCATAAAATTATTCTGGTAGCACTGAAATCTGACGTCAATGGTGTCATGGCGACATGGCGACTTTTTCTGTTGTTTTGTGGAAACGCATAACGCATTTTAAGTTTTAGCTACGGTTTTTTTATACTTTTTATCGTGATAATGGTGAAAAAAAATTGTATCAAGACATGTAAAAGTGAATCATATGCTGGTTGTGGGATTTCATTTCACAAGTAAGGAATAACGATGATTTTATTTACTAACAATGGTGAGTCATAAGTAGTTTGACCATGGTTTAATAAAAAAAAATGTAGACGGAAGACACTAAAGTTAGTGTAATTCTTTTTAAAACTAAATATAATTCGTATAATGTTTATTGTGTGTTGTAATGTGTACCTATTGTACAAATTATTTGTACCTATGTATCGCATAATTGAAATAGCATTATTTTTTATGTTTGTTACAGCTTTCCATCGAAAGAAGAAATGAAGCAAAAATGCAATTTTGATGCGATTAAAACGAATCTTTTCCACAAGATTGAAACATCTTATTATTCCACCGCATCCTTTCCAATGCATTACAGATGAAGAACCGCACGAACTGCAACTAGTAAAAGCATTGGCTAATAATTCTTACCTATTCACCACGCGAAATGTAATGCATTCAGAAACTTAGGCAGTGAGATTGGCCTAAGGCAGAAACTAAATAAAACGATTTTGTTTAGCCGTGTTTAATTTTAATAAATACCTACTTTGTCAAGCACATTGAGTTTTATTTCCCTTTGCTTTATTTTAATTCCCAAATAACAGCTCTGTAGAGCAAACTGAAAAAAGCCATGGTCCCGGAACGAAATTCTGCATGCACCCTTGCCTATTCATACGTAATATTTGATGATTTGACACAAAACGTAACTCAAAAATTACTCATAACTTCTTTTCTCAAAAACATGGGTATCCGGTCGCGCGCACGACCAGACAAGAAAGACCTGCTAGAGTTAAAATTTATATGGAACAGTAACTAAATGACAGTTAATATTAAACCTTGTGTCTTATACGTCACAGTGGCATTTCGCGCACAATGGCCGCGGTCCCTTAAACACAAACGGTCTGTATATGGCGCTCGGAGGGGTATACATGGCTACACATCAAGCTATACATTTCCAGTATAAACTGATCTCGCATTGTATAGGATTTCTGTACAATGAGAGGTCAGTTAATATTGGAAATTTATATCTTGATTAACCGTGCGTACACGATTCAACACCCACATAGAACATAACAATGTTCAGTTTCAAATAATGGGTTTTCGCGAAAAAGTATCTCGATATCTTTAGAACCATAATGAAAATTATGGTTTTATCTCTTCTTTTTTCTATAAATTATTATTTCACTATTTTAAGTAACATAATGTTAATATTTTTGTAATACAAACAATAATTTGAAATCAACTAGTGTCAAAACGCCACGAACAGACAAAATTGGAGGAACTTTGCAATGCAGCGATTGTGCGCGAAAGGGACTAACCACGACCACTCAGCCAAGAGTGCACGACTAGAAAGAAGAAGTGTCAACCGGACACAAATTATCTCTCAAATCCAACTTTCCTGTTTTTTATAAAAATGTTTGGTCACCCTATTAGAATGGGATAAACAGCCTCGGTATGCGTTATCTCTCTCTGCTCGCGTTTTTGGCCCAAGAGCTCAATCCTGTTTGTATATTACATCCATGGTTCATGACCATGGATCAAAATCCTTCAGTCGCATACATTTTATATATAGAGTCTGGCAAACGAAAGTTGAGCCAGGCTGTAATTGAAACTCTTTACATGGCAACATTCTATTAATGACACTTCGTCACCTGGCATAAAAAGTGTCAACTAGTTTACTGAACCAGTTTTGATACTTGCTCTTTATTCATAATAGCTTTATAGCTAAATCAGTGTCCACCTTCTCATTCTTTCGATCACCTTAATATTCTACAATATGCTAAATGAACTTCTACGGTCGCTAATCACTGAAACATCTATCCATATTGTTCTACGAAGGTAAAAAAAATATAAACTAGAAAAAATTAAAATTTCCAGAATTTTTGAATTTGAATATATATAGTACGCTTAGTTTGGAATCAGTTAACCGTTTGTGAGGAATATCCTAGGATATTTATTTATTTAAAAGTATTCTATATAAAAATAGAATATAACGAGTTAATTTTAACACATTTACATGCAAATAATAACTTAGGAAAACAAACATAACTTAATATTTACATAATTTTTTTGTAAAGTATCAAAACAATTCATACCTTTTTTTTTTTTTTTTTTTTATTGTTTATAGGCCTGTGTTTGACCGCAATCTCACCATGGTAAGTGATGATGCGGCCGAAGGTGGTAAGCACACAAAGCCTAGAAGGAACTGGCTCTCAAGTGCAGCTGTCGGAACACACCGAAAGGTGCTTGGCGACAGATTTTCAACTTGAGGGTGGTAGCCAGCCAGGCGGGTACTACAAAGTACCCTACCACCGTGCAAACTACCTACTATACTTAGTGATACCACATCTAGTTTTTTTTTAATTTGCCGCGCTTTTTCAGGTTCTACTTTCGTATGCCAGACTATAATATCACTTTCTTAAAGTCTGCACATTAACTTTCACATAGTCCGCATTATCAGTCACCGTCCAGTCAGGTTTTAGTAAAATGGTGGTCATTGTACTAAAACTTTACACGGACTTTTTGAGACAAATAAAATTTTATACTATTTTTGTAAAGTCACGATACACATAATTCATTTCATTTCACTTCACTGGTGCACATGGATTGATCTTTATTTAATAAAATACCCCCGATAATATGCAATAAAACTCAAAATACACGAATTTATGAAATATGATGATAAAAATATAAACTTGTCTTCAGCCGAAGGGGAGGGAATTATAAGGGAAAATACAAATCATGTTGTTCATGTAGAAAATACAAACAAAGTAAGAGATAAAATGACTGATAAGAAATAGAGCAGTTCATCAGAACTGTATGTGACGATAGCAGTGATTCAGATTCCCCACTAGAAATTGAATTTTTAACAGATTTGAATTATGACTCATAAAATATCATATCAATCATAAAATCTCATAAAATAAATTAATATTTAAATAATTAACATTTTATTATATTTTAATATAAATCTACAATAGCATTAAGCTTACTACATAACACATAATAGCGCGATAGTGGCATCTTAACCAACCGTGCCAACAGGCCCGTCATGAACAGGTTGATAAACCTTAAGGTGAACTAAAGAATGAGAAGGCGGACACTATAACACTGATTTAGCTATTAAGCGATTATGAATAAAGCGTTAGTATCAAGACTGGTTGTAAACTAGTTGTGGAGATGGATAGCTATTCTAATAGCTAGCCAAAATGTGGCTATTCACAAATTATCCACGACTATGATACCTGTCAACACATTAGTTAGCTATTGGCTACTGGATGGCTACTGGCTAGCTAGAATGAGGAGTTTTCTTATGATACCTCTATGCTAAAAATACCTGTCTAACTGTTAATAATTCGAACCAATTTGAACCTTAAGTGTGCGATTTGATAGGTATTTTGAACATAGAGGTATCATAAGAAATCCTCCTCATTACTAGAAGTTTACGTCACACAAAGCGGGTAGCCGCCTAGCCGCCACTAGCCGGTAGCTGGCCGGCTAGCCAAAGCGATTCTATGAATGAATGGCTTTGTCATGTTGTTTGTCTTTGGCTAGTCATCTAAAACAGCGCGACATCTATAGTTTACTTGCCTACAACTAAATACTGACTCGATGTACTGTAAAAGCTTTTAGTTTTTATACATATATAGAGATGACGTTTTTGTTGATTTTAGATGTTTTTATTAGTAATACGTACGACCTATGAGAGAAAGTCATTTCTTTTCAAAAGAGTAGGATACAATAAAATAAAAAGTAAATTGAAAACAATATCATTACATTAATTTATTATATTATCATCTAGACTAGACTTGCTGCAGCGGCGAGGATTGAACTCGGATCGCAGTTGAACGTTATTCAACTAGCTACGCCGCCGTTCGGCGCTCTAGCAAAATAGCCAAAATAGCTGACTAGCTAGCTAGCTAAGCTATTTAAATTTAGGCCATCGCTAACTAGTTGACACTTTTTATGCCGTGACAAAAGTGACTTTTTTTTTGTTAATATGTTCATGACCATGGATACAAGTCCTTCATTCGCATACATTTTATTTATTATATCACTTTCATATAGTCCGCACATTTACTTTCACATTGTCCGCATGATCAGTCACCGTCCAGTCATGTTTTAGTAAAATGGTGGTCATTGTACTAAAACTTATTACGGACTTTTTGAGACAACTTGTAAAGTCACGATACACATAATTCATTTCATTTCACTTCACTAGTGCACATGGATTGATCTTTATTGGATAAAATACCACCGATAACGTATACAGAGAAGGCTATAGACCTTGAGATATCTTCTGACTCACTCACACAGAAAGAGAAACACTTATTGGAAATACACGTTAAGAAACGAGACAGAGCGCTAGCATTTTTTATCCTACTCGAATGTCGGTTTTTCAAGGTCATTACATTGTTTGCGAACTGGTTCGCGAAATAAATAATGACATTCCAAAGACGTTTCGGTATTGCCAACTTTTCTCAAATCTGTGCTGCCAACATAAAATTTCAGTCTCCCACTCTAGTGAATGAATGAATGATTTTTATTTCGCTCGAATTGTGGTACATACAACATAATAATAAACGTGCTCACTCTTCACCAGCAAGTGGTATGCAAAATTGATTAATACAACGTAAAAATTTGATAAAATAGAAAATAAAATTATAATATATTGAGTTTTTACATTCACAAAATAAATTAAGCAATAAAACAGATTTAAGATTCACCTAACATAAACTATATCTATAAGATTTTAAAATTTTTATTCATACCTAAATTTATAATTGAAATAATCGTTTATTGAATAGAAAAATTCACATGATAACATTTTTTTAAATATAATTTTAAATTTATTTAATCCCTTGACTGTTTGATGATCCGCGCGGGGGAGGAAAACAATAGAAATTAATTGTTATTTTTTAACCGCAAGTCAAGGGATGCTAAATTACTAATACTTTTAGGCAATTTATTGTAATTTTTTACAGCCATTGGATAACAGTTGTTACTATACAGCGTTGTTCTTATGTTTGGAAGTCTCAATCTGTTTGGCAATCTACTATAAGACTACATTCATCACAAAATCGATTAAATAGCTGCATATGCATTTTAACAAAACAACACATTTCAAAAATGTATAAATAAGGGACCGTCAGCAAATTAATTTTTTTGAATAATGGTTTGCAAGAAGTCAAACTATCTACATTGCAGATTGCTCGTACGCATTGCTTTTGCGCAATAAATACTCTATTGAAATGGCATGAATTTCCCCACTCGATTATACCATATCTAATGACAGAACATACATAGCCGTGGTTTGCCTGTATGTCATAAAAAATGGATTAACTTTCTTACATATCCTACTTTATCATCTAACTTTATGCCAAGAAATATTGTTTCATCACATTCATTTACGCTATTGTTTTCGAAAGATATAATAAGTTCTTTTTAGGGTTCTGTAGCCAAATGGCAAAAAACGGAACCCATATAGATTCGTCATGTCTGTCTGTCTGTCTGTCCGTCCGTATGTCACAGCCACTTTTTTTCCGAAACTATAAGAACTATACTGTTGAAACTTGGTAAGTAGATGTATTCTGTGAACCGCATTAAGATTTTCACACAAAAATAGAAAAAAAAACAATACATTTTGGGGTTCCCCATACATAGAACTGAAACTCAACATTTTTTTTTTCATCAATTTTTTTTTTATCTATGGATAGGTCTTCAAAAATGATATTGAGGTTTCAAATATCATTTTTTTCTAATGTGAATAGTTTGCGCGATAGACACTTCCAAAATGGTAAAATGTGTAGGGGGGGCCCTGTAACTTCTAAAATAAGAAAACAATAAAACAAAAAAAAATATATGATTTACATTACCATGCAAACTTTCACTGAAAATCGGTTTGAACGAGATCTAGTAAGTACCTTGTTTTAATACGTTATAAATCGTAAATATGAAATCCCAAATCAATGGCCGTCAAAGTTAAACTAAACCTGCCGGGCTATTGCGTATCTTTGGTGGTAATCGTAACGAACACCATTAATTATTTCATCCAATGACGCGCACGCGGTATGCCGCGACGATGATCATTCGCGGGCCCTGATTGGAAGAAATTTATGAATGGTGTTCGTTACGATTACCACCAAAGTTACGCGGTAAAGCCCCTGGCCACGGGGCCAGATAAGTTTGTGGGGCTATACGAAGGAGATTACAAATCATTTTTTTTTGACTTCCCTACCCAAAGGCTGCCTATGGGACCCTATTTCTAAGCGTCCGCTGTCAGTCCGTCTGTCTGACAGTGAGGTTCTCATGTACCGTAATAAGTAGACAGTTGAAATTTTCTATTGCCGCTATAATAACAAATAATACTTATCACGAAATAATACGATTTATTTGACGCATTATATGTGTAAACCCAGGATATTTATTATTCTAAATTAATGTCAAATTTTAAATAAGCTTTTTATAGAACTCAAATAATAATTTCCCAAAAGCCGAGTAAAAGTAATTATATGGTAACACCAGTTCTATACATGTATAAAAATCGTATAACTACATATAGCTCATTCTCTATCTTAAACTGGCCACGACAAAACGGACTCTAAGGGATCTTCACTCTACGACCGATAATATGCAATAAAACTCAAAATACACGAATTTATGAAAATAAAAATGAAAATGCTACGTCACTCAAGTGACAGTTAAAGAATGTTGCCATGTAAAGGGTTTCAATTACAGCCAGGCTCAACATTCGTGTGCCAGACTACAGTTATTAATAAAGTACTGTGTGGTCTTAACCCAGCTCCGAACGCAAAGAATTTAGAGGCACGATGCCCTATCAAAATCTTTGCCCCAACGCACATTGTTTACTCGATGTGGGTACTAGTCACCTAATGCTACGTAACTGGAAGGTTCACTGATACACAGAACGCGGTCCGAAAGAGACTACTTTATAGGCGCTGTGTCTCTCGAAAAGAGTGGCCATGATTTATGAACTAAGCAGGCAATTTTCGGAACTAAACAATTTGTTGGAGTAAAAATAATTCCATTTCATTTGAATTATTTTAATAATGTCAGCTATATACTTAAAGCAAATCTTTAACTTAAGGTTCTAATTGGTTCGAATCATCAACAGTTTGACATATATTTTGAGCACAGGGATATTATAAGAAAAATCCTCATTATACTTGTCTAGCGACCCGCCTGGCTTCGCAATGGTCCAATGTCGTAATCATGTGGTGTCGAGCGATTTGCGCGCCCGCGCCCTCCGATCAAGATAGTGTGAAAACTATTTCTTGCTTATTTTAAATCTGTGATATCTTTTATCTTAATATATAAAATGATAAACTGATTGTTGATATATCAACGCACAGCCCAAACCGCTGGCCCTAGAGATTTGAAATTTTGCACAAAGATACCTTATATAGTGGAGGCATCCACTAAGGAAGGATTTTTGGAAATTCTACCCCTAAGTGGGTAAAATAAGGGATGAAAGTTTGTATGCAAGTCCGTCAGTTTTGAAGTTAGCATCTTAAAATTTTGTGTTTAGGCTGACGATTGAAAATTAATGTATAGTTATCTCAGCGTTTGTAATAATTCCACCACCGAAGGGAGGAAAAGGGGGATGAAGTTGTGTATGCAAGTCCTTCAATTTCAAAGTAAACTTCACTAAATATATTATTATACGGTGTAGGCATCCACTAATGAAGGATTTTTGAAAATTCCACCCCTAACAGGGTAAAATAAGGGATGAAAGTTTGTATGCAAATCCGTCAGTTTTGAAGTTAGCATCTTAAAATTTTGTGTTTAGGCTGACGATTGAAAATTAATGTATAGTTGTGTCAGCGTTTGTAATAATTCTACCCCCAAAAGGGAGAAACGGGGGATGAAGTTGTGTATGCAAGTCCTTCAATTTCAAAGTAAACTTCACTAAATGTATTACTATACAGTGTAGGCATATACTAAGGAAGGATTTTTGGAAATTCCACCCCTAAGTGGGTAAAATAGGGGATTTCAGTTTGTATGCAAGTTCGTCAGTTTTGAAGTTAGGATCATCAAATTTTGTGTTTAAGCTGACGATTGAAAATAAATGTATAGTTGTGTCAGCGTTTGTAATATTTCTACCCCCAAAAGGGAGAAACGGGGGATGAAGTTGTGTATGCAAGTCCTTCAATTCCACAGTAAATTTCACTAAATTTAATATAATACAGTGTAGGTATTTAGTATGGAAGGATTTTTGGAAATTCCACTCCTACTCAATAAAATAGGGGATGACAATTTGTATGAAAGTCCGTCAGTTATGAAGTTAGGATCTTGAAATTTATTTAGGCTGACGATTGAAAATTAATTTATACATGTTTCAGCTTTTTTGACAATTCCACCCCCGACAGGGTGAAAAGGTATGGGATGTATGTAAGTCGTTCAGTTTCAAAGTAAACGTCACTTAATATATTATTACACAGTGTAGGCAACCACTAAGGAAGGATTTTTGGATATTTCGTCCATAAGGGGGTAGAATAGGGGATGCAAGTTTATATTAAAGTCCATCAGTTTCGAAGTTAAGACCTTAAAATTTTGTGTTTAGGCTGACGATTGAAAATGAATTTATATGTGCCTCAACATTTTTGATAATTCCGATCCCGAAAGGGTAAAAAGGGGGATAAATTTGTGTATGGAAGTACACTAAATTTATTATTTAAGCTTATGGTTATAAACTAACGCAACGAATATCGGTGTTGTTGTAATTTGAACCCATAAGGAGTGAAAAGGGGGATTAAATTTAGTATATGAAATTCTTTATTTTCGGAGTGAATATTAATTTTTTTTTTATTTCGGCTTATGGTATTGGCGTATTGAAATGGCAAAGGATGCAATGACTCGACTAAACAACATCTGGAAAAAGAGAGGAATCGGTATTAAAACAAAGATCCCATTAGTACGAGCATTGGTATTCCTCATTTTCATGTATGGAGTGGAACGTGGACTATACTGGCCCGAGAAAGAAAAAGGATTGATGCATTCGAGATGTGATGCTGGAGACGGATGTTGAAAATACCTGGGACCGCTAAACGCAACAATGCATCAATCCTATCGCAGCTCCAAATTAAAACCCGATTGTCCACCATATGCCACCAACGTATTCTTTCGTATTTCGGCCACATGGTGCGCAAAGGTGATGAAAGTTTAGAAAAACTGATCATAGTTGGGAACACGGAAGGAAAACGACTATGTGGTCATTCACCAACTAGATGGTCTGATCAAGTAAAAAGCTTATCCTCCAAGTTTTACAAGATCGTAAGGGACGGGTTGGACAGAAACCGGTGGAGGCAGATCATCCGCTCTAGAAGCAAACCCGATGCTGACCACGATCCTCAGACATGAGGGAATGACTATAGAGAGAAAGAGAGATAAGGCCTCCAAAATTGTGCTGTGGAACTAGACTACAAGTAACAGCTCTCTGCCGCAATGCTATTGAGGCCAAAATATTTACTGGTTCTGCCAGAGGAGAAACAGTCTTCTTGCCGCGTATACCATTGATCCCAAATCACCTTCCGTTTGAATTTAAAAGATTACAGTTACTAATTAAGGTTTGCTTCGCGATGGCTATTAATAAATCACAGGGAAAAACTCTGAAATTTGCTAGAGTTGATTTGCGACAGTTTTATGTGGCATCCTCGCATGTGAGCTCTCAATCTACCTGAACTTTTTCAAAATCACACGTAGTGGCGGACAATAGCCATGAATAAAGCTCTATATTGTTACAATGATTCATATATAGGAAAAAGAAATAATCTACGCGGACGAAGTCGCGGGCTATAAAGCTAGTAGTATATATGATAATGATTTTCTGTAAAGAGCAAATTTTATCTAGTTACATGAAATGCCCGTTGTTACTAATTTATTTAACTAGATAAGGATTCATATTATATTATAAGTTATAACCCAAAAAAAAAACACATAAAAATGGTTACTGTGGGTTATCCATAGGATACAGTGTATAGGTACTTATTATTGAACTTTTGTGTGTTCCCATATCTACGATAATGTGAACGGCAACTTTTTATGAGGCTTGGTGGTGTATACTATGAGGCTTGGTGGTGTATACTTATTTTTGTCCTCGACTGTACATACCAATGAAGTTAAAATAAATTAAAAAGAAATAGGTAGTATCCAATTTTGGTGTTGTTGAGTATATACTCATTGGTTGCTTACATAAAACGAAACATGACATTGGCGCGTCAAAATGTCGATATTGGCAAAATATTTCATAGTTTTTCACGATTTTGGTTATTTTTTTTTCGTAAACCAGTTATTTCCTTAACTAGAAACTTTGTGCAGAGACTTCTAATAATGTGACCTTCCTGTAAAAAAAATATGAACTCCCAGATCGATGGACGTTAAAGTACAATTTAGAACGTTTTTTTGAATGATTAAAAAACTAGTGTATAATTGCTCTACTGTGACAAAATGTCTTGTGCGGACTCCCTTAACATATATCATTGACCATGATGAAAATGTGTTAAACATACCTAATTAATTAACGTCACAAAGTGAAATAATATTTATAGTAAATATCCTGAAATTTAAATCAAAATGGACATACTACCGATACATTTCAAATTTTTCTTACCTGTGAAAGGATATCCCACAACCTGGATACGATTCCTTCTTACACCCACTCACAACAAAAGTGTAGACCATTTTAGTAAAAAAAAATTTTTTTTATTTTTTTTATGTCATTAGCTTGACAAACAAGCAGACGGTCCACCTGATGGTAAGTGGTCACCGCCGCCTATGGACATTTGCAATACCAGGGGGATTGCCGATGTGTTGCCGACCTAGAAGAGCTCTTTTTATACCCTTTTTGAAGAACCCCATATCGTAGCGCTGAGGGAAAACCGTAATGGGGAGCTGACGAAAAATGACGAAAAACTGTTTAAAGAACCGAAAATCACAATAGTTATAAAACCGACGCCAATCACATAGACAAATAATCCGCCATATTTTGGTTACCTTTATTTGCAATGTGTTACCAGCATATTGCTATAACATTACTCCTATCTTTCAAAAACTTTTATTATAGTGTGGAAACATTTTTTTATTAAGTGAGAAATGAAAGCAAAATTCATTTAGTTACCTATGTAAAACGATCCTTGTGACTTTTTAGTGAAATTACGTATGTCCCAATATATCTGTTATTTCTACCATGCCAATTTAATTGAATGCTGGCAACTGTGTGAAAGGGATACGGCGCCTAAAAAGTGAGTCTCTGTCGAGACCGTTTTTTTATCATACCTAAATTGAATTTAAAAATGGACGTTATGTTACCCCATGCCGTTCTCAATGGAGTACAGCATGGGGTTCTTCAAAAAGGGCGTGAAGAGATTTCTTCAGGGTCGGCAACGCGCGAGTGATGCCCCTGGTGTTGCAAGCGTCCATAGGCTACGGTAACTGCTTACCATCAGGCGGGCCGTACGCTTGTTTGCCACCTTAGTGGTATAAAAAAAAAAAAAAAAGTATTAAGGTTCAAAATCCTTTGTACATTAAAAGTCGAGTTGGCTATCCAGTTACGTAGTACCTATATAAAATCCTTGCACTGTACCTGCTATATTTAATATTAAGTAGGTTTGAATAAGGGGGAATACAAAAAGTATAGCAGAAGCTAGGCAGAGAAGCCACTTGACTATTCCTCAACAATCACCTTCACTTCACCTCCTGTTAGCGCATCGAAACGTTAATCTAAAATTATATAGGTACTTACAGGGTGATTTCGAGATGGCATATTTTCGAAACCTAAGTTCACCTAGGTTGGGTTAGTCCACAACAACAACAACCCCATATATATATTAAATTATACATATATTTCGTCCCATAGTAAAAGTTGTTCAGCAGGACCATCGAACAATTATGCAGGATTAACTCAACCTAGGGTTCGAAAATATGCCATCTCGAAATCTCCACCTGTGTCTTCACCGGTATAGCAAATTCACCCTTATCTCAGCATAGTAGGGTAAACGATATAATTATTGGCACTATAAGCCGACTTCTACGTAATATTTTTAATTGTTTTGTCGGGTTCTAGTTGACATAGGGATAAATAAAATGATGCATTAAGTTTAAAACATGATTTTTAACTATTTAAAAAATCTAATTTAACTTATTTCTACGGAATGTTACAATCATTGGCACAAGAGCACAGTGAATGGCACTGTAAATTAAGTATAATCATTGGCATTATTGGCAGTCTTATAAAGTGCCCAATACCCAGATCTTAATAAACTCCTTCCCGTTATTATTAGACTATGTACTTTATTTAACTGACTTCAAAAAAAGGAGGTTTTTGCTCGACGCGTATGTTTCTATATTCATTGTTTTGATGTATGTTCACTGATTACTCGGAAATGACTTATGGGATTTAGATGGTTATATCACGGTAGATCCTTAGATGGTCTCATATGAATTTGATCATGATCATGGACTTTTTAGATATAATGGAATTCCTCAACAAAATAAAGCACAAACGTCGCAATTGAATTATTTTATTCAATATTGGTGCCGATTCTGCAGGTATAAACTAAACTATTATCAACTAAAATTTTGTTAAGTCTTGTCATGTCGACGTTTCCTATTCCTTTGGTGTACGATTAAACAAAATTTTAGTTTCACTTCGGAATGGTAAGCGGTGTGGCGCCACCATCATCCAAAGTCGAGTTCAAGGCAAAGAAAGAGCCTAAAAGATCAGCCTTCTCTTTAGCACTATGGACCAAGTTCCCGTCCAGCTTACGTAGTGGAACGACTGGCAAAAGTTACCTTCATCAGCTTTGGCAAGAGACCAAAAAGCGCGACTCCCAGAGGGAAGGCTTGTCAACCTTTTACCAATTCTGCTAACGAAATCAAACTCAGCCCTGGCAATAATTCGCTTACTGAACACGAGGCAACGTTTTTACGTTTCGTATCAGAGATGTTAGGGTCCTGATTAGTTCGGGCCGTGGTCCAAGCCTCATACAAAGTCTGCTTATTTTGTATAGCTGCTTTGCAGGGCCGATTAAACCATGGTCGTTACTTTACCCCTGCAACTACTAGCGGGTTTGGGATATAAAATTCCATTCCCGCCAGTATCGCCTCATCGACGGCAACTGAACAGGTGTACGCGTAGTGCGTCCGCGCTAAGTTCTATAGGTGGGCTACAAATTTTGGCGCGACTCATTTTGTAACTATACACGGTTTTAAAATCAGTGGCGGGAAAAAACCGCAAGTGCGGCTGCTTTATTAGTTTCCTTGTCTCACAAAATCACGCGGTTATAACCCGCCGCGGATCAACCGTAGTGCAGCCTAAGCCTAAGGTATAATAATTGGCACTACCTAAAAGATATAGTGATTGGCAGTGCTAATAATTGATTTTGACAAAACCAAACTTGAATTAGTGATTGGCATAAATGCCAATGATTATGCTGTCAAACAAAATAAGAGATAGTCATTGGCACCAATAAAAAAGCCGATGAATCTTTATTACTGCGCTAAAATAAAGTTTAAAATGCTTTAATTAAGTGCATGGATATAAACAGTTAAAAACTTTCATATAAACACACCTAAAAGTCAATTTTTTCATCCCAATCTTAGCCACCAAACGTACACTTTTTGTAAAATTTTAGTTGACTAGATGACACACATTTTTAAAACAATCGCCAAATAAAGGTGGTTGATGTTTGTGACATAAATAAGTGTTCGCAGTGGAAGAAATTGTATATTCTACCAATATTTGTGTTACGATAACATAAAAAGTAGAAAACATCCTTAGGACACGGAATAAATTTGCAAAGTGCCAATCATTGGGGGGGTGCCAACATTGCTACTGTTTACCCTAGTTACCTACCTACTTTATTTCTGTTTCAGATTCATGGGTCTCATAATAAAAAATGTGTTTAATCTTTTAAATTTATTTATTGGACATTGCATTTAGCATAGGTAACTCGGGAAATACTACCCGTGCGCGATAAGTTGAGACCTGGCGCGGTGACTTTACAGTTGCGTGCTTGTATACTAGACGTCATGAAAAAGGCTCCCGTATTGTACGTGTAGCTTATTGCTTCATGCTATATGTACAATACAGGCGCCATCAGGGAAGTGCAGGGGAGGCGAGGGACATTCCACTAGGGTCTCAAATTATCGCGCACGGGTAGTACTTACTTAGTCTTACATATTTGGTAAAGTCTGTGTAGGTTACCTACAATTTCACAAGACATGAATTAATGATAAAAAAGCTGTAAGTCTGAAAGAGCTGTCAACTGTATAACTGTGTTAATAATATGTTCATTGGGCTTGGACGATGCGACTCGACATTCGTCGGTACGTCCATTATATTCTTACGATATAATAATTAGATAGGTACCTAATTTTATTGAAACACGACTGCATAGGTAGGTACCTACTTTAGATGTGTTAGCTCTCCCAGAACGGATTAAGAAACGGAGTTATAGTTCTTATTGGTTGCATAGATGACGTGATAATGTCTGACACAAGAGATAGTCGGCACGGGCAGACTGCATTGCACGAAAACAGATAAAAGTTCTTTTTAGAAGTTTAAAATCCAGTAAAAAATAATGTCAATTGTTTACTCACGACCATCACGTCGGGGTCTACCAATATTGTGGAGCAAAGTGGTAGACTCCACCATTAAAAAGGGAAGATTAAAGAATTTATGACGACATAATACAGCATAGCGCCGGCCGCAGTTGATCAGGGAAGAGCGAGATGGTCTTTTGGCACGTTTTTTTCGACTCGTCGACCGCCCGCACTGCCTCGCGCTTCTCAAAAGGCGACATCAAAGTATTATTTTTCGCTCGAAATGAGGAATGTTAATAGGTATGCAAAATGGCTTGAAAGTAAGTAATAGTAGAGCAATTATGTATACAAATAGATTAGTTTTGGTTTCGTTCAAAAAACCAAGTAGTTATGATTTTACAGACATTTAAAATTTCCCTAAATATCGAGGCCCGCTAACGGTCACGTGACCGCGGGTGACGTCATGTTTCAACGCTCCGTTCACTCATATTAGTCGCTAGCGGTGGTACGTAGGTATCTTAAGCTATTAGTGGAAAGTATTTTGGATTCGATTTATGGATTTGAAAAAGGGCAACCGTAAAATCTACATACAATAGGTTGAAATGAAATGAAATTGTTTATTTCGCCAGAAATGTCGTACAATTTAGGTGGAATCTTAAAATAAGGTTACACATTTCGCTACAGAATAGCATGCAAAATTATACATTTAAACTGAATCTAATAATTAATGTAATATAATAAAGCAATATAATTAAATAAGGTGTCCAAATCATATAATTATTTTACAAGTTTTATTATTTATCGACGAATAGTTATTATTCTGTTGCCGCCGAAAAGCGAGAAGAAAGAATGCAAATGCTTACTCTCCTGCCTGTCTAATATACCTAAAATAACGATTTTATAGCTGCAACGCAAGTAGGTACTTATTGAACCTTTTAAGTTTCATGTTATAGACAATAATTAGTAATGTTTGTCTATACCTATTTATAATCTTCTTAGTAAATTAAAAAAAATACATTGATTATATTGCAAATGGAGCGAGTTGAATAGATGTATTTAACCTTTTTTATGTCTTTTTTATACAACTAAGTCGGTAAACAAGCATACGGCCCACCTGATGGTAAGCGGTTACCGTAGCCATATAGACGCTTGCAACACACGAAGCATCGCTGACGCGTTACCGACCTTTCCCCCCTCCTCAATGAGCTCTGTCTACCTTACTAACACGCGCAGGAACACAATCTACTTTATTTATCCAAATAAATAAAATTGAAGTATCTGTTATGTAATATCAAAATAACAGCTTTTTATTAAACGCACATGAAAGTACCTATACAGGGTGTATTTCGCATGGTAACGCAAACTTCGCGAAAAGGCTACACCTAATGCCACTAATCAAATTGTGAAAGTCATTCACCTCGCTAATGATCGGTTATAGAAATTGACATTTTCGAGCGCGCAATGTATAGTGAACACCGCGATTTAAACGCGCGATAACGTTGTGCCTACGTAGTATGTCGCTGACTGCAGGCGAATATCGCCATAAGACACCGTTTCTAGTTTTATTTACATTGCTTTCTTTTTGTGAAATTAATGAATTAATAACTTATTTATTTTAAATCTCTTTGGGTTAGGTAAGAATAACGATTATAAACAGTCTTAAAGTTAAAAAACTCATTTTTTTTTTAATTTGGGAAAAACCGACGAAAAATTCCAACGTGCGGCGATGTCCCTTACACCCTGTATACGGTTGGCGAGACTCGATAGTGTTTTAGCCGCTAAAAGTTCGGCATAATCTGGTCGCTCCCCCCAAGATGGTCGGGTATCCTACGATGATTTTCCCACGCAAATATTTTTTTTTTTTAATAATTTTCCGGCTAATCTCCGAAAGGCTGGAACGATTTTGACTGGATTTTTACTCTCAGTTAGCTTATGGTACCTATAAGAAGTAACATACGTTACATTTATTTTAGAATAAATATTTTTCCCCGCAAAAAACGGCTGGACCGATGTAGACGAGACTTTCACTAATAGATAGCGGATGTTATAAGGAATAACTTAAGCTACTTTTATTTCAGATAATTTATAAGGAGTTCCTTGCAAAATAATTAAAACGCTACGCGCGGGTAAAACCGCGGCTGCGCTGGGGTATCAAATAACTGCACACTACAAAAGTGTATAATATTTAGGTTCATAGTAGACCGTCACTATTCTTACGTCAAAACGATCTTCACAGCATTAAACCTTGCTTTTATTTCTAAATAGATCCAACCCCTTCACAGTTTTTATCCATTTCTCTCGCATTTGGACATCCATTGGAACGAGTAAAATCAACTTTTCCGGTGGACTGGTGGTTGTATTTTTACATTTTGGTATAACACATGATTTTCTAGTATTTGTATTGGATATTTAAAAACCAAAAAGTCATAATCTTCTAGAGAAACGTACGGAAGAGCGCGACCCGTCAGGGTATTTGTTCTGTGAGCGCGATTGACTGAGCGAGCGGTGTAGCATGACGTCATCGCATCGAGTACCGGGCCGGTGGAATCCCGCGTAGCGCGCTCATTTTAAAATTCCATATCTCAGAAACTAATTGACTTATCAAAATAATTCTTTCACACGTATTTTTTATTTTCTACAGTTCATGCGGAGAGCTAAAATTCTAAATTAGTGAACATTCTTCATTGTTTTTCGAGTTTGTTATTTTGGCGCCCCACCTGGCGCCTAGAGCAGCCGGTCCTCACTCGACCCTGGGCATACGTCAATATGTTTTGGGAATATACCACTGTTGTTGACACTCAAAGTCCAGACCCATGTCCCGGAATAAGACTTTAATGTCCAATGTAGGCAGTTTACCACAGAAATAAGGAAAACGCTCGCTTTACCAATAGAAGGAGTAAACCCATACAGAAGTGTGTGAATATTAACGGGAACAGTACCCCTACCATGAGTAGGGGTACACTAACGTAATCTACACACGCTAGCGACTACGGTGAATATATTGTATGACGAGCACCGCCTCTAGTGGATACTTTTGGAAGCGTTTCATACAAAATGTTTCACCGTAGTTATAGGGTGTGTAGATTACGTTAGTGTATCAAACTCATGGTAGATGTACAGAGGTAGTATACTGCTCCCAGTAGGTGGTCGCCATACATACAGGACTTATGTGGTACACGAGTTGTTAGATAGCCAGTTTCTTCTATTAGTACGTTGAACTTTTTCTTTATAGGTATGTGTGCTGGTCGTCATAAGCTTTTCTTATTTGAATCGTTCTAAATCATGATACAAAGAAGCCTATTAAAACAGTGGAATGAGCATACAGAATTTGTATGTTCATATAGAATTAAAAAACAAATTACATCCAACAACAATGCATGCGGGCCTATTAGGCAAATACATATCGGCCGACAGTATGCCTCCCATATATTTTACGTGGAGCGTTCATTCAACGCGTACTATATGCAGTTGAAAATATCTAGTAATACTCAGCTAGCTGTGTCAGCCGCTAACTATTTGCCTATTGGGTTCGTATTTTTAAGGTCAATAGCACAAACAGTTATGGACGCAAATTTACTTAATTTCCGTAATCTGAGAGTACAGTCCGTTTTCTATTTAGAAAAGGCGATTTGAGCTGCCACTTTGGGTAACATAAAATACCAAGTTTCGCAGCACGGTAATAAGTCATAATGTCTTGTCCAACAATAGCTGTCATACCCTAGCGCCAGAAATGGCAGCAAATATCGCATAGTTGAAGTTAGAACTTAGAGAAATAATATTCTATTATTATTGAAATTATAATTTTCCTGTAATTGGTAAAAATTTGGCACAAACTTACGTGCGTAAATTCACGTGCAGTATTTTATAATTAAAAAACAAGAAGTGTGGGCAAGTATCAACTACATTTTCTCGTGTTTCAGTATTATGAGCTTATTGGATATAAAGTCTTTGAAATAAGAGAGCCTCACTTGATTGATTTTAAGTTTGAAGAATAAATTACTTGATTAAATATTACAAAGACAACATACATGCAGGACGGTTATAACTATGTCACCGTAATTTTGTGAACACCGTTAGTTTATAATCTATCTAGCGAGATTATAAAAACTCGATAAATTGTGAACTGTACCTACCTTACTGCTTACAATATAACGCAATCATTTTCGATAGTTTATAATCTATCCATGACAAACCGTCATATTGTGAACTGGCATCATACTTGAATGCGTCTGAACTAACCTTGCGCGCTGATTGGTTGAACGTCATGTGTCCCCCGCACCGCCATCTTTGGCCATACGTAACGTAGTTGATTGTTATAAATGTTTATTGAAATCTAATAATATATTGATTGACATATTTAATTTTGATCTCAAACAATTAAATGTCTTTCTATTATTTAACTCTTATGTGTTTTCTAACTCTATGGACACAGAACGAACTGCAGCCAAGACTGACCAATCAGGGACGGTTCACAGTATAACGGTTTGACAACGATAGATTATAAACTATCAAAAATGAATATGTTATATTGTAAGTAGTATTGTACAGTTCACAATTAATCTATAGTTACAATCTCGCTAGGTAGATTATTAACTAACGGTTTTCACAAAAATACGGTGAAAACTACAAACAACCATTTTATAATTGAGAGCAGCATCATTGTTTCATGTGTTGGTTTGCTTTACTGTACTTATTGTAATTTCATAGCAAACTATACACACTTTGATATTTTTAAAGGAGATCACACATATTCCATATATTGCTCCAAAAAATATATTGCTTTTTATTTCTAATAGCTAGGCGATATGGGAATCTGTTATTATGAACGTTGGAACTACATTTCAACCTACCTAATTTATTTCATATTTAATAAAAGATATGATTATTAATTGCTGGTATTTTTTAGTATCAGCAGTTAGTATCGCTAAAGTCATATGACCTAGCTATTGGAAATAATCCTAGATTTAGAATGCCTGATTTTTTAATATACTCGGGTGACTTTTATAAAACACAGTGTGTACATAAAATAGCGCTGTATCTAGATTACAAATCTCAAAAAACAATAATATCCGATGTATCATAGGCATGCTGTTTAACTGAGATGGTCCATGCTGTAGCGGTAGCGGCGGCGGTAAAAGTGATGTTTGGGCGCCCCAAGTATAGACCACCTTAGTTAAGCGGTTTGCTTATAGATACTTAGTCTGGATTGGACTAAGACGAGACTGAAAAATTATTGACCCTAATTTCAAATTATTCTCGTTTAGAGAGACAGTGACATTACTTTTCAATTAAAATTACGCTTTTTGTATGAGCAGATAGCATCACACAAATCACAATCGTAAACGTAAAGACAGACGGGGCCTGCAGTGGCAGAAGAAAAAGCCACAGGCACTGCAGGAACTAGGGGGGCTAATTCTGTCATATTCGCAGCTTCTGCTACCGGCACCGCAGGCCGTGACTGAACGACGACGTTTTAAAACTTAAATGTAATGATATAATGTACCGAATTACTTTTTCGATAGCCCGATAAGGGGTCTCTAGCTGTTAATTTGAAATAAGAACATTTAAGTCCGTATTCTAGAACGTCAATCAATGCTCAAGTCAAGGTTCGATTAAAACAATTTAATTTGGAAAGTGCACCAATGATATTAGGTTTATTTTCGATTAACACGAGATTCTTGATGAGTTTTGATCTCGTTCTACATACCTATACAGGCCTTAGATCTAATGAGTAGTAGTTTCGATTCCAAAAGCACATCGTCAAAATTTAAAGGTGGATGCCCGGTGTTTTGAAATACAATTTAGATACTTTTAAATAACTCAGTTCCTAATCTTCAAGTATGCATGCGATTTTGTTACCAACATGATATTTTAAATACATACATGCATCTATTGTACTGCAAATACTGATTCATTTACCAGTAGCAAATATACGTCTTATTTATTTAATAAAAGCGTATTAATTCTATTGGACTATCCACCTATATACTTTTCAAAGGTACATCCTAACAAATCGCTATTATAGGTATATACTTTTCATTATGCAGTGATTTTTTCCTATCATATGTTAAACAGCTGATGTTTATATACACATTAAAATAAAAATATTTTATGATCTAAATTCATGAGTGACAAATATCTATAAAATATATCTATAAACTTTGATTTCCCTTTAATTTAAAGATATATAAGATACTATAAAATTTAGTACAATGCTTTTGAGGGATAAGCAAAAATTCCGATATGTTATATAGCCCGTGTCGGGTTATTCACACTGCACGCCACTCTGTCATTCATACCACGTCGTAGGTATACTTAATAGCACTGTATGACGGAATATTTCCCTCAAAAGCACCGTACTTAATTTTATAAGACCTTAAAAGGTCCCTCGCTATTATTCGAAATTAACGTTCAGAGCATAAATCTGAATAATATGTATAATGAAGGACTTAATAATTAAGTGATTTTGTCGACTAACAGGGGTGGAAGTACTCACAAATGTCATAATTAAACTTATATTGGTGAATACATATTCCATCCACCCCTATCAGTTTGTCAAATCAATACAAAAATCAACTAAGGATTCCTATAAAAAATAACTAGGTAAAAAACCAACTTAATATACGCCATAAGCACCGTTTATATAAAAATAAATTCTTTGGGTTCAACTGGCAAGTCTATCTTAAATAATCACATTTGAAACTTAACAATAAACGAAGGTATTAAAATAATCAGACCCTGGTCACTAATATCATAATCATAATATTCATAAGTGGAAAACTAATCATAGTGAGTATTTTAGGTTTTACATTAAATTCACTAGCATCATTATGCTCTGAGTTAACCGTGGTTTGACCACTGGTTTCATAATCATAATGTATTAACTATGTTCTTTTACATAAGACGGTGGAAGATCATAATATTTTCTATGGCTCAAAATAGACAGTCATTTTTGCTTACATTTAAAAACCAAAACTAAACAACTACACTTATATGCCTTGAGTGAGCGAATTTTCGAGAACAATATCGAATTCATCCAGCGGTTCAAGTATTTGCCTGAGGAATGTGAGCAAGCCGCGCTTGCGCATGAAGCTTTGCTCCTCGTACATCTCGCCGGTGACACGGGTCATGGAAATCGGAACCAACATCCGATGAAGCCAGTGCTCACTGCAAACAATTTGCAAACGTTGTTTACATTTTGTAAACAACCGACTAAATGCAACTATATAATTAAGTGTATTTTATGTAGACCTTGAAGTCTATTTTACTATAGTTACTAGGAAATTTCAATTTCAAATACTTTGTATAAAAACGAAAATTGTGAACCACAGCTTCGTCTATAAGTTACTGAACGTTTTGGACGTTTAGCCTGGTAAATGAGTGATCACAAGGGGGGTGTGGATGGAAAGGTCGAAAGCAGAAAGTTTTACTTTAGCACTTTGTTTGGACCCCTCGGAGGTAAGCCCTGGGGGAGCACCGATAATGTCCAGATTTTTGGTTTTTGTTTACGTCTCGGAAACGATGCGTTCGTAGGAAATGGCGAGGAGGGCGATGGCTGCCACAAGCGTCATACTTGTCATATTTGAATTTTTGAAATTTTGTTATACTGCATTATGGAAAGCTGATAAAATTGTATACACTTTTTATTTATCATATAATCATTGTCTAGATATGAGCTCCAAAAAACTATTTTCTCCGATGGGTGGGTGACTTTTAGTATGTTGTCTCCTAAGGGTCCGTTCAAACAGACCGGCTAGGAGAAGAGCATATTTTTATACGCGTTTAAAAATAGACTTTAGGATCATTTAGATTAGGTTTGGATCCCTATGGGCAATGTGCTTTAAAAAGCGTACACAGTTTCTCTTCACGTATTTATGCTTAAAAATGTCTTACCGCAAACTGAGACAAATGAAAAGCTGGAACTTTCC